>VWZZ01001164.1:827525-1038611 GCA_013399095.1 Psophia crepitans | reverse complement strand
CCCCTAGTCCTGTCACTAGTTATCTGCGAGAAGAGGCCGACCCCCAGCTCACCACAACTCCCTTTCAGGTAGTTGTAGAGGGCAAAAAGGTCTGCCCTGAGCCTCCTCTTCTCCAGACTAAACACGCCCAGTTCCTTCAGCCACTCCTCATAAGACCTGTGCTCCAGCCCCTTCACCAGTTTCATTGCCCTTCTCTGGACACGCTCCAGGGCCTCGATGTCTTTCTTGTGGTGAGGGGCCCAAAACTGGACACAGTACTCGAGGTACGGCCTCACCAGGGCTGAGTACAAGGGGACGATCACCTCCCTGCTCCTGCTGGCCACACTATTCCTGATACAGGCCAGGATGCCGTTGGCCTTCTTGGCCACCTGGGCACCCTGCCGGCTCATGTCCAGGCGAGCATCAATCAACACCCCCAGGTCCTTTTCCTCTACAGAGCTTTCCAGCCACCCCGGCAAGACTGGTCATGTAGCCATAACTGAGATTCCGTAAGAAAGCCACAGCTATGTCCCCCGTCCTTTATGCTTTTTCTGAAGTTCCTTTTCACCGAGTGTGACAGAAACCAGTATCACAGAGTCAGATGTGCTGTCTCGCACACTCCTGCAGTAATCGTGGGGAAGGCTGTCCTGCAGTTGCACCACTGTGAAGGCAGCAAGCTGTGTCTGTAAACGCTGTAAGGTAGCCCATCATGTTTAAAGTATCCAACCTGGAGAACTTCTGTTGCTGTTTTAGTTACTGGTAACCTGTTTTGTGCTCAAAAGAGATGAAAAAGTATGTACGCAAACCCATCGGCCGTTACTGAATGCGCTGATACAGCTCAAAGCATGACAGAGGAAGCCTCCTGTTTATTCCACGCAGTTTTAGTGTAAAAGCTGAAGTATGTTTTCCCCCAGTGCAGAAACCGCTTGTTTTAATATCTGCTATTTATCCTGTAACTGGAGTACCTAATACAATTTAATATTTCTAACCAATATGTGAATTTAACATGTTCAGTATCTCTAACTTCTAACAGCAAAACTAGATGTGCCCCCTAAACCTAAAAGAGCTCCCAAGGCCAAGAAGGTGGAAACTGTGAACTCTGACTCAGATTCAGAATTCGGCATTCCAAAGAAGACGGCAGCACCCAAAGGTAAGTGTTCCGGTGCTGTGCTGCTCAACACTCGCGTCTCTGCGCTCTCTAACAGATTCACCATCATTTTTATAAGGAAGCAGAACCAATGTCTCTAAAATTAGAACCACAGTGATTTATTTGTAGTTTAATCACTAGTAGATTACTTGGCCATGAGCCTTTTCTGTGACAAATAGAGCACACTGACTTTACTTGACAAACAATGCGTGAGCTTTTTATCTGACTTTCACTGTTGGGAATGTATTTAATAGCTCCAACCTCACCATTATTTTTTTTATTCATCAGTTCTACTGGATACTGCTTATTTTCTTTGATCCCAGCTTTTTACAAGACAGTAAAATTCTGGTAGCAATTCTAGCAGGTAGTGATTCCTGGCTTTTTAAACCAGTTCTTTGGCATCTCAGTTCCCAGTCATCAGAGTCTTCACAACACAGCACAGCAAGCGGTGTAATCAGAGGAGTCTGCGAAGGATGTGCTGGTGTTGATAGTTGAGGTTAACAGTAAATTTACTAAATATTAAAAGTGAGTTAATGCTGTGTAATCAGTACAGAAGGTGACTAAAGACGTAGTACTTCAGAAGTCTAGAAGTCATTATCTCATTAAATTTGTCCCTGTCTTGAACCAACAGCTTGAATTGCGAGGGTGAATGGTAACTTTGGAAGAAATATGAAAGATTTAAAACTGAAAAAAAATAAAATAGCTTGTGTCTTATTACTGTTGTGAATAAGCTTGAATTGTAAACTAAATGAGAACTTTAATGTGTAGACATACTAAAGTAATTTCACGAGGGTTTGTGTTTTCAGTCTGCTGAACTCTGGAGTCTGGAGTTTCATTTAAAAAAAGAAAAAAAAGAAGAAGAGAATAAACCAAAGTTAAATCATATTCTCTCCCCTAGGAAAAGGTAGAGGGGCAAAGAAAAGGAAAACATCTAGTTCAGAAAATGAAGGTGACTACAACCCTGGGAAGAAAATACCTAAATCAACACCAAGCAAGGTCAGTGTTCTCTAGGCTCTTTCCTCCTTGTAAAGAGAACTGAACGGATTCCTTCACATAAAAGCTCCATGTTCCTCTTACAAGTTGCTAATATGATAATGGGGGGTGTGTGTTTAGAAATGAGATGTTAGAGATGGTTTCCTTCAATTCTGAGCACTAAAAGGAAAAACACACACAGAGCAGCACAACTGATTTGTCTTTTCTCTCTTAAAGAAATCCAAGAAGGCCGCTTTTGACCAGGATTCTGATGTGGAAATCTTTCAGTCAGGCTTTGCCTCCGAAACTGCCCCGAAGCCCCGGACAGGCCGGGCTAGAAAAGAAGTTAAATATTTTGCAGAGTCTGACGAAGATGATGATTTTGATATGTTTAATTAAGTGCCCAAAGAGCACACAAATGTTTTCCAACAACTATCTTGTGTTGTCCTTTTGTCCCTTCTGTCGCAAACTTTTGTACATTTGACTTATTTTATGTGATAATGTAATTGATGGTTTTTATTATTGTGTGTAGGCATTTTAACATTTTGTTCTTACACCTACAGTTTTATGCTCTTTTTTACTCATTGAAATGTCATGTATTTGTCTGACTGGCTTGTAGAGATGTTCTAGACAGCTGTGCTAAAGCACATTTTAATTGTCATGGTTGCAGACAGCAAACCTGCTTTTTGAAATGAAGTTTAAACATTAAAAAATGGAAAACTACTCTGTGTGTGTGTGTGTATGTGTGCGCGTGTGTGTAAAATTTCGACTAGAGGGACTACTTCTACACGGTGGGGTTTTTTTAAAATAAATATATTTTATTCTTTGCCAGGAGACTCCATGGAAAAAGGTAAACAGTATATGAACATAGAAAGCATTGTTAAACAATCTCAATGTACAAACAGAGCCAGTGAAAGTACATCACAGACTTGCTAGAATATATAAAAAAAAAAAATCCACTAGTGCTTTAAATGAAACCTAAGAAACTGACACTTTAAATCTGTTAACCATTCTACCACAGTTTTCACTCTGCTTCATGGTGATTTAACAAGGCCAAGAAGGCAGATTCTCTCCTTGTGTTTCTGGCAGCCCTAGCTGTACTCCCCTAGCAGCGGGAAGGCTGGACGACCCAGCTCCTTCCTGGCAGTCCACGCTGAAGGAAATACCCTAGGCTCGCCGATGCAAAAGCTGTGAATGAGCCTGCTGGTTATCGTCCCATGAAGTTTCCCTAATGGCTTGTGAACAAGTAAACAAAAACATGGTAACACTAAAAAGTGTTTCTGCCTTGGAGGCTATCGTTACTGTAGAAATGCCGTTGTAAATTGTGTAGCTAGGTCACCAGCCAGGTAAGAAACCCACTTCAAATTTTAAAGTGACATTAACAGTGGAGCAAATGACATCTGAGTAACTGATCTGGCAGTTAATGCTGATACTGATGTCTTTTCTGCTAGTGCAGTGAATTTTTGTATACTTTTTTACAAGGAAGAGATGCAAACTGAGGGCATCAAAGACAAAAATTTTCATATTAAACTTAATCAGACGGTCCTTTAAACTTCCTTTTCTGGATGTGTACAGTAGTCCATGTCATATGGTTGGTGTCTTGACCGGTTTAGGTATGCGAGACAAAAGGAAAGCACCAAACATCCAGTATAGAAAGTACAGCATAGATTGGTATGTACAAAGTCATCAGAAATGCAACCCAAATTTAAAGTTTGAGATCTGTCTTGTCACCATGCAATCTTGAATGTTCAGAGGAGAAAACAGAAGCTTAACTTTTTTTTTTTTTTGCATGAAATGGCTGATTTAGAGTTTCAAAAGTTTGCATTTTTTCTAGTTTTAAGAGTTTAAACAGCAAGGAGTATATATCGATACATATGAAAATTTCTTGGTCCTTGTTGAGTTTTTATCTATATATATATACATATATAGATATATATTAAGTCCAGAAACTAAGCAGCAGTAAAAATGTTTTTCTTGCTTTTCATCCCTGTACAGAAGGTATTAGGAATGTCTGAAGTAGCTGGAAAATGTCTTATTGCACCAGAGGGGATCGACTGACACTGCTGTTATCCACTGAACTAGGCGAGATACTGGGACTGTGTTCTGCGGGGTTTCCATTTGAGGTGGGTGTCAGTGGTTCGTGTCCTTCAGAGTTCTCCAGCATCTCCTGAATGAGAGGTGGCATGGATCCAGGGATTTCCATTTTCAATGTAATGACACGTTCTGCACCTTTAAAAAGAAAACAAAAAGCCCTTGCCATCAGTACGATTCGTACAAGTCCCTTTTTTTTTTTTTTGTTAGCAGCAGCAGCAGCAATTTCAGGGTACGTTACTGTAATGGATTCGGCCTCTCCTTCTATAGTTGTGCAACTTTGCATGCGAAGGAACAACTTGGTCCGTTAAAAGAAAAAAAGGCGCTAGATGAGGAGTCCTTACCAAGCTGTAACTGATACTATAACGCAGGTAAATTGGATTGGCTCTTTTTCATAGAAGGAACCAAACCGGCATTAAATTGTACTGAAAAATTAAACTGTGATCACGCAGATGTCTTTATAAATTGCAGCATACTTTACAAGGTTTTCATCTGCACCGGATCTGCAAAGACTAGAGGACAAAAGTTCTGAGTTGTGTTAAATAGGTGAGGTCCATCCCTTAAGAGAACCGCGGCGATGTCAGAACATTTATTTCCCATAGAGAAAACTGAAAGAAGAATCAGAATTTAACAAATCACTGTTTTATAAAAGAACAAATTCAGGCAAAAGGATACAGGGGTTTTATTTTTGGTGAAGCTGCCTCCTGTAGTTCTTGGGCTGCTTCTCTTGTGCTAAGGAACCCCAAAACCACACAGAAACACCAGCACTGCCTCGGCTGAAGGCAACTGCTCAGTGTTTCGCCTTGTCGAGCACAACCACCCCGTGGTTTCGTACAGCGATGGCTTTGCCGGGTAGCGTGCGTAGGCTTGAACAAAATTACTACCTCAACCCTGACTACTCAGACTGTGAGGCAACAGCTAATACTAGTGTAGGGGAGAAAAACCGCCCACAACCCTCACAATAGCGCCTGATGCTGCTGTATAACAGCTGCTTGAACACCACAGGCATACAGGGACGGCTGTATGAACGGGGGACAGCTCACAGTTGACCTGAACTTGCACACGGCATCAGAAAGCCCTGAAGAGCCAGCAGTCACGCTAACACAGCTTCAGTAGGTACCACACTGGCATAAGCAAGCGGTAAGAGCTGAAGGACTGAAAGTAAGTTAATAAGCGGCTACTGAGTGGTGAGAGACGAGTATTTTGGAATTAGAGCTCAACTAAAGCAAGGATCCACAGTAAGGTGAGGATCCAAGGATTCTGTTCCACACTGGGGCATAAATGTGCTGTATAGAATTTTTTTTTTTGTCACGGGTGGGAAAAAACATGTTTCTTATCAGGACAACGTCAGGCACATAGCCATAAACCTCCGAGTTCAAATAGCTGGTCTAGCACGTTGCATTGGATTCCTCGTAGGCCTAAAATCTGAATCTAACGCAACAGGAATCTGTGCTTTTTAAATGTGAAGGCTGGCAAGAGGAGCCAATGAAATGAAAGAGAAAACAGTCTGGTTAGTGAAGAACCGTTCCAGAGGAGAGAACCTGCGGCTATATTCTGCTTCGCCGTGCTGCTGCAACATACGTGCAGAAGGGAGCGCGCTGTCAGTCATGGCAGCGACCCCAGGCGGGAAGGGAGCCCTTGTGTTCCTGCCTTCACCGAGGAGCTTCAGAAACCAGCTGCACAGGCAGTGACCAACTGCCCGAGCGAATGCTGATGAGAAAGTCCTTAGGTAACTGCTAGGAACAAAGGGGCAAGCTCTGTAATCGGGAAGAAACTAACGCACCATTGTGCCAAGGGCTTTTCTAAAAGCCAGCCACAGTCGGAGCGGTGCTGGTGAACGGCACTCGGCGGCGTTACAGACCCGCTGTCTGCTGCTGCGACGTGCCCTTCCCTTGGACGACACTTTAGCTTTCAGCTCTGCTGTTTCCCTTCTAAGTTACTCTTCTGGTACTAATGGATCCAATTAAATTGCTCAGTTCTTTTAATAAACATAGCTACGGCTTAATGTTTTAACTTAGATAATACAGTGTTTAAAGCCAAACTGTTCAGGTCTTATTGTAAACCAAGTGTATTTATTTGGGTGCTACTGCTCTCAAAAAAACCTGCTAGGTTTTTTTCCCCTGAAGTCTTCTCCAATACCATCCTAAATGAGTATTTTTTCAAAAGCATAAATCCAATCTATTAGCGACACAGGTACCTCTAAGCTCATGTGCCTGCTTATCTACTAGGGGTAGCAAATCAGGAGTTGAGTAAGCACAGTGAGAAAGTGGAACTGTGTCAAGCACTGTAAAAACTAAGAATTGCAGCGCTTCAGGCTCGCTGTGCCCAGGCTGGCCAGAAGCTGATGCAGCTCCCCAGAAGGCTGGAGGTGAACACACCTGAAACAGCTGGACAGGACTAAAATGGGGTGTTGAGGCAAACCAGGGGTACGCAAGTGAGAGGAGCACAGTCACCTCTGGAGCCAGAGCACGGGGCAGAAGGGGTGTGCAAGGAGCTGCCAACGAGGTGGCACAGCGACCGGCTGCTCCTGCTTGGCAGAGAGCTGCCCAGCCTCCCCTCCCCAGCTGCACGCCTCGAGGGACGGAGCGCTACACAGGCAGGGAACCTCTCTGCTGAAATGAAAGCATTCAACTGCACCCGTGCTTCAGAGAGTTTATGGGATGGCGCTTAGACTGCACGGTTCATGCGATTGAGCCATCACATACAAGACTACACGAGATGTTAAGGTTGGTCCCTGTGTCGGCATGGTTAGTCTGGATTGGGGAGTGCACAAGTATTTCCTACTTTCTGTAAACGGACTTTGCTTTTTGAACGCCCTTCGTGGTGCAAAGTACGTGTTGACTCGCACGCTCTTGTAAACATTAAGAAGGTTTAATTCAGGGTTTTATCTTGTCTTAAAAATGACTAACAAAGAGTTCATGCTAACGATTTGCCAACCTACTTATACCTAAGACGTCATTTTCACTGCAGGTTGCATGAAGAATGTAACACCATCTGAGTTTAAAGCAGAACCAATTTAAACACGGGAGTTGTTACATAAAGAAGAAGGGAAGAGAATGGTCACAAGGACCTTTCTTAGATATATTGAGAAAATAACAACCCAGGTCTCTAGGCCTGAAATGTAACACCAACACTATTGCTGAGTTACTGGGACACACCGTACCTTTTGCACTGATGCTACGAAGATCTGTGATTTTCATTAAGATCTTTGGGAACATGTGAGGCTTGTTGGGTCGTCTCTTTCGGATATAAATTTTCAGTGCTTCAAGCAACGGTTCCTGAAGCTTATCCACTTTCATTGGTTCTTCAAGGTCCTGGCGATCTGTAGAAAAGTATCATGTCACTTCTATGATTTTAAATTTTTTATTTCTTTTTACAAACCCCAAATCACAGAAGCTTCTCCGTGTTCTTGATTAGAACTCCATGACTTTCATCTTTCGCTTCACTCATGACCCACGCTCTGTAGTGAGTATTCCACAGGAAGAGGATAAACCATGGCTTTCTGAACCTTAGATGCATTTTTCCTTGGTGACTGGAAAGGTTTGTCATTTGAGTGGTCCAGAATTACCTCCCTCTCCAAGGGGAAAACAGCTCGCTGCAAACAGCACTTCAGAATTAATGTTGTATGTGTCAGTGATAAGCCACCGAGGCATACAAAGAGATTACAGCGAATTTAATTTCTGGATCAATCCTAAAATAACGTGAGTTACCATCAGGTATCGGCAGATGGCAGTGCTAGCTTGAGTGACATCAAACGTCACCCACAAGCCAGGACGCACCAGTCACATATTAATGACATCTCAGAACCCATCGATGCTTTTGATGGGTTATGGTTAGAGACACATAAAATCTGAACGATTTTGTACTAAAGGGGCACTGTCAACAAAGACTGACTCTTGGTTTTTCAACATTCTCTAGCAGCCCCCGGGTTGTATGTCAACAAAATGACCCAACTAAACAAGGTGCGTTTCTAACGCTAGTCCGGATTTTGCAACGGAGGACAGCGGGTGATTCAAGGATTTTGGAAATTATCTGAGACTTCGTATTTGTATTTTAAATCCATGGTTTTACCTGCTTTTTACTTGACAATGTCCCTTTCAAGTTGTAATCAGCCCCTCCCCCCCCAATTGTGTTGTCAGTGCTACTATGCTGATTTCAAACTATAATCTACTTTTTTCCTAAAGAAAGTGCTCACCTATGACCTCTGTGTGAATGTAACTACACGTGTACACATGTAATTATATTTATGAGTAAAAGCTGTGTAACAGGCATCTTGCCCCGACAAAGGTTGTTCACACAGGCACCTATAAACCGCTTATAAAAAAATGCAGCAGGAGATACATAATAGATGTATCTATATCTACATCTATATCTATATCTATCTCCCCTGTAGTCCTTTTTCAGGCAAATAATAGGATCAGTTGCTTAACTGAATGATTCCTTTAAAAACATACCAATAATAAACCCAATAACTATCACCAGTGAAAACCAAACCTTTTGTGTTGTTTACATCACATGCATAATAATATTACATACATATATATTACAGATATGTTTCAGTACAGGAAAGCAAACCATAAATGAAGATGTTATCCTGCCTGTCCTTTTCAAACACATCCGAGTTTGTGCTGTACGGTACCTCCACAGATTAAGCAGATGGCACTAAGGAGACCTGTTTCTGTATCATCCATTTCCAAAGGCAGGAGCTGGTTGGCAAACGTGAACACGAGATCAGTCAGCGGGCCAAATCCAGCGTTGTGCATCTGAGTTCGGTTTAGGGTAAGGCCATCTGAGAAGGTCATGGTGTCTTGTTCTGGTGTGTATCGTGTGCAAATTCTAAGGATCTGTGGAAGGAGCAAACAATAAAATAAGAAACTTGAAGAATTCAATCCGTTGGAGGTTTGTTGCATTTTTCTCCATGCGGCAAATTACCCACAGAACTGCGTGGTCACGTCAAAACAATCTGAAATCAAATTCTGGTTTGTTCAGTTCTAGTAGCACAAAAATTCTCTGCTACACCATAAATGCGTTTGATTCACTAAAGGTATTTTTTCTAACAGAAATTCCCCCCCGAGTTATGAAATAATCAAAACTTCTGTGCAAGTCTCACCACTGAAGTCACCAACATTACCATAATATTCCTGTAAACTGCTCTTTAATTAGTCTGCTACATGCACCTAACTATAAAACACTATCGCTCTGTTAATCTGATCCAGCAAGATCATAAAAAAAATCTCACCTCTTCAAACCACACACCCCACCCCACCCCCAATATTCCACTGATTTCGGGGATCAGCTGTGCGTGGCAGTGCTTCTCCGGGTCGTGCCTTTGGTGAGGACAAAGTGTCTCTGCGGGATCTCGTGTGAGTGAACGGGCACAGAGGCAGAACGTGACCTGCGCAGCGCTGGGTGCCTGCCCTTCTCCCGCGCCGGCACCACCACGTGAATGCAAACCCCTGGGCGAGCGCTCCCAGGTTTTGGCAAGTTAACCTGTGCGCTGACAGCCACCCAGCGCTGACCCCAGGTCAAAGAGTGTTCCAGGGGATTCGCACCTCTCCCTGGACAGGGAGGGGTGCAGAACGCATGAATAAAACACTGAGGATGCTCTGCATTCTGTTAGTAAACGCCTCTGGGGTAACCGCAGCGCCAAGAGCGCTGTCAGAGCGGAGGTGGCAGCACGGCCGGAGAGAGCGAACGCGGTGCGTGTCCCGTGGTAGACTCTGTATGGCACAGGCTCGCTTCTACAGCTGCTATTAACGAGCACGGCCTTCAAGACCAAATAAAAGAGGTGTCCATCACGTCGAGGTATTTCTTTTCTATATATGCATGCTTAATGTTTCAGATAACCAGAGGTGGGAGAAGGCTGACCCCTAAACTAACCTAACCCAAATTAAAACCTAGCAGAAGTCGAGCTGATTAGCTAAGACTACAGCTGTATTTTTTTTCAGGACTCGAGTGTATTTATTTCCCATGCAGCCATCCTACTTTGTTTTGAAGATTCAACGAGAAAGATTTACAAGAACATAAGTGAGCAGACAGAGAATTTTAATTATTCCTATAGCTGCCGAAGCTCTGAGTCAGAGGCCTCAGCGCTTGGCAGCTGACCAGGCTGGGCTTGGTTCTCCCACTTTCATCTTTGCCTGGCAACACTGCTCCAAACAAGCAGGGAGGAGAATGAGGAGGACATAGCATGTACAAGACCTACAGGGAAGCTTTTATTTTTCTTCTTAAATTCCTGGGTAAGAGACTTAATAGGGTGCACTTCTGCAGAAGGCTCTCCAACTATTTTCTATCTATCTCAGCAATAATCTTCTCTCACATTGCGGGTATATGCTGAAGCACTGAGACTCGGGGTGGTTGGACAGGCGTGTTTCACGTCGGTCCCCTACCCCTGAACTGGAACAAGCTCTTGAATCAATGACCAAGAAAGGCACAACCACAAATGCACAGCACTCAAATTCTTCACCGACTGCAAATTCCCCACTGATAGGAGTGATCTTAAAAGGCTGCTGGTAACGCCAAGGTTTTCTGCAACAGCCAAAGCGTATTTCAGGACTATCAGCAGAAATGAAGACCATGAAGCATGGCACCCTGTCAGTAAGAGACAGAATGTTTACCATATTCTATGCTGCCAGTAACCACCGGCACGTCTTTCCCCTCAAGTTTGCTGTTGGTTAACCTTTTAAATCATTAAAAGAATCATCTAGAAAGGAGAAGAAACATGCAGAGTTTGTTGTTTTCAAGAAAAGCGAAGTTTGGAAAAGTTGCATATTTATGGAGAAACGCAAGAGCTGCTTGGTTTACTTCTCTAATGGCAAGAGAATGCAGGAGAACCTGGAGTGCGACTCTTCCCATCTGAAGCCTGCACATACAGCGGCTGCCTTCCCGTGAGGGTGTGTGGGCTGTGACGGTCAGGTAGCCAGCTTTTAGCGGGACACGGCTCTGTACTTCTTAAGCGATACTGATTTTTCCCTTTGCTCAGCTGGGGAGAAAGGCAGCCCCTTTTATCCCGGTGCTGTTTAATTGTTAAGCCTTAGCGATGAGCGCGCTCCCCTCCACACGCTCAGCACTCCCCGGCCCAACAAATTAGCAGAGTAGGACTGGGTACCGGCTGCCAGCGCTGCCCAGAGACTCCCAGCCCAGGGGGGCTGGGGTGCCCCGGGGCGGTCACCCCAAACACCCCAGGGGCTGTACAACAGGCTGCCGGCTCCCTGGCTGCGAAGCTCTCTGTGCTCGCCCCCCGTGCTGCAAGGCCCACGCTGTTTGGGGGTGCACACTAGGGGTGCTCAGCAAACACCTACCAGATCACCGCCCCCCGGGGCTAACGCAGAGGCTGGATCCTCATCAGGAACAAATTTGGGGTTACTCAGCCTGGAGCCCCCTGTGGGCACACACAGAAAGAGACTCCCAGAGGCCTTGCAAAAATTGTAATTAAAACATAAATGTCCCGTGGAATTCAGCTCCTTCCGGGCTGCGGCAGCACGCAGGACGGCGTTGCGCAGGAGGCAGGCTGCAGCCTTCATCCCTCCACGCTGCGCCAGCCTTAAGTGGCGGAGCCTGCAGCAGCTCTGCGGGGCACGGGCACAGCGGAACCCCAGCTCCCTGTGCTCTGCAACGCACTGAGCTTGACTGCAGCAATCGGGTCGCGGGTTTCTCCGCATTCCTTCGACGTTATCCCACAGCATGCCGTTATTAAACTCCGAGACAGATCATTTGAAATGTTTTTTGGGGTGTTTTCTTTTCCCCCCCTTAATTTGAGTCCTTCATCAAGATCTGCGAAACACCACGGATATTGTTGATTCACTGCTAACCTTTCTTGGGCAAACTTCCAGTGTCAAAGTGAAGCTGATTTCGAGCCCATATTCACTGAAGAACATATGGGAAATGTCAGCACTTCAAAATAAGAAATCACGGTATCTTTCTCCATTTTAAACTGAACTGCTGTCTAGAAGACATCCTCCTAATGTCCTCAGTGTTGTTTAGATTTTGTAACCAAGCCAAGTATTTTAGTTGTCACTCTGCTCTTCAATGCCACTTGCAGCCATAAATAAGGCTCTTGCCCGTGACTAAACGACCCTTTGTTTTATGGAACAGTTGGATCCTAAAGTGTCTGGGGTTCCTAAGAACTGGTTGCAAATCTCAAAGCAAAAACCATACGGGTCGCACAAAACCAAAAGCATCCAGAAAGTTGCCTTCACAAAATTGTTGCTACCGCAGAATCGTTACTCATTTTAAACAGGTTTGTTAAGGTAAGCTGGGCTTTACTTTTTATTTTTTTTTAAAGAGGTGCTGTTGTTACACGCTAGCTGCCTTAGCTGGCTGGGACGGTTTCCCAAGAGGAGAAACCCGAGCAGGTGACTCTGAAACCATGAACAAGCCTCCACGGCGCTGCCGTGCCCCATCAGCGCGGGTTATTCCGCACGCACCAAAGCCTTCCTAGCACTAATGCGCAGGGTTTTACTACAGAAAGCAAAAATGACATTATTAAGGATTAGTGTTCAAGGACTTCTCAGGTTTTTATCCGTTGGATTTAAGACGGGCTGGACTCTGGGCTCTTTCCACATTCATCTTGCCAGAGCTCAGCGAGGCTGGGGATGTTCGACCGCTGCCGGGCCAGCGTACCAGCAGACAGCAGCACTCGCTTTTACGAGGGTTACTGACTGAATCCTAGTAGTATTTATCCCTGAAACTTTTGGCACCGGAGCAGATATAAATTCCACCATCCTTGATCGGCGCCTTTGGCTGCCTTGCGAAGCTCAATGTTATTTCCCTTCCAGAGATTTTGGTTGTTTGTATATAAAACAATTCTCTGGCCCATACCCAGTGGAGTTTACTGAGCTCCTGGCACCATTTCCTTTGTCAGCCTGTCAGGGGGTTTAAGCATCCAGGGCCGCAGGAACCAACCGAGCCGAGTCCTTGGCAGGGTCTATAAATGCCTAAGACTCCCCACAGGCCAGGGACCGTGCTGCTGGGTGGGCAGCGAGCCGGGGCAAGCCTGGCCACCCTACCTGGCTGGCTGGGTGCCCCACGCCGACCCTTCCATGCGCCATGGCTCTAGGGACACGTCCCGGCGGTTGCACGGCGGCGGGGTCACGAGCGCGCATCAGTGACGCTCGGGCCCGCGCTCGGCAGTGCTCACACGGCAGACCACGGGCAGGCACCGGCAGCGGGCGCACGCGCCGCAGGAGGGGGAACGGTGCTCACTCTGCATCTCAGTGCACAAAATAAAACGTTCAAAACGCCCATCATTAGGAGAACTGGCTGGCTGAGGGGGGAAATACGCGCTACCAAAACACTGCTCCAAGTACTGAAGTTTAGCGTAAATATAGATACAGAGCTGCACCGCAATCCCGGTTACGTGCAGGTGATGTGGGTTTAATGGACACCGGCACTTCACAGACAGGGCGCTGTGCCTTACTGTGCTCCTGGTAATTGTCCCTTTTTCTTGTTAAGCGGTGCATAAAATAGTCACGTAAAGCTTGTGTAAATGTCGTGCAGGGAAGGTGGGACTTTTCATGGCAACTACGCCGTATCTCCTCCCGTTCTGGGCAAAGCCTTGGCTCCTCCCTGCGAGGGGTAGTAGCTGTGGCACTCGCTACGCCCTGCTGGCTTGCTCAGATGTGTCACCCTCTCCGGCTTCGTGAAAAATAAAAAAGAGAATGAGCAGGTGACCAGGACTGCCAGGTCTCAAGAAAGTTTACAGCTTGAAGGTTGCCACATGGTCCCAAAGTGAAAGCAGTGATTTGTAGTGAAGAATCAACCCTTTCCATCCATTAGCTAGTTGAAACAAAGTCACCACCTCCCACCTGCTTCATTATTCTTTTTCTAATCCGGGGACTCGGCTTTTACTTAGCCACTTTGATCAAAGGCTGCGAAGTGCCTTTATCTGGGCACTTCAGATAAAACTGGAAGCAGAAAGGTTCCCCCTAAATACGTGATATTCTCCAGGCAGTGCTGGGCATGCACGCAGGGAGCGGAGCTGCTGTGGGGACCCTGTGCCGCAGGGGCTGCGCATGCTCCCGGGGGAAGCTCCCGCTACCCACCCCAGCAAGGAGCGCCAGGAGCTCGTGGGATCCGGAGCGATTACAGAATTAGGGTATGGCTTTTTCCAGCAGCTACAGAGCCAGGGCACAGCAGCACCAAACAGGGGTGGCAGCTTAAGGGCTGAAGTTTTAGGGGCAAAGAATTGGGACCCACAGATTCTTGCTGTATGCTGACTCTTCCCCACCATTTTTGGGGCAATTTCTGTATCAGCCATTTGTTACCGGTTACGACAGCAAAGCGCAAAGCGGTTCCTGCCTCACACCTCTGGCAGAACACACTCGAGGCAACACCACAGTTTATCGATTACTGCCTGCCTTTCGGTGTATGGGGAACGCAACCCCGTCTGATCAGGACAGAGCTGGCGACGACAGGCGTAACGAATGCCCCTGCCCCGCGGAGAGACCACACTTGGTACCCATGAGATGGTCAAGTCTCAATGAGTGGAAGGATGAAGGGGACAATGAGAGGTCAATCTCGAGCACAACAGGGCAACCTCAACCTTCCCTTTTTTTTTACAGGCTGGAGAATGGTATCTCTCCCCCTCTCCTGCCCCTCTTCCCCCTTCATCAATGTCCTCTAGATGCAATTCTTCAAAACAGCTTTTGACAAAACAAGAGGAAAAGGTCACAGCAGTTAATGTCCTCCTCAATATGATCCTGTTTGAAGCAATGCACTTTTAGAAATTCCAAGATTAATTACTTCTAATTCTGTAGTTTTAACTCCTGTGTGACGCCACAAAATTTATTTACAGTAGCTACAACAACCTTCTTGGCCATGCTTGGCTCAGTGAAGACTTGAAGGTTTCTGCTCAGAAGAAAACATTTAAAATATGTTTAAACATGTTGAAAATACTGTTTTACTGAAAGTTACTGCTACAGCCAAGAATAAGAAGCATATTTGCAACTACAAGCCTGAAGACCTCTAAGGTCTTGATAAAGAAATGCTGAGATCCCAGAGGGTTCCTCTGAAGGTCAGCGTGACAGAAACAACCGGAGACAAAGCGAGGGAAGACAGCTTGCCTTGACATAGTGGCAAGGTCTGGAGAAAAACTCCAAGCCCATCTGCACAGTTCCCTGCTGCTGGTTGTATGCTTGTGTATTTAAAATGCAATGACATTTAGCTACAGTCTGTATAGAGTCCACCAGTGTCCACTTCCAGAGGTGCCTGCAGCACCGGTGAAAGCAGGAGGAACCGCACGCCGGAGGCTTGTGCTTGCTGGGCTCCAGGCACACCAGTTTCCCCTCTAGAACCTGAAAAAATCTCACTCTGAAGATTTGTTCCTCAAATTACCTCATGACCACAGGTATAGCACGTTCCTAAAATGTTTTACAGCGGCCTGACTTTCTCGGTATCCTTTATACAGAGCATTACTTTTTGGAGGCAGGAGGAAGGAAAGAGCATCTGATTCTCTCCTCAGCGTTAACAATAAGGTAATTTTTCCAAAGTTGCACATATTTCAAGTTAGATCCACAATACCAAAATGTGCCCTGCTTGCAAATATACTGAAATCCACAAGCTGTAAGAAATTATTGTGACAAGCACACTCATCCTACGTAACACGCGTCTGTAGACGTGCTGGAGACCACTCATGACCATACCAGACTACCCACTAAGTTCAATCTTGCAGCCGTAATGCCGGGGCAGTATCTGACCCCCGCTCCCTGTTGATTCCAGTAAAAAGCAGCACAGAAATGACATTAGCAATAGAACGACGACATTAAAAATACATACCAGTATATCCAGGCAGGCTGCTTTAAGTAGAGTTATCTGGTCTGCAATGGTCAAACTTGTAAAGCCTGGCAATCGCTTTGCAAATTCCACTATTTTAATAATGCACTTTGTCGCAAGTTCACTGAATTTGTCCCAAAGCCCGAGGTCCAGTCGAACCCGATGATCTGCACTGGAGTTCTGGAAAGACAGACAGAAGGCACCATAAATCAACAACGTCCCTTTCAGTAAATGGTGTTCAAGGGAAAGAAACAACAACCGAGTATTCCTTCCAGAAGTGCCTTCTATTAACATTCCAGGCATTTTCTGCAGCTTGCTGTTGGGATGATGCTGGTTTTAAACTTGGATTAATCGCCTGAAAATTCCTTGGATATTTCTCTGTTACTTACGATCGCAGAGGCCATCTGTACAAGGAATACAAATGAACTTAAACATTTCCAAATGCCACTGTCATTATTCTTCCTTGCCATTATATAATAAGTGCATTGAGAGGGACAATTTACAGTTGTACCCCAGAAAATATAAATGAACAGTGGAACAAGAATATCGGGTCCTCATCTGGAAAAAGCAGCACAACATTTGGAACATAGTTTCACATACTTTAGGTCTTACCAAATTAGTTCTACTTAATCTATCTGCTCTGTGGCTCTGCGAGAGTTTTACAGCCTTCTAAAGCTACAGCCTCCCATGAATTAAAGAGTATTTCTTTGCACAACGTTACGAAAAACACCGTGTGCGCCGATGAGTGCTGTATGCTCATTTGGTGGTGGATCCAACATGTACCCTATGGTTTGAAGTGCTACAAGGACATTCCAGCTGTGTCTTTCAGAGACGGTTTCCATATATATTCATGTATCTTAATCAAAAAGTCCCTAATTTGCCAGCAATGTGCTGGGCGATCTCCTCTCTGCTGCAAGAGGAATCTTACCTGTGAAAATATCCTGGTAATGAATATGCGAAAGATGCTGAGCGGCAACCACGGAACACCAAAAGCAGAGTTTCTCTCTTCCACATCTCATCTGAGCTTGTTGACTAACCAAGAGAGAGAGGCATTGCCAAAAGAAGGGCCACCCACTCCTGACAGGTACATGAGGCAGGTAAAGGAAAATCCCCTCAGATGGGGAGACTCTGTCCCCGGCTACAGAGAAAGCCGACGTGATCAGCTGCCTCAGGCGTAGCTGGCTGAAGTTAAAACGTTAAATTTAAGTTAAGTGAGAGGAGTCTCAATGTAAAAGTCTAACAGACACAGCAGATAACTAGTCATCAAAATGCTGTTTATCAGGTTACACAGATTGCACTTTCTTGGAGGAAACATCTCTAGCGACCCTGACATCATCACTGCTGATGGTGAGGACGTCCACCTCCTCGGAACCCTCTGAAGCCACCAGCTTTCTTTGGTTCACAGGAAGGACACAGGGCCTGAGGAGGTTGCTGAGGGGACATGGGGTGAGCTCAGCTTGGCTGTGATGCTCTGTCACCCCCTCCCAGGGCTGCCTTCGCAGGCACCACGACCACCGTCAGTCACGGAAGGGAAAGTCCTGATGGGTTCCAGGGGCGCCGCCAGCCCGACAGTCACCCTCGACTGCAACAGGGTGGAGATTCGAGCTGGTAATTTTTATACGAGGCCCGTTTTGCAAAAAGTAAACGCTAATCCTGCTGAACAGTTTGGAGGTGCTTGTGTGCTCTGCCCCGCCCCCCTGTTTTTAAGGGATAAGAAATTAGCTTCATCATTTCTATTTGATTTTTTTTATTCTGGGAACTTCCTCCATATTGTTTTGGGGTTTTAAGTGACAGAAGAAAAGATAGGAAAAAATGTCTTTATAATCCTAAACCTAAAGAATTGCCTTCAAAATAGTCCAAAACTAATGGGTTAACAGTCATTGTAATGCCCTTTGAAACATTTCTTTCGGCTACTGGAGTATGCATCCTTCAGATTTATTTTATTTCATCCTCAAGGACCTTGGTGAAATACAGTACATTGGAGGAAAAATAAGATCAAGATGTGCAGTCATTCAGGCTGTAATTAAATTTAATAGGCAGTTTATCCAGTTCATAGAAAGATGGCATAGCGGAGAGCTACACAAAGCAGAGCCTAAAGCAGGAAATCATTTTACAATAGGGTATCCATCTGGAAAAAAAGACGTTGCATGAAACCAGCAAGTGTGAACGAAATCTTCATCAGTATCATATGAGGTTACTTTGTCATGCTGCAGTACCGGCAACGGGAAGTTTGACATGTCTTCTATTAAGAGTAATGCACGGCCGTCTTAACAAATGTAAATCTAACTCACTATTATGCAAACTGAAGAGAAGGGGCAGTTAATAAAATACAAAATAACCGGGTGCTTTATTACGCCGGGTGCCAGTTTCCTCAGCTTTGGAGCTAATGTGGTTTACGCATTATCTTCAAGATGCCACAAATGGAAAGACTTTTCACATTTTATTTGGTAACGAATGTAGTTGCAAGCGTCACGGAAAACAGTTAAGATTTTTAGCAGCGTGTTTGAATACGTAAAACCAAACCCGCCCCAGTACCAACGTATAGGCTGAACAGTAAAATACGGGGTTAATAAACTGTACATTAGAAACAGAAACCCTAATTAAATTTGCCTGGGGATCTTCTCTAACCGTGTTGTGAAAAAGATGCAGATGCTATGACTTTTCCTGAATATTTTACTGAAGCAGTTTTTTGGGTGTCTTTTGCAGGAGCAGTCTTGCATGTTTTTCAGGCCTTTGCACCAGCGCACATATGGTGGAACAATACTGTAATACACCCTAGTGGCATCTTTATCAGTGGAAAAGCCCAACCTTGCTATGAAATCCAATTAAACAGCCATTTTTGCCACGGAAATTGATCCCATTTTTTCCATCATTTTTGTTTTTTCATTGCAGGCTGCTCCGTCTCCACATTAACGATACGGGATGAGGTACTCGCAGAAACATACGCAGCAGCAGAATCCCTACCGTCTTTAAAATCCACTTTACAAAGGAAACAAGGCTCACAGGGGCACTCTGCCCTAATCAGGAACACTTGCTATGCCTCTTTAGTAAAAGCAGCAAGGCACTCCAGCTCCGGCAAGCTCGCCGAGGACCCGAGCGCACGTCTCCAGCATCAGGAGATATATACGTAGATATACATATATATTGCTCTGCAACGGCACAGACCGATAGCCGTGCAACTTCTAAGCCCGGCACTTACAAAGGACAAAACGCCGCCGAGATGCAAAACCTCTCCACTCCCAGCCAGCCAAGAGCAGCCCGGGAGAACAGCAGCAGGGGCCCGCAGAGCCAAAACTATTTTCTTTTTTATCCTCCCTTTATCAGGAGGCTGGATGTAACACAGCTGTAGACTTACAAATAATACCAGTCTCGAGGGACGAGCAGTATAGTTACACTCAATTATACTATAAAGTATGACATCTCCAGAGAAATTACTAAGGCGCTCTCTCTTACCTGGATGACAGTAATAAAACAGATCTATTTATGATGGACTTTTGAAATCCATTACGTTTAAACAGCTTGCTGATTCTCATCATCGGCAGAACTGTACTTGCCACTGCCCACCAAATGCAACCGTTAGGTCAAATGACCCAGGGAATTTAATATGAGTGCTGTTCTCCCATTATTTTAAGTAGACTTTTATTAACTATGCAAAGTACGGTAATTATTACTGATAGGGACACTTTTTCTTTTTAAAGAGCAGATGGATATAAAAAAAAGCAATTGAAAATGCTTCTCCAAACCCACTTTTGAACGGGTAAAAATATGCAATGGGGGGAAAAAAATCGCCATGTAACCTTTCCCTCTGGGAAACGCAGGCTACAGCACTCAAGAGCGAGAGGAGACAGATACACAAGCCAAATGTCTGAACAGATTTTTTTGACTGTATCTCTGCAAGGTCTTTTTTTTCCCCCCACTCTCTTACACTTAAAATTCTTTACTCTTTTTAGCAACAAACAAAATCATGTTTTAAATCAGTCTGAATGATCACGTAACCGAAGGTGCACAGAGGCCACGCTTGCAGAACAGTTTCTTCCATCCACCGTTTCTATCAGTACACAAGTGCAAGAATCATGAAATTCAAGTGAATCCATATTGATTCAATACACTCACGTCTCACCTCCCGCTTAAAGGATTAAAACCTCTCAGGTTATGAAAGCAATCTGTGTGCTCCGCAGCATGAGCGTGCCACCTTTCACAACTGCTAGCTCGTAGAACCAGGCATCAGACCAGGACTGGTGGCATTCTAGCTTGTTACTACCAAGAAAAGTAGAGTGGTGTAGGTTTCTAGCTCCCCCTGGACTCAGCATTTACAAAAAGGGCTATGTGCTCCTTTTTTAATTTTTGGTTTCTATTCCAAGTGTCTGAAAAGGAAAGATTATTGCCTGAGCCCGCTGTTTGATCAGCAGCTGGTGGTGGCGGTGTCCAAGTACCGAAGCTGTGCTCCTCTGACCAGCACACACACCTTCCGCCTCCTGAATCCTCCACTGCTGCGGAAAGGCTTCTCCCCCGCTCCTGGGATGACAGGCAGCTGGAGATGAAGATAAGCCCTACTCCAGTCCCAGGAATACTTTGTCCTTTCACAGCTGGGCAGAGACAGCGTTTATAAAAGTGAGCTCTTAACACTGAAGCCCTACCAAGAAAGCTGGAGTGGTCACCAGACCTTAGCTAGATGAGAGATACTCTGCATTTCACACAGAGACCATGAGAATACAGCAAGAAAACAGTATTTAGCACTGCTGACACAGGTTTGACACAGCTGTTGAAGGAAGCTGTATTGCTCTCAAAGACTGAGGTATGTCAAAAATAACTCTTTTGGTATAATTTTGTTATTACAACTTGTACAGTACCAAACCATGACAAGTGGCTGGAACTTCAGCCACGTGCCACTAATCGCTGTGGACTTCCAACAGACCAAGGATAAAACCAAGAAATCTCTTTCCCCAAGCTGTCCAGTATGGCCTGGGGCATAAATGACCAAGATCCAGCTTCAGAGAGAGCGTGGTCAGGTCATGGTTACTTGGGACCCATAGACAGACCACAGTCATCCATTCACTACTGAGATCCAGGTGCTCTCAAGGCTCTGAAATTCCAACAGGGAGATAAATTCACCATGGGGGGCAGCAGGAACCCAAGGACAAACGCATTAGTGGTGGGTGTGATATGCAACAAGACCCTCTTCAATTTCATTCATTTGTATCATTTCAGGAGCTAAAATATTAATGATACTTAAGCGTCCGATGCATAATGCAAGCATATAGGTGCGCAGGTTTAACTCTCCAGGACCTTTGGCAATTTCCAGTTCGAAGCACCACCACCCCAGCCGCAGTGCACTCCTCAGTCTCAGAGGTAACACAGAAGTACGTACCAACATGTGTACACTGGGGTGTATACTGATATATCAGAATCACAGAATGGTTTGGGTTGGAAGGGACCTCAAAGATCACCTAGTTCCACCCAATCCCCCTGCCATGGGCAGGGACACCCTCCACTAGACCAGGTTGCCCAAAGCCCCATCCAACCTGGTCTTGAACTCTTCCAGGGATGGGGCAGCTACAGCTTCTCTGGGCAACCTGTTCCAGAGGTAATGTAATTGTTATTACGTTGGGATGTATACTGATATACTGCTGTTCTGCGATAGCCAGGCCATTGGCAAGGTAGCCTGTGAACGATAAACCCTGGCACGCGTACCAGCCTGGCTACGCGTCCCAGCTGCAGACATACGATCACCTCTTCTACAAGGCATGAACTCACCGTCTTTGAACTGGGAAGATTTTTTTCCACACTTGTTCAGAAGCGCTGTTGCGTTTGCAGGAGTGTGAGCGCCCACTTGGGAGATTTTATTCGCTCCAAGACGAGGATGCAACCACATGTGCCAAGAGGAGGGGTGGAGGGCATTAACCCAGAAATTTCCTCGAAAAGACACACTACGGATCCCACCGTCTCCAGCTTTGCCATCGGTTATGTCATGAGCTGGCTGCTTCCAAGCTTCCAGCCTCGCACGCTGCGCTAGTCCCTGGGGGCCTGCCTGTGCAATATTTACCAGCACGCCTACGCTGACTGCTCTGGCTACATCTCACCCGAGCGGGGCTAGCCCCACAGAAGCGTGCAGGGAACACGCACCTTCCCCAGTACTAACTGTTTGTTGTGGGTCTCAAAACTAAATGTGAAAAATATCTGTGAAAATACTTTCAGCAACATGAAAAACATGCTTTTTTTGCCTTTTATTTTTTAACATCGCACCACATATGCTTGCTTTTCTTGCACTTGAATACAAAGTTTTACACCTAGACCTAAGAGTTTTGAACCCTGCACTTTGTAAACAGATGAGCATGCCGTGAAACAGCATCCTGCTCGCTGAAACAGTGAATATTGATGCCACGCAGGGGTCTGCCTAGATCACTCTTTGAGAAATTTAACGTTTATTTCAGTAGCACAGCATTTACTCAGAGAGCGATCCAGCAATAGAGGTATTTCACCTGGCCTCTGGGGCTCGGTCTCAGATCTCCAGCTGGGGCTGAAGGCCAAGGACCACGGTGGCAGGTGTCTCCTTGCCCCAGCCACACCACTCCTGAACCCCTCGTGTCTGCAGTGGGAGCGCACGCTCGACTACTTCTGGACATCCCTCTAAAACACCCAGTGCTGCTACAACCGACAGCAAGACCAGAGCCAGCAAAGTCATTCCTCTACCGACAAGACTCTAAACGGCACCTAACAGTTACTTTAGCATCTCCTTTTTTTTATTAGTGCACTTGCAAACTCAACATTGAATTTTCTCCCTGAAGTCAACAAATATCACTGACCTTCCCTGTATTTAGCAACATAGATATGTACAGAAAAAAATTGACTTGTCCCCTGGAGAAATTCCCACAGCACTGAACTTCTTGACGTGGGGCTGATTTTTCATTTCTAAAAGCAGCAGAAGTTTTTGCTGCTTTGCGGTATTTTGGTAGACTGGAAGAGGAATAAAGTGCAAATGAGCATTTTGGAAACTGGTTCATTTAGACCTCTCATATTTTCCTTGACCTTGGTACCTTTGGGACTGCCACCAGTGATCCAGCAGCATTCAAGAACTCTCTACACCTGCAAAGTTGTAATCCGCTGTCGCACAAGCAGAGATCACGTCTTTGGAAGCCAACAAATTTCTAAGGAATGATGGCATGTAATTGACTTGTGGACTCCAAGCTTGTCTCTTGGCTGGATTAATCCTCCAGACAGTCTGCCAATACTGCTAAGTAATGCTTACAGCTAAGTGCAATTTCTCTTCTTCAGCACGCACTTGCATGCATACCTGTGTTTTTTTGTGGCTAAGGAGATGCAAGGAGTGCTTCTGCTTCGGCATCTATTTAAAATGTCTGAAGCCTCCAATGCAAAACTCACATCATCCAGGCATATCCAGAACGTACGTGCCACAAACCATACTTACTGTAGTGTATTTTCCCAGCTGGCAGAGTGAGGGGAAGGTTTCCTGGTGAGCTTTTCGGATCTTCTCGGTGAGATCATCCAACTCTGCTGTCATTTCATAGTTTTCTGTGGACTCCTGCTTTGAAGGTTCCTTCTTCTTTTTGTTCCTATCATTTCTGACAGCTACAGAAAAAGCAGAGACACAGATCACATGTGGTTATTCAGACCACTCCATGTTGCTTTCACTGCTCTATTTCAAAACACTGCAAAATGCTTCTATTAAGTAATTTATGTTTAAGTGGAGATAAAAATGTTATATGCACAGAAAATACAAATGTAAGCTTAATTACTTAACTATAAGAACTAAATTTAAAGGGTAATGACGAAACCAGACTTCCGCAGGTGCTTGCTGTGGACATGCCATCACACTCCCGTAGGATCTACCTTCCAAGAAAGTCTACTGCGACCTCACGTGCACTGTAAGTGCCTCAGTAACTTTGTGAGGTGGGATTTTTTCCTTTGTACCATCACAGCTGTGCACGGGGAATGGCAAAGTCCTCTGCAGTGACGCCGTCAGTGTTCTATTGGATGTGAACAGCACTAAAACAGACAGAAAGTGTCTCTCTTCTTAAATTTCTCAGTACGGAAGATGACAAACCCCATACTAATATAAACTCCACCAAGCAAAAGTTATTTAAAGGGAAAGTTAAATGTGAAAACAGTAAATGAAAGAAGATGAAACACATTAAACTCAAGATCTGGAGATCAAAGGAGACGTACAAACACTTGAAAGAGTAAAAATGGCAGTGAAGCTATCTAAAGTTGCTTGCCATCTGCTCCTGCGCTCAGATCAGCCTTCTACCTTCCCCCGGCCGCAGGGGATTACTGGAAATATGCATTGTGCTGCACTCGTGCTGTAATTGATTTCCCACATATTTGTGTTTTGTGGTAAAATATGACAGCTGCTCCATCACCATGCTACTCTTTGTTCTTTTAATGAAAATAGCTTAATTTTACAAAACGTGCCCAGGAGATAAGTCTATGTCCGCAGTATTGCCAGTACTTGTGAATTCTATCAAGAGGCTTGTTGTTTGCTAAAGCTAACATCTTAAGCGTAACCAGATGCGTAAGGCTTTACAACAAAGCCAAACAAAATCAATCCCTCTCCCCAAAGACGCCGCGTCAATATTAAACACCCCAAAGACTAAATGCTGCTGGACAAATAAAACCCAATCCTAACATCCACCGCCGTTCACAACCTCATGATATTTAAAAGAGTGGCCTGAACTCCGAGCATGCGGCTGGCGGGTTTGGCACACTGAGGATGGCTGAAGATTTTGGACGGGCAAAGATCTGCCCATTCTCATTTGTACTGTCCAGCCCCAGAAAGCACATCTACCCGTGCTGTAGGGAGGGGAGCGCAGCAAAACGGCGGATACACAGAGCCACCTCCATGCCAATTCTTCTCCCCTTGGATCGGTTCCCCAGGCCCACCTGGCCCCAGGCTGCACAGAGCAGCCCTGAGGAGAAGGACTTGGGGGTGCTGGTTGATGAAAAGCTCAACATGAGCCGGCAGTGTGCGCTGGCAGCCCAGAAAGCCAACTGTGTCCTGGGCTGCATCAGAAATAGTGTGGCCAGCAGGGCGAGGAAGGGGATTCTCCCCCTCTACTCCGCTCTTGTGAGACCCCACCTGCAGTACTGCGTCCAGCTCTGGGGTCCCCAGTACAGGAAAGACATGGAGCTGCTGGAGTGAGTCCAGAGGAGGCCACAAAGTTGATCAGAGGGTCAGAGCACTTCTCCTAAGAGGACAGGCTGAGGGAGTTGGGCTTGTTCAGCCTGGAGAAGAGAAGGCTCTGGGGAGACCTAACTGCAACCTACCAATACCTAAAGGGACCCTACAGGAAAGATGGAGCGGGACTGTTTACAAGGGCAGGGAGTGATAGGACAAGGGGTCCTTTTAGTTTAAGGATCTTAAACTAAAAGAGGGTAGATTTAGATTAGATATTAGGAAGAAATTCTTCACTGTGCAGGTGGTGAGGCCCTGGAACGGGTTGCTCAGAGAAGCTGCAGATGTCCCATCCCTGGAAGTGTTCAAGGCCAGGTCGGATGGGGCTTTGGGCAACCTGGTCTAGTGGAAGGTGTCCCTGCCCATGGTACGGGGGTTGGAACTAAATGATCCTTGAGGTTCCTTCCAACCCAAACCATTCTATGAGTCTATGATCTCCGCATCTTCTGTAGTTGTTTCCTACATGCCTACGAACCACAAATGATTGCAAGAGCAGACAAATGGTCAATGTTTCAGGTGGAAGAGGCGTTTTCAAGCCAGTCTCACCTACAGCATCTGTCAAAGAACCAATGACACACAGCTGGATTCATTTTACTCTGGGTGTCACTTCTGCGAGAAAATTAAGAATGATATGGGAAAATGGTGGGGTGGGAAAACAGCAGACAGGGGCATCTACAGAAATAATGCAATATGTGTAACAGAAAGCAAGGGGTAGATGCAGTGAATATTGTTGCTCCTTTATGAGGTGATCAGACACATACTCCATGCAACAAAGAGTTCCAGTTTTCTCATGAAAGGTTTGAGTTTGCAACTGCCTAAACTCTGACCCCAATCCAGCAGATATATTAAAGGTGAACTTGACTTTAACCGTGTGAACAGACCCACACTGAAATCAACTATGTGCTTTGCTGGATCAGGGCTGGAATGCTGAGCAGTCCCCCAGATTAAAGCCTAACGTCAAACATCATCAATTCTGGTGCGTGGAGTAACAGAGACTCAAAGAAGGCCAGGAAAGGTGGACAGAAAAGGTACCTTCTTGTGAAGGTTCAGTGCTACCAGTGTAGTCAGGTTTAGGGGGAGTTTAGATCCCCCCTTTTCCTTTTACAAATGCCCTGATTTGTTCACCGGACCCCAGGGCAGAGCACAAGTACGGTCTCTTGCACTGAGAAAACATCCTGGACCAACACATGTGTCTCGAGTGCTCTGAACTGCCACCACACTCCAGAAGTAAATCCTAATTGCCGCTGTACTTGGGAGATAAAAGAGCTCCTTAGAAAATTATGTAAACTCCTACACAACCACAAAGAGCAATAAGCCTTTGTAATAAAGCCCCATTTACTTATAGCTCTATGAGCTGATTGACAAATTTGCCAAACAGGCGGCCTCAGCAACTACTTATCTCAATAGCTTTGAACTCCTCGTGGAAGACAAACACGTTATTTAGGCCAGGCTTCGGAGCAGCTGCCAAGAGCTCCCAGAGACCAGGAGGTAACTCCAGCAGGAACCACGCCACCGCTCCCGTGCTACCCCAGCACAGCTCCTTCCACAGCTGTACCTGAAGTCCCTTCCCCTCCCAAGGCCACCAGAAACATCACCGAACTGGCCCATCTCTGTCCTCTTTCTTTTTGGGTGAAAACCACTACAGGGTAGGAAGGGGAGGATTAACACATCCTGAAAACTAAGAACAGTTTTTGTTCATCGTTACCTTTTTTCTACGATTCCGACAGCCTTTGTAATAATGATAAAACCTGAATAACGTTTATCTTCTTGCTTTATGTATAGTTTTTTTATTTCCTACATTTGTCTTCGCTAAGGCTGTATCAGACACAGCAGTGTTTCTATATTCCCTGTACAATAAAGTACTGACACGTAACACCCAGGTCTCAAAAATATAAAGAATTTCAATAACACTGAACTATTATGCAGATTCAACTACAACTGTAACTCAAGGGGAAAAAAAAAAAAAGAGAAAAAGACCAAGACAACACTATGTTTAAGAGAGTTAAATGAAAACATATAAACACACACTTTTCCCCAGTAAATTTAAAAGCTGTCACTGCTCTGGAAACAGGAACCGTCACACTGCATGTGGGAAGGGTTTGGGATTACAGCTTATGCTTATATTACATAAATCACACCTTTTTGTATCTTGGTCTTCACATGCATATGATCACATCAATCCCCGATGCAATGTGACTGCCGTTTAATGATGATATGCCAGTGATGAATCTGCGCCACAGTTAATGCTACCACAGAAAACTCACGTTATGAATTTCATTACTTGCCCATTAAATTCTGACTTGATGGCTGCATTATTTAAGAGGTCCCGACAGGGGACAGTATGGAAGCTCTCTTGCCCTGTGAGAAATACTGGAAGTTAAAAATCTAAAAAAACAAGCAAGGTGTTGGTGGGGGAGGGGAAAAGCATGAAAAGAGGTGTATCTCCGTACGTGAGGAAGCCACGTCCGTGCGAGTCTCTGGGCTGCTCGGATGGCTGAGCGACGCACGCCCACGCCTGAGCACGTCTGCTCCGATCCATCTTCCTGTGACAGCTTCCCCGTCCCGTCGACACACACGCCAGGACTTGTACTTCCACACCCAGAAACCTCCAGGCAGCCGCAGCAGGGTTCGTAAGCTGGTGAAGGCACTTTCTGTTGCCTCAGCTTATGGACCAGCCCCTACCCTCAAACCTTCACCCCCCCTACCTGATGGAAGAAGGGCTGAACGTCACCTCTCGTCCCACGCCCTACCTGCCCCTGCCAGCCTGTTCTCCTCACCCCAGGTTTGCCACTGCTCTCCTCAGCCTCAGACACATTTTCTCCTCTTCTGCCTGAAGCAAAGGGCAGGGCACGAAAGCTGCAGGAGGGAAGGGTGCATTTTTCAAGAAAAGCAGGGCCTGCTGTAGACGAAACTAAGCATAGGCAAATTACAGTCTCTCTCGGAGGACCCCAGCGCTCTCATTTAGCAACCACGCAGCAATTCTCCTGCTTGAGCAGGATCATTTCAAGCGTGTCGTAACGCTGGGAATCGTCCAGTCCTAAATGCAAACCCTTCAGGTCCACCAAACTTAGTCACTGCTTGGCCTAAGAAGAGTCTGGGATCCAGCCCAAGAGGTTTAGGCAGTTTCTAGATAATCAGACAAAATTATGGAACAGTGAGTGTTCGCGGTCCCCTTTGTTAAAGGTGGCACAAACGTGTCCAGCGTAGAACCACCTGCAGCTCAGAACGCAATTTTTTCAATTACTTGCATAACCTTTGCTTCCCCAGCTGCCCAGAAGACAGTTTGACAGCACCTTTCATATATTACAATAATTAGTTATAAATTCATTACTTGAAAGGCTATCATTGCAGTTTTGCCTCTCGGAGATGCCTGTGACCTTTGAAGAGCTTTGTGTACTAGTTAACTGGTTTTGTTCCTGTAGGGACAACTACCAGTGTTTCCAGTTAGTTCACATTCCTGCGAAACCACACTTCTCTCGTCCTTAAATAGTTTGGAAGTTACTCGTTAAGCTAACAAATCTCAAAAGCACCATAAAGCACACACGGAGCATGTCAGTAACTGCACAGCACTGGGCGCAAGGTAGGCTTTCAAAAAGACTCCTTTTGTTTGCCAACGCTGATGAGAAGAGAAATCAGAGGTGAGTTGAGGCAGGGCCGCCAAAGACCTGCCAAACTCTCGTTGGCAGAGCCTCGCTGTCCTGCCTGCTCTCCTGCACCGTGGGAAGCCAACCCTTGCCGAATGCCAGGCAGCCTGGGCTGCCAGACATCACAGGCACATGGTGCCACACGTGGGCGGTGGGGCCGATGCTGGGCGCTGCACCCAGGGCTTCCAGAAGCACCAAGCTGCTTGCCAGGGTGGAAACCCCCAAGTCTTGCACAGCTCCTCTGCACTCTGACTTCTCCAATTCCAGCAGCAGCTGCTAAAGATTTCTAATTCTGGCAGAGGTTAGCAGCTGTGGACAATTTCAGTCAAATTCGCAAAATGCTTACCTATTGCCACTGCCAAGTTTGATCCATCAGGACAAATGCCCCACACATACCATGCATCACCCTTCCATAAACTGTGCTGACGGTAGCGAATGGCAGACCGTAAGGACATCTTTCACAAGTCACCTTGGAAAACCTCAAACCAAGGGAGACTTAGCACCCCCGACTGCTGCTGAACCAGGCTCTCCGACCCCATGGACAGAGCCAGCACCCAGCTGCACATCACCTCGGAGCTGGTGGAAGCAGGCACAGAGATGATGGACCTCAGGGAGGTTGGTCTTCCAATCTCCAGACTAAGAAAATGAAGAAAATAACCATCTTGAAAGCAACACGGTCACTGTGGTACACCATCAATGCAGAATGGTAAGACTCCTGTTCACATTTTTAACAGCAATTCAATCGCAAGCCAAACATAGCATTAAAATATGCAGAACATCAGGTAGTTATAAATAGATTGGTTTTCCTAGGTTGTGAATTCCAGATGAAATAATGTTTTCTTTCAGGCAAAACTGCTCAGACTTTAAAAAGAACAGGAAACTATCTTAAAACAAATTCCTGTGCCAAAACTGAGCTTTGACATATGGGGAACGATTGGAGGCAAAGCACGTTTCAAACACAAAACTCTTGTTTCTAATGGACAAAGCCAACAACAAGTACGCAGTCGTGTAAGGGGCTTCAAGTACAAAACCAAAACACATTGAAAACTGCATACTTTGTAGCTGATTCAGAGAAATCAGCCATGTCAGCTGTCCGGTACAATTGCCACAAGAAAACATCTCAAATTAAGTGAGACAGTATCTCTCTGCAGACACGTACCAAAATTAACAGGGAGCACAGAGAAACAATCAGGGAAGAAATTTCATAAGCACCTGGCACGCTATCATTTTTCCCCAGGCACAGAGCGAGCACGTATATTACGGAACTCAAGCCCGCCCCTGGTTTCCTATTGAGAAATAACGTCCAGCTATGGCAAACGCGCCCAAGTCAATGCTCCAGGAGCCTCAGCTCCACAGTGGGGGAAACCACCACAGCTCCAGAGGACATCGTCCTGTCGGCTGCCTTCATGTACGCCGGCTCTTCCAGCCACTGGTGGTATTTTTTTCTTTTTTTTTTTGATGAAGGTGAATCTGAACTCTGCCTTGCAGCTTTGTATTATTCATTACATAATTGCCATGTTTTATTAGAAATATGATCTATTATAACCTTGAATATGGTAACTTAAATGACATTGAAAATTAGATTATTCTGATTATTAGAGAAGTGAGAATGGTACTAAACATTTGTAAGGCTGATAATCAATCAGTGTATCCATCTGAGTGCAATAAAAATCAATCAGGAGGTAGTGCGTTTAAATCTAATTTTTTAAGCATGACATTTTCTTCTGAGTTTCTTTTTTAAATGTCACCCTCTTCTACAACCGTGATTGATTCTATCCCCAGGGACAGTTAACTCCAACTGTTTTATTCATCGCACTGAGCTCTTGTATCCACGGTCTTTTCTAAATATCAAATTAATGACAACAATAATATTTTCATCAAAATGTGAAATTCAGAAATACACATTCATGGAATCAAAACAGCAAGAAGCATGATAGTACATTTAAATTGGTTCAAATACCAGGGACCTTATACTAGCAAGCAGCGTATTTTAACGTAGAAAATGGTGGAAATTTTGTGTCCCTCCAGTTTTCTTCCCCCCCCCCCATAAAAGAGAAGGCCAAGGATTTGCTTGTTTAAAACATAATTCATTTAGAAATGTTTCAGTAGTGAACAATGAATCACTGGCTATAGGGAGTCCATGAGTAATTGCCTGTGCCTCCAAAATAACCTTATTAGGCTATTGTAAGTATAGGGGAGACCTTTGATACGTACAGCCTAAGGGCCTCTATTTTTCCATTCATGCACAGGGGATTTATATGGTTATATCCTATTATAACCGACAAAAGCAACACATCTCCCATTTATGTATGAGGATAACTGCAGGGTTAATATATCAAGAACTGAGTTATAAGAACAGGTTTCATTATATGAATGAATGATACAAATGGATGCTCTACAGCTTTATTTAACTGGCCTGAAACTTGATCTGTGGTTTCAAGGATTCCATCAGCCTGAAAATTTGATTTTTGACATGAAATTTGGCACCTGCTATTGTCACATCCCTGAAATATTAGTAGATCGAATGAGCAAAACAGGAGTTTCTACTCCCTTGAAGAAAAAAAAACAAACCTAACTGAACTCAGATGTAGGACCAAAATTGTCAAGCCAATGCAGAACGACAGGCTGGGAAAAGTACCCCTTGCAAACAGCAGAAAGGTATTGCTTTGGTATGATTTCTTAAGTTTATTTTAAATGATTTTATTATTTCATTTTACTATCAAACATTTAAGAGAAAAAAATCTTTTCTCTTTTTTATTTTAAGACATCCAGAAGCAAAACCACCAGCTATCATACTTTGAATATCTAGAACTGCCAATCCAAGACAGGAACCCACAGCTGAAGGCACAAAAAGCGGTTCTAAAGGTGGATTCGGCTTGAATGTCGCAGAAGGCTCCATAAAGTGCTTCAGCAGGAAAAACCCCTCAAAAGCCCAGAAACTGTTTTCCAGGTCTTTGCGTATATGATTAATGCCCACCTTCGTATTGACTATAGTATTTCAGGACTGGTTCAAGTCCTACAGAACATGCCAAACACAGTAACAACTGCACAAAGAATAAAAATCAGGTCCCCAGAAATACAAGTGAAAAACACGTCCCCCCATAAAGAAGGTCCTAAGAACAAATGGGGAATGTAGAAGTTGCAAAAACAGAGAAAGAGCAAACAAGTGGAAGAAAACTAGAAGAAAAAGCATTTAGCAGTGTGGGGGCATAGGCAGGCAGGACAGACAGCAAGAGGAGCAGCTGAGTCAGAGCCTGGACATACAGGGCACCGTATCTCTATCAGGGCTGAACCAAAAGCAGGCTCCTTGGTCACCCTTACGATCTCCTCGACATATTGCAATCAATGTAGGCGGAGAGACGCGTTTATACGTTTAATGATAAACAGTTTAAATAGCATTTGCCCTGCAAATTCCATTTTCAAAGTGCTTTAACATCATGAACTAACTGCCAGTGCAAAATAGGATAATCCACATACTCTTCGAAGCTGACTCTTAAAGAGCTACCGAAGGTTGTTAACATTAACAATTGCAGGCAGAATAAATCACTGTTTCCCATGAAGGCCCACCAACACATCGGCATTGGAAATAGCGTAGCCATACCCACTAAGACAAAATTTACTCGCTGATATGTTTCCATCTGTATTTCACATAGGCATCACCTCAAGTTACTTCATATAGCCACAAATTCCCATCTAGGAGATGGAGCATCTCCATAGGCAGCTCCCAGAATATCCCTGTGCATCTTGTGCTGCTGTTGAATTAATCTACACATCTGTCACTCCCTCCTCCTTCATACTCTGCCCCATCTCTCTCTCAGTATTCTGCATGAAACCAGCCACTTCCTTACTCTAAATGTAAAACCAACAATTTTTATTAAGATCTACCATGTCATCTGCAAAAGGTTTGCAGATAAAAGCATCACCCAGTGGATATTGCCAGCCGTCCCTTTCCCTGCTCAGGACAGGAACGGGAAGGAGCTTTGGGGATCGATCACACCATCCCGGCAGGTCTCCCAAACTCACAGGGCTTCTGCGGGTAACCCCCAGTGAAGTGCCAGCTTACGGCAGAATCCCCATGAAACTAAAACCCGCAGGGAAACAAAGTATTGTGCTTACCGCCTACCATTTCAGCTGCCAAAATCCCAGTGGATTTAACTAGTAACTTCTGTGGCAGTCTAGATAAAACTCTGCGTGCAGCTGGTTAAACTGAAATACTCTGGGGAACAGGAGGATGGCTTTTCTGGAATTGCAGTGTCTTAACACATTAGCTAAGAATACACAAGACCGCAAACACAACATGGTTATTCTTTCTCTTCCTTACAGCTGAAGTGGCCAAGCACATATACAGCAGTTGAAAAATACTTATAAATACTCATCCTGAAACTAAATTTCTCTTTAAGCTATAGTGTGTTTGTTTTACCACAGGCTACGGAAAGGAAAAAAATCCCTAAATTTCAAACTCTGAACTTTGCATCAGAAGTCCGTAAGAGGCCATTAAATCTGTCTCATCTGATTTCAGCTGTTCAAGTGCCCTTTCGAGCTACCTTCTCAAAGCAACTGCCCTTTTGAGCTACAATCTTGAAGCCTGGTACACTAACTCTTTATGGATAACCGATTACAGGTAAAAAAATCCTGAACCTGACCTTTCTCTCCAGGGTCACCAAAAGGCAAATCAGTCTACTCATCTACAGATATTACATTAATTTCTCTTAGGAGATAGACACAGTAGTATGATGCCTTGCAACTGGGAGAAGCTAGGGTTATCCAAAGTCATCAATTCAATTTGTTGGGCATTATCCAGGACCACTAACGGCCAGGGAAGTGCACGGCTGTAAACTAAGACCAGACATTGCCCTCTATTCCTGCCCGCTGCCTGGCCCGACAGCAGCACTTCATGCACTTCAGCCTGCTGCAGCTATTTTATTTCTCATCTTAACACACACAGAGGAAAAGAACATGACTTGCTTTTTACTTAACTGGAAAGCTAGCTACCATGACAAATTGCAACCTCTTTCCTGACAACGCCATTAACAGACTCCTTCAACAAAACAACTTTCCGTAATAAGCACATTCATTCAATGTAATGAACGAGTCTCAGCTACGGGACAAATTCTGATTACGTACGATAAAACCAACTTAAAGGAACAGCAAATGGAAAGGCTACGATTCGGACAGGGAAGAAAAAATAAGCGAGGCGAGTTGGAAGGCCCCTTCCCTTCACTTGCACGTGGCTGCTCAGTACCCTCCCCAGAAGGAAGAGCAGAAGTTCAGGAGCAGCACCAAGACGGCGCACCACCTGCGTTTCTCCTGTTTATTATGGCTGGTTTCATGCAGTGAACGCAGTTTGGCTTTCCCCAAACAGGGTTCAAGCCTACGTTATTCACTGGGATTAAAAATAACAGCCCCGACTTATCACCACTGCTGCGTTTTGTCTCGCAGTGGTGCTACTCCAGTGATGGCAGCAGAGTCCTATTAGTGTACAACTACAGTAGCGTAGTGGGAGATCAGGTCTAATATCTGTATCTGCAGATGGATAACACCGCATTCATACCTAAGTTTCATTTCTTTGTTTTGCCCCCAAGGCTAAATTTCACATTTGTACCTCCTGGTGCCTTGTGCAATTGTGTAAAGGTGCATCTAGCGAGAGAGCTGCCAACTGACAATCCATCTGAAGAGTCTCGCGTGCGCGGTGTACTTCATCAAGCACAAAGAACACATTGCCTCCCGCAACCGTAAATTGAGCTCATGAAGGCAGAGGAACAGTTGTTCCTGGCGCGATTTAAGAAAGGGAGCCGTAGTCTTGAATCGCAGCGTTAGCCTGCGTTACAGCCTCGGCAGCTTGCAGCCCTGGCCTCCCACTAGGCCAGGGATAATAAAAGCAAAGAAATAGCTCAGATACTATTTACCTATTCCTCTGAAGCTAACGTGGAAAATGCGCCATTATGAACTTACACAGATTCCTTCCTAAGGGCAAAGGCTTGTTGATACTCCTACTAAAAACCCAAAAGAAATAATACAATTAAGATCAGGATGTTATTTCCAGCTCTCGAGCTGCCAGAGCTGCCTCCCGAAGCGGTGGGTAAGGGGGATGCAGAGCGCGTGGCTCCCCAGCCACGCTCAACCTCTGTGCCTGGGCTCTGCTCTCGGCTGGAGCTGCCACTGAACGACCTGCTCCACCACGAGAAGCAGCCTGGTAGCAAGAGAAGGGAAGAACTGTGTTACTTAACCACGTGGACCTAAAAACACCAGAAGATCAGCCAAAAAATTTACTGTTTAAGCCTCACGTCTATGTGCGGTCCAACGCAGCTGGTGGGTATGCATCTGCACCTGCTGGTGGGCTTGGTCTGCAGCTGGGTCCGATTTTTTAATTGATAGTGCTTGTCATTAAAACTGTTTTGCCATTATACTAAAAGAAAGGTTTCATCAAACAGTAAAATAATGTGCTCAAACAATACTAGTGCATCTGACTGCATTTTAGTGTGTTGTCTAGTTCCTCTCCCTTCCCAGAAGCTGAGCAATCGGAATAAACAATCTGCAAATTTGTTCAAATCTGCTGTTGGGGTGGAGCAATTTTTTTTTTTTTTTAAGATTACATTGTTCTTTTTTCACAAACTGTAGCCTAAGGAGAAAGAAAGGAGTGAGGTCGGGGGGGGGACTTTTTCTTTCCACCCACAGGATTTCAGGCAGGCCAAGCCGAGCCAGCCAGCATGCTCGGGGAGTGCCGGGCTGGCAACGTCACCGGATTCCTGTACAAGCCCTGCTGAAGCTGGCTGCCGGCACAGGTAAACAAGTTTATTCACTTTCAGCTTTAGCATCTCACTGCTCACCCCAAAAAGCTGAGGCACTTGAAATACCTCTGCCTCCCAGGTTTTTCTTTGGGCAAGACATCTCCTTCCGCCCGTGCACGGCTTAACTCGGCACTGAGCCCCAGTGGGGCTTAACCCGCAGCAGCCAAAGCCCCGGCTCGCACCCGGGATGAGATCTCTGTGCCTGGGATAGCAGCAGGCTTTAACGCGACTCTTCAAAGCAAAAAGTGCCTGGGAGACAAAGGCTTGTGTGTTTAATAAACACTGCTCCATCCATAATTCACAGGCAGAAATACTGCTTTTCATCTGTTAATGCAGGCTGTCTGGACATCTGTACTCCTGCTTTATGTGGCAGCAGAAGCATCATGGCATTATGGGGTCGAATTCCCTTAACACACCTGCAGCAACCTCAGCTGTTTCAGCACTCACGTTATGACATGAATCACTCCACAAGCCTGCACCTCATTATCACACTGTCTATTTTGATGTATTTTATCTTTTATGTACCATGCCAAAGAAGTTCTTTAAAATACGTTCCAACTACACTCTTTCTTTTAAAAAAAAAAAAATTTAAAAATTTGCTTTTTTGTCTGGGACTGAAGTTCTAAAATAGCAGGAGTAAGTGGACCAGATTATTTAAAAATAAGGCGTGCTAGTAACTACAGGGCTGGCTTAAAGAGCTTAATTCTGCCAGACAGGGTCAAGCAGCATCAAATCCTGATTTCTCCATAAGATCTTTTAAATATCCCCAGTAAAGCCAGCACATAACCTTTTTACATTAAGTGCTTTCACAGCACACCAGACTAGACTGATGCACTGATCGTACAAGGAGCAAAGCAGACAGACATTTGTTTCCAGGAAACAGCAAGATACTAAAAAAAGCAGCCTTTTTATTGTTGATTTGAAATCAAAGTGATTACTGAGGCCTCTGCAACTTCCAGCGCAAGACTTACTGCACACAAGGGAGTTCATTTTGAGAAGGCAAACAGGCAGCAGGTCACCACAGAGTTAACTCAATAAAATAATAATTTCTACTTGGATAAACTGACCTAGTTTTCCCAGACTTCTCTGTGAAAACAAAGGATGCAACATGGACGTGAGATGACGTCTGAAAGGGGAGCCAAGGGCTGGGCAAGGAGTCTGAACTCAACACGCAGCTGGCCCCTAACTAAATGAGGGTGGTGGTCCCCGGTTGACATTACAAATGACTACCCAGCACAGGATTAACTGGCATTACTAGCGGTTTCTACCCCCACCTTATCCCATTGATGTCGATGACAAATCTTTCATGTCCTTCTGCAGTGTGGAACTGGACCCTGACCTCATCACATGCAGCTTCGGTACCTCCTTCCAGCTAGGATGGTCTTTTCCAAGACTGTGGCAAGTGCCTTGACACAAGACGCACTTACAGAACACTTTTTATGAGGTCCTCAGGATATTGTTCCTGGGCTACAACCCCCATGGAAAGTACTGGCTGAAAACTTGGGATTTCCAAAAGCAGAGCTTTATTTAATTCCTGAAAGAGCCGATAAACATCCACCTGCCCAACTGCCCCAGAGCCCCAGGCCGTGCAACAGACATCGCACAGGCAAGTCTGCGGGTGCCTGGGATGCACAACGTGGAGGACAGGAACCAACAAGGATCCTTCCCAGCTCCCCTCACAACTCACCCCGAGATTTTGCAAATCTGAACGCAACACAATGCTGACAACTCTGCATTTTGGGATTCAGCGAAGCTCTGTTGTGCTGGAACACCTCCAACCAGCTCAAGTTAAACAATTTGCCGAGAGAAAATGTTCAATGAAGGGGAAACATAAAAGTATGCACAGAAAGAGGCCTGGCTCCCCCTCTTTCCTAATCCATCATGCAGCATTAGAGATTAAATGCTCATTAAGAATATATATAATAAACCGTTCAGACAGCATATCTAGCGATTCCTCTTAATTGCCTTATTCTTCCCACACCCTGGTTTCTAGGGAATATTTTTAAATTTTCCTCCTCCATTACTGCAAGGTTCATCTACCATAGGGTCATCTCCCCACCCCATCCCCCCAGCCAAGAAAGAGGACCCCAAAACTCACAGGGCTTGATACTGCATACCCTGTGGGAGGCACCTGATGTGCCCGTATGGTTTTATATATGTTCATGCCTTCCCATGCTTAAATTCTAGTAGGAAAAATGTTCCTAATAAACATGTGAAATAGCTGTAATGGACTGAGAAAACAACAGGAAAAGTTGCCAAGAAAAGGCTTTGACTCTCTCTTTAGGACAAGCGGGATTGAAGGAATAACATATTTCTGCTTATTCTCTTCTCTCCCTGTGTATTTTTCACTTTGTTACGGGAAAGGGCTGAAGGTAATCGGGTTTCTTTTTCCTAATAATAAATATCCTCTTGCTTTCATTGGTTCATTTTTTATTATTATTATTATTTGCACTTATTTTCAATTCCGAATTATTTTCTGGATGTTCTGATTTAGTAGCAGCATTCACCTGAAGAGGCATCCAAAGAGAGAGAAAAAGAAAAAGTATGCGTTGAGGTTCTCTTCCAAATTACAGAAAGGGGCAAATTGAGCATCCTTCTTGTAGAAAAATGCTGTCAAAAGGCTCTTACGAACTAACAGTTCTCCATGTCACTTATTACAGGGATCTGGACTGTATGGGTTCGATCCCTGAGCTCCTCAATGGGATAACCAGATGGCGTGGCACTGTATGTCGTGGACTATGAGGCCAAACACACAGTGTGCTCTGGATTTCCACTCCCGTCCTCATGAGACATCTAATTTGAAGCACAAGAACCCTAACTTGGTCCTTGCTCAACAGAAGCCGACCAATGCTGTCAGAGAGCAACTCAAGCTTCACTAAATCTAACACTCCATCTTCCAGTATCAACAATTCTTCTGTATCAGAAAAAAAACCCACCTTGATGAAATTTCCCAAGTGACACTTTTTTGAGTGGCTCTTCCCTGTTGTTTCTCCACTAGAATCAAAACAAACCGTGTTACGGGTCACCTAGAAGATGCACTATGCCAAGAAAAACACGGGACAGTCCTTATATGCAAGGAGCAGCTCACCCAGCCATGGTACAGTCAGGGATGCTGAACGTGCAAGGCGCAGCAGCTCATCAAATAAGGGTGTTCAGTTACTGCCAATTTGTCTTCCTGGGCTGATGCTGCTTCTAAGTTACAAAATGGCCAATTTCAGTCTTCCTCAGATATAGAAAAAAGCTCTCATGCATCACCCAAAATAAACAACTTATACTTAATTTTCAAAAGGATAAAAAATAAACTTCAATCTTTACTCTGCCACTGGGACATCCTACACAACGTATGAAAGCAAGTAAAAGCACTACACTTGATGAAAGTACACGTAACTTGTGGATACTACTCCACATAAACTTGGGCAATTCCTGGCAATTTCCAATTTTTTCTGCTTTTCTTACTATCTGCTACTATTTCCATAACATGAACTGTAATCAGCTAGTTGGGAGTTAAAATAAAAACAAGGAAACCAAAACTTTTTTTCAGGAGAAACAGGAAGCAGCGAAGGATTTGCAGCAGCACCCATTGCACCAAGGCTGGCTGATGGTGGGAAACCTGCTGATGATGGAAACAGGAGGAGACAGAGCAGGTGAAAACAGTGTCTCTGGACTGACCGGTGAGTCAAGGAATGATGGCCTCTCCTGCTCCTTCAACCATGCAGTGATCCCTTCACCAAAACTAACTGTTGCGGCCCCGCTGTGTGCCAGAGAGCAGTAACCTGGCACGCTGGAGCCATATGATGGATCGCACGTACGCCCACTGCTGAAGGACAGACTGCAGCCATGCCTGCAGCGTTTCCAAAAAACTTTCCCTTACCTTCCACTATGGTTCCATTTAGTATTCCTGTTTGTGATGTTGTAATCCACCCTCCATGCTATGTTTTCCTATTTAATTTAATGTGTTCTCTTCAGGCTCTCAAGTTTTATGGCCAGAGTTTCCCAGTTTTAACTACACTGAGTTCTGCCTCCGAGAAAACACCGACGGTGGAGTATCGACCTACTTAACATGGGAAAAAACAATCCCAAATGCAAACTGCGTGACGCTATCTGCCAGTAATCCTTCTTCCCACAAGTTTAAAGATGAAATATGTTTAAAAATATAATGCGCTGAAAATGATACAAATGTAATACGCTTTGTTAGTCTGTCATTTTACATGGTTTGTGAAGTCCTCCCTCAGAGGACTGAGCTTAAATCATTCATTAACTTGAAGCCGATTGCTTTGCCCTGGAAAGGGGGAAGAACATGGATTTCTCAGATGTAACCCAATTTCCTAACAGAAACAAAACCAACCTGATGAAATTAAATTACCGAAACTTATCGTACCCCAAGCAGAAGGGTAAAGGAATTAATTACAAAATGAGCTCCTTCAGCAAAACCTAACTTCATGGGGACTTTTAAAATTAAGATCTCACTTGCTTAAAAGTTTAAAAAAAGAAAGAAAGAAAAGTAGGTCAGCATGTTTCCCCAGCATGTCTTTCTGACTCCATTAAAACTGTCTGTCAGATGACTAACCATGCCTGTAATCCAACTAAAAGCATGTTTGCTTTCTGTTGCACTTTTTGCCAGGGGAAAGGAAGAATTCCACTTAGCTTTAACTCTGAAATTCAGGTAGATGTCTCCAAAAGTCAGATAATTTCCTCACATTTACTTACCAAATCCGTTTATATTGACAATAAGCAACTGGTTACGGATACACGGCACTGAGAAACGATCCCACAGCTGATTAAATGCTTATCAGCCGCGGGCACCACCTGCAGGGCTTTAAGCTACAACTTGTTAAAGTCAGTTTTCAGAGCTGTCACCTGATTGACAGACTTTTCGTAAGACATAGCTTTAAAAATTTAAGAGCCTTCAGAAACATGCAAGCATGCAAACAAGTGCTGGAATATGATGAGATGGGGCAAAACCGTTTCTGTTCACTTTAGGTCAAAGGAAACTAAACATCCCAACGCCCTACAATCTTTCTTCTTCCTTTTGTTAGTATTAAGGGCAGAGTGTTATTTAAGTTATGACAAAAAGGGTGTTATTTCTGCTTGCTTGTATGCCACCTAACTTTAAAAAAAATTCTGTACACTTTCCATGCAAGTGCTGAAGAACTGGAGATTAACTGTTCCGATGTATTTTAAATTGAGCATGTGATACCAAGTCGAACTAAAAAAAAATCGAGGCTATTTTTAGAGCACAGTCCTAGGGCCAGCATCCCAGCAGGAGGAGCTGCAACGTGTCAGCCGGCTTATCGCAGGCACAGCAACGGAAAACTCCCTCTGCTATAACAATTCATACAGCGGATGAAAGCAAGCTGTAAGAGCCTGACAGCAGCAGAGGGAAATCCATGGCCTCATCTACTTATGTAGAGATCTTCCTAAACCGTCTTTGAGAGCTTACTGGTTTCCGAGCGCCTGCTTTTTATCTTCCACGCCATCAGCACAGGAATTGCTCTCCACAGAGGCGCCAGCACGCGCTTTGCTTCTTCCTCTTCTGCGGAAGCACCTATCCAACCCAAGACCATCTCCAGTAAAGCGATCACCAGGATAAGGAAGAAGTAAGTTTACAGATATAAACCATCAGGAAGATGTACACATTCTCCATATGTTTCTTCTAAGGGGAAGGACCAAATATGTGTCTCCTCTGATACAGAGTCCTTTGGGCACATTTGGGCTGCTGCAGTTCAGACTTCCCAGAACTCTTGGGAACAATTTGCTGTATTTCTCATGAACCTTGTCTGCTGTAGATAACATTTTCAGGTTGGCCTGACAACCAAATAAGCCATGTTTAGCTTCAAGGCTCAGGACACTGGCAATTTGCTCGTTCCCAGACTGGTATTTATCTCATCGACATTTCTCCATCCTTCAGATTCAACATCCCAAAATAAAAAAAAAAAAAGGGCTTTCAAAGGGACAAAAAAGATAGCAGAGAAACCACAAGGTGCCAGTATAGAAAGCACAACCCGCATGGCGCAACGGCAATTAGGAGAAAGGGATGCATCAAAGATGCCCTGTGCCCCCGAACAAGAAAATGATCCGAATGAGGAATACGAAGCAGTGAACTGAGTGTATAAAGGAAGAATGGAAGCTCTGAAACAAAGCTTTTGAGGTCATGGGATTGGGGTCTCAGCAGTTATGTCTGCATGACCAAGCAAGCGTGGCCTCAGCCCTGTGCTTCAGAGCACATGGACCGGGCAGGGACAGGCTACCTCCAGATTTCCCATCTGCTCTAACAGCAGCATTGCCCAGAGCAGCACCAGGCAGAAAGGATAACCCAGAGTTTTGCCTGCCGTGAAAACAGTCGGGATGCTAAACTTATGAGGCAAAGGCTACCTGCAATGGCAACACAAACGCATACAGCCAGTGTCTTTATGTATATGATCCTGAATATAGCTATAACTCCCCCATGCACGCCCCAAAACCAAAGCGGGGGACAAGAAATAACAGAAAAAGGCCACAGAAACAATCAGATCTGTGTTAAGAAGCACCTTAGTAATAAAAATCTGCCCCAAAAGCCCTTTACTGGGAAATTGATTGAAGAAAACATGTGATGATCCTTAAAAAAACCCTGAAGGTGTGAAATGAAAAAAATGGGCACTGCATCAGTGCCGCTTACTGTCCTCATGGAAGAGCTGGACCTCCGGAGGAGGTGGCATGTGTCTGGACTGCCGCGGAAACCCGAATTGCTGGCATCAACAGGCAGGCATGAGCTGCCCCATGGGCTCTGATGAAATGTGCTCCCTTAAAATAAAAAAGGGTTCAATGAAGTCTGAGGACTTTGCTAGAGCCACTGAACAGTAACACACACTGCTCTGGAGTGCGTTGCAGAAATTAGACTCTACATGTGTTTCACATATACTGAAAGGGAAGTTACTTGTACAAGGACTCTATGCCATTCAGACGATTATGTTCTGCAAGACAAGATCAAGAGTTGTTCCAAAGTCCACTGACAGCTAACTGACACGTCTTCCTTTCTGGAAGCGCGTCTCTTCAGAGCATGGTTGGTTACCACAGTACAAATGATTAGCATAGTAACTTTGCAAGAGTTACACCTTTAATAAAACACCTTGTTAAGCAAAAATGTAAGAAAGGCACACATTTACAGTCACCGAGGACTAGGATTGATAGATGCAGACAAAGGCTGCAGAGAGCACACGAGCCCTGGTAACTTCTGCCAGGATCCGTGTTGTCATAGAGACAGCAGAGAGCGATGAAAAGTTCACCACGGTAGCTATACCTTAGTGAATAAGTCTTAATGTAACTTCCAGCTGAGGACATGTAATCAATCTCTGTATGAGTTTATTGAAGGAATTCCCTTTATGCTTACTCAGTCCTCAAGAGTCCAAAATGAGGGAAAAGGTTTTAAAATGTACACATTTTGCTACTTCTAAAGACAAGCCAAGGCCTAGTGCTTCTTTTGGATGGAGGTTAGGGAGAAGAGATAATTGTTTCTTTTGAAAAAGAAATTATGTAAAACATGAAAAACTTGACAAAGATATTAAATTAAAAAAAATATTAAAAAGCATGGGAAAAGTAATTTTAGGGCAGTCTGGCAACATTGGCCACATGCAACAGTGTCTCCTCCTTTCCCCAGACACTTCCCCCACAGAGGTGGCTGCAGCCCTGGCATCTCGCTGCTGCTCTTCTCCCATGGGGTTCCATCACCTCATTACCTTTTAGGCTGCAAAACACAGGACTTTCCCTGCTCCCTCTTCCCTCTCCATGCATTTTTCCCGGCATCTCCCTCCCCAGTGGCATTCGACCCCTGGTTTATCTTCCCGTGGGGCAGAGCAGCACCCGCTGACCCTCCTGGGTCCCTGCTCCGGGCTCAGTCCCACCACTTGGGAGGTACGGACGCTAGAGCTGACAACAAGCAGCACAGAAACAGTGCCAGAGGTTGTTTACTGGCCAGGGTCTTCAATTCTTAGCTTACACAATTACGGGTTTTCTACGCAAGAAAGGGTCAAAAAAAAAAATAAATCTGCAGCACTAGCGTGTTACGGTTTAAAGTTACAGCTATTTGTGTAAGGCCTGAAAGGCAACGAATAGGAGAAAAAGACAACCTTAGGATACTATTCATACTTTTCCCTAACATTTTAGGATAGAAAGATCAGACTAATTACCCAACAGTCTTGAGCTGAGCAGGGTTCACTAATCACGCTCTGCTTGAGGAATTAGGAGAGAATTTACTTAGCCGCATCATGAAAGGTGCCAATAAATTGTTCAGCTGGAGAGTTAACATAATAGAAAAAAATCATTTTTTATGTTATTTTCTTTAGCAGTTTATTAATTGCTGCCTGAAATACTTTTCTGAAACACAACGAGCTGCAAATGAATTCATGGGCTATTAATCTGCTGTACATGGCACTGGAGGGAAAGCTCATTAGGTGAGTTGATGCAATTACTGCTATTACATAACCATCTTCACAGAACATAGAGTAAATTATGAATAATAACATTCAATCTAAGTTGCTCCTTTAAACATTAAAGCTGGCAAGTGAAAGCTATGCAAAATCAGGGGAAATGGCTAAAACACAAAAGAGGCAGACCCCAAAAGGAGTAAAGGAAAGCAGATCTGCTTCTTTGAAAACATAAAACCAATGCAAAAAGCAAGAGATGTTTGCTTAACCATGGGAAAAATGGGCAACAGTAGAACTGAGTTCTCTACAGGAGAATTTTAATTGTACATAAATCATTTTCAGCCATCCAGCACCAAAGTGTGCATTATATCTGGCAGAGGACAGACTGACACTAAAGCACTGTGGTTTTTGTAGCAGGAAGACCCTTCACATTGTTTTTTCTCTCATCTTACAAGATCTTCCCATTAGCGATATTGAGTGCTTGGCTTTAAATCTTTAAAATTTCCCAATCTGAAAAAAATGAATACCAGCACTCCTATTCAATCAGTCACTAAAACCAAATCCAACTCGACCTTAATGAACAAAATGAAAAACACTGTGATCTGCATGCCTTGAGCACAGTTTCCCCACCATCTATACACTCAAATTCCTAATTTCATTGGTATTTTCAGCTTACACCTTTCACCTTCAAAGCACTTACAATACAAGTTCTCCCAGCCCCTGTAAAAAGACTCATCATTTTCACCTCTCAGGATAGGTGAAATCTAGTCTAATCAGCTTGTAGTGTGTTTAGAGAGAGGAACTGGTCCCAGAACAGAATTCAGGGGTTTGTGATTTCTGCTCTGATATTTAGCTCGTGCCTCTCGAGGAAGCAAGTCAGGAGTCAGCAGGCGAGGCAATCACGCTGGAATTTTTGAAAAAGCCCCCAGCCACTGTGTGGTATTTAGGCATCTAGTTAAAAATCTAGCCCGTAGCAAAGCAGAAGCAATTCTTAAATCCTGCGCTTTCTGCTGGCTAAAAAGAATAAAAACCCACTGCAGTTCTGACTAAAAGCATCTAAACAAAGATTTTATGCATTTTAATGAATTCATTTTAAAATTACACCAGTGGAATCTATATGAAGTTCTCAATGCAACTATGCAGACTAGCCCTCCGCTTAACCACTCACTGGAAGTGAAATCGTGCTTCACTGAGGAGTCTGAAAGAAAATGAAACAGAAATATAAAATAAAAAATACAAACATGACAGTTCCTGAAGTCGATGCTTCCTGCTTGCCAATTTAAACCAGAATTAAAATAAGGAAATCAATTCTTTCTATTGTTCAGCAGCAGAATGTAATCATATGTTCCGAGAAGCATGAACATTTAAATATTGTAAGACTTGGAAGTCTGTGACAAGGAGTAACAGACATTTTTGTGCAAGTTTAAAAAACCCAACAAATACGAAGCACAAAACTGGATTCTCTCCACTTCATGGTAATTCCCCAGCATTCCCTCCCTTCTTCCTTCCCTCCCTCCAGGGAGGTTAATTGTAAGCAGATTTACAAATCTGAACATTGCTTCAGTGCACTGAAGCAATCTGGAACAATAATTCTGTCCCTTTATAAACATAGTTTTGCTCTATTAGAGCTCACTGCAGACAAGGTCTATGCCAGTACAGAGGGCTTCTCTGCATCACACCCCGGTACGTGAGCTGAGTCTGCGTCTGAGGGGCACCCCGCAGATTATCAAGCACAGTGACAGTCCTTGCAGCCTGCAAATTCTGTAAAAGAGGGAGGATGGAAGTGGAAAAGCTGCTGGGCTAAGCTGAGCAGTCGTGGCAGAAGGAAGCTCCGTCTTCTTCCTCCTTGTACCCTGCAATAAATCCAGTTTAGGTTTTAAGGGCAGGCTTCCTCTTACAAAGCGTACGGTTCCAGCATCCTGCTTGAAAGAGTCCATTATTGTTCGAGAGTTTTGCCCAGCTTCCCGCGTGTTCCCTTAATTGCGGGAGGCAGCGCCGTACGCGTGACCCCTCGCCAGCTCCTGAGGACTGAGGTCCATGCATCCAGGCAACAGTGTGCTTCTTGCTGACACCTGGGGTCAGGCCAAGGATGGTGCTTCAACATCAGCTTAGAGATCACGTAATAGAAGGGCAAAGGTTAGTTTCCTAAGGCTCTCCATCACATAATGAGCCACTGTCAGCCTTAGTAGCCCTCTCACTTCAGCGGCAGAAAAATAAAAAAAAAATACAAATGCTGTGTGGTGACCATTTGTCTCTACATGTTAATTAAAAAAAAATAACAGGCTGGAAGGGTAAGAAGGATAGAAACAGTTTGGAGCAGGGATCAGACCCTCACAGCTGCACCTACACACTCCTGAGCACCCATGCATGGACTGACGTGGGATGGCCACACAACACACCCCAAACCTGGTGCTGCTGGAGTGGCTGGCTCCGGGCTGTTACACCGAGAGCTGCAGCTCTGGTTGCAGGGACACAAACTCAGCAGTTTCTGAAGGAGGGGGGTCAGATGAAAGACAGCAGGGCTTTATTTCAAGCTGTGTTTTGCCCTGTTGTAGGATAAGACAGTCATCACTAAGCCATTTCCCCTCACACCCTTTGTCTTGTCTATCTGAGCACAAACTTTTTGCAAGAGGGAAGGCACAATGAAAGACAGTCCCTACACCAGTGGGATCCAGTTTCACCAGGTCTTGCAGATATTATCACAAGGCAAATAGCTCCACTCCTGCCCTGGAGGCAGTCTCGTTATTGACCTCTCCTGATCAGATCTGGGGACTAACATGGTGTTGAAGATAACTTTTTTTTTCCCCTACACGAACAAAACAACCTATAAAGAAATGCAAATTTGGTGCATTCCTTCATCATCTCACTTCATTCTCTAAAATAAGATAAAAGCATACAAGAAATGCTCAGTACTACTTCTCTTCCAAAGCACTGTACCTCCATTCTTAAAACCTCACTTGTCACACTGGCGAGTCAGCCAGTTCTCATCTCATCTCATCTCTGATGTTTGTGTGTAACGCTCATTAAGCTCCAAAGGAGTCGCATATGCAAGTAGTTTTGCATGCCCTTTAAAGGCAGAACAAATAAACACAGGACTGCAGTGTTTAAGCATAGATTATTCTGTATACTGAAATTCTGCATTTACTCCTTCTCAGCTCCTGGGAACAGACCTTGGGGTTCCTATTCACATCTGCCCACCACAATTCCTTTCCCCATTTGGGACTGGTTTGAGCATTGTAGGCTTGTTTCCCTGTGAGATTGCTCTGATACTTTTTTTCTGTCCTTTGTTCATGGCTTTCACGTTACAAGGTGACAGAACTGTACAAAGGCAGAAAAACAAAATGTGAATAAGGCACTGGGGAAAAAGAAAAACCTCTATCTGGTAAGAAAAAGTCTTCTGACAAATGTGCCTTTGTTTACATAAACTTCTAAAGAAACGGAGCTGAAACTTGGAGACATGTATGAAAGAAGGTCAGATAAGAAAAGAGGTTTTCAAATCTCCTACATGAAAAGCTCCTGTTTATGAAGGGATAACACGGAATAACTTCAGACTTAGTTCTTAAACCCAGAAGACAAGACACACTGCATTCAAACTGATGACATTTAAAATAATTTCTCTACTCCTTTGCAAATGCCTTCTACAGAAATGCAGCCAGAGGACATCCCTCACTTCTCCCCAGTACCCTCTGTTCCCCCTCGAACCTGCTATCCCCCCTTCAGTGCCTGTAGTGGTTTCAGATGAAGGCAACTGCCAAAGGGCAATTTCACTCACTTCACCCAAAGAAATAGGCAGAGCAAAACCTTAATTCTTGCTGGCGAAGCTCCAGCTGCCCTTTGGGAGAAAACAATCCATCACCTAAAAGGCAGTAAGTCTTTATACTTTGCCCTAAGTAACTTTGGTTAACATGTTCGAAATACTGCTGGTATTTCCAAAACATACTCTGATGTGACGTTACAGCATTTAATAAGATTATTACTTCACGTCAGCAATAAAATCCTTAAGAACGCAAGACCAACAAGCCATCGGGTGAGAAAAATGCTTTTTTCTTCTCGTCCAAACTGCATCATACTGTTTTTATCAAGGAAGAGAAAGCTTCATGTGCACAGATATATATACAGTCAAATACTTATCAATAAAATCCTTCTCATTCAATCTTACGTCTCTGTGCATCTTTGCATTTAGCCTACCTTCTCCTTTACTCCGTCATGGTCTCCACTGCAGCAAGTCTATACATAAGTGCACTTCAGGCACAGAAGAACTAGAAAACCCAAGAAGGACAGTAAAATCATCGAAATCCTAAGAGCTCCTTCCCCCAGTTGCTTGAAACTTGATGCTGGCCCTTTATGATAACCACAATTTCAGATTTCCAGGAAAAGGAGTTTGAAACACTGCAAAGTGGCCCTAAAAATGTATCTGTTTCTTTCTCTGCTCCTCATCACTATTCGTCTGAGAGGAGAAGGAGAGGGTGGGAGAGAGAAATACGATGCAACCAAGGAGGGACCAGCGTGACTTTGGGACCTCTTAAGCTCCTGCCCAAGTACAGTGAAGGGAATTATTGGGAAGTGCCATGCAACTCAGGAAAGAGAAATGCTGAGGATGAGAACTAGTTTAAGTCAAAGTTCAGTCATAAATGTCTCATCGGTGCCATTTTTTTTCCTCTGGTCTAAAAGTCCCTCCAAGAAACTCCTGTGTGTGAATTAAAGAAGCGATGTTGGGCAATCTTTCCCCCTCTCTTATCCATACACTGCAAACTTCTGTAGTGTTTATTACTGGAACTGACCTACTGAAATCAGGAACATCACTGATAGAGGTAAAAATCCTCAACAATCAAACAAATCACTACACCAAAGACTTTTTTGCTATTGCAACCACTCCAATCAAAAATGAGAAAGTTTCAGAAGCATTACCCCATAGGGATTTGACAATGGCTTTTTAGCTGAATTTTCATGCTTGATAGGGATACACTGGAGAAAGAGAAAAATCACAGATTTCTACCTAAATATTTTAAAATGTTAATTTAAAGGGTAAACACAAGGTTTCTAGAAAAGAAGGGAGAGGAAAATCCTTTCGGGTTTTTGTGCACTTGGCAGCACTTTTACATAATCATGTTTACTGGCTTTGCAGGTTTAGAAGAGGATTTCAGAGAGGCTCCAAGCAGTAAGAACAGAAGACTCAAGGCCGTTGTTCCATCAGTTTTATAAAATGTCACAAACTGGCCCTACCTCCAGAAGAAGGACCTCTGGCACAAGCACCTGCACTGGTGTGAGGGAGAAAGTGTAAGGCTGAAGAAGGCTGCGGGCAGCTGCACGAGGGCCCGTGGAAAGCCCTTGTGAAATGACGGCCTGGGCTGACACCAAGCCCAGCAAAGCCGTGAGCCGGTCTTCAGGACAGAGCGAGGACTGAAACTGAGTTTAAGAAGCCAGTGCTGTTCCCCGTACACCCTTGCCCCAAGAAGGCATTTCTAGAGCAGACAGGAGATTATTCAATCTTAAAGCAAGGATCTGTGGGTTTGTTCCTTTAGGAAACCTGGTGAAATTACCCGCTTGTGTGTTCTTACACCCACACAGGGTGGCCACACTGTTGCACTAAAAGTTCTTAACTGACGGCATTTAGGCTGCTAAATTAAGGACTCAGAAGTTTGTAAAGTACAGGTCTGAAGTTGTGTACAAAATTCATACTCCTTTCTGCATATGAATGCAGATGCTGTCTTCAATCACACAATTGTATAATATTTTTCTCCCTTGGGACGGCCACATAGATGTAGGATATGACAAACGATAAATTGTTTCTGAAGACAACTTACATTCTTTGGACATTCCCACTTCAAAGCACTTCTGTAGTCTGCAGTACTGGCAGCGATTTCTGGTAACTTTATTGATAACACAGTTTTTATCTCTGTGACATGTGTAAACCATGTTCTTCTGGATACTCCTGCGGAAAAAGCCCTGAAATCAAGAAAAAAAGAACTCAAATAAACTTCCCATAACCCTTAGAGACAGGCACTAACATTGCTTTAAAATAACAAAATAAATTCAAAGTTATGGCTGGACTATGGCATCTTTAAGGAATCAGTCGTCTTATAATTTAGTACTGTTTCTTGCAACATAAGACTCATCTCTTAAATAAAAACTAATTAAATAATGCAACCTAGGGCCAAAATAAACAAAACTGGAACTAATAACAGCATGCAGGAAATGAAGTCCTAGATTTCACAAAAAAACCCCCAACCCTCAAATAAAAATTATTTGGGTTTATGAATGTAGTAACAAGTTGGGTAAACAACAGCTTTCCTAACAGACCCACTTGGAAGTCACTCATCCAACAACCAACAGGCTCTCTCAGCCTAAAGGCCCTGTCTATTTTGGTTACTGCAGCGATTCTCTAGTGCGAAGGCTGCACGTAAAAACAGAAATAATTTGAAACCCAGGTCTCTTAGCTGCTGGAACTCCTACAGCAATTAATGAGGCTTCTGCAGGTGGAAGAGTTCCAGCGTCAGGTTATTGAGTTGTGAACTTGTAAAAGTTGCCAATTACAGCATTTTTTTTCTTATTCAGATACAGCTGTGAAAATAATCAAGTAATTACAATGATCTTGAACAGAAATTAAAGAGAACTAGAGTCTGGTTTGTACTTAAGGAACGCCATTTGACTGGATTCCTCCTTCAGCAAGTAAAACAGAGAAAAACAGCCATAAATGGTATGGTTAGCTGGCACAGAAAAAAGGCAAAAAACAAGTTGATTTCTTTATCTGCACGAAAACCCAAGCTTTAGATCATATCATGTAATAATGAAGAAAAGGAAAAAAAAGAGGATTACTTTAAGCATTTTAGAGCTCAACCCACAGATATTCAGCTAAAGTATTTAAGCAACAGACATTTGGAAATTTGACAGCACTATTTAACCTTCTCTCTCAGATTTTGAAAATCGTTTCAGCAAGCACCAGGGTCAAATTTCAGTCAACATCGCAGCATTATGGAAGAATAGTTAGCAATTTAATATTTGTTGGAGGGCTCGAGAAGTTAAAACTCTTCAACCAGCTGCATGTTTACACCCTACAGGGAAGTGGGAAACTTGATGCCGCAGATGATAGCTCTGTGCCCACAATGCATTTGTTTCAAGATGCAATCGTGGTAAGCTATAAAACTGGCTGTCCTGGAAGCACTCACTGAGATAGGCGAGCAGTTCAAAAGCCAAAAACCCTATCGTTCAGAGTTAACTGGGAGAGTTTCTGGCCATATGATCAGGGAGTGGCAGGGCAGGCACAGTCCGTAAGGGTTGGTCATAAATTCCTTGCACACCCAACATGCTATAGATGCTAATGTTATGAAAATACCTCAAATTCACTCAGAACTGAAAAATGCCTCCTTAATCACGTAACCCCTGGCAATAGTTTTCTGCAGCTCTTGCACAGGCAAGCCTCATCCTGAGGTTAGCTCCTCTGATTCAGAAGATACTTAATGCTATCATCATAGAGGCAAATAAAAACTCTTCACTTCTTTCTTTTCCTTAAGCTACTGGACACAGAAGAAGAATTTAAAGCTATCTGTTCGGACAATTAAAACCTTTTAGGTTATCAATAACACCGCTATTTTATATTCCACACTTTTATTTAGACGCAGGTTCTGCATCTTTTTAACCTAGGGTTTAATTACAGCCCATCAGGAAGGAAAGCAGAGGAGGCTCAGTCCTTAGCTGAGCCACAGCCCAACAGAAAAAGGTGATCCAACTTCTGCAGACAGCAAGTATAAGGACTTCATGAACTCATTACTAATACAAAAGGCTTAAGAACAAACAACTCAGAAAAAGCAGATCTCCAGGTTAAAATGAAGACCGTTTCTTCAACAGCCTAGCCTCCCCAGGCAATGTCCTACACAGAGTGAAAGCTAGAGTGGAGATTAATTGTGAAAGCTTAAAAAGTGATTTGTAAAACAACAGCCTAACACCTGTATTTGATTTTCTTCCTGGAGTTACTCATGAAGCTGAAAGAAAAATAAACTTGTTTACATGAACTATTCAAGGGAAAAAAGTACAATGTGGTCCTGCTCAAAGCTAAGGACCTGTTTCTCAAGAGCATGTTAGTGCTCACATCCCACTGTTCTTCCCTAAGACAACACTGGGACACTCTTTCCACCAAGATTTGTGGCAAGCTCATTTTAAAATCTCAGCAACACAACAGCAAAAAAATTTGATCTTTAAACTTTCCTCTGGACAGGTACTAGGAAAAACCAACAGATTACAAATATAATTTTCTTTCTTTCCATACAAACCCGAAACCAAAGTCATCACAGGGGAAGTGACAGGAGTCCAAGCACCGGTGGGTGAGGAGCATTTGCTGGGCGCTGGGGCTCTGTTTCCCCAACCACCTCCGTAAGCCTGGTGCCATGCAGCCCCAAGTTTTGGGTGGCACTGCAAGCAGGGTCACGCTCACAAATGTTTCCTATATCTGACACTGGGCTAAAAACCCCCAGACAGCATCCTGTCTATCCCTCTTCAGGGGGTTTGGACCTCACCTGCTTTGGTTACCTGCAGCTCCGCAGCAAGAGAAAACCCTGCAGGACATGGGAATGGGCAGAGGGGGTGCTTGCTACCCGATTAAACAGAAAAACACATTTAAACCATTTCAAGGCTGGGTTCCAGATAGCATGGGTATAATACACTGGCCTGTTCAGTAAAAATGGCAAAGTTAGAAGCAAGCCCAAGTTCTCCTCCAAGTGCTTTTTGTTAAATGATTTCTGTCTGATCTCACAACCCCAACAGTTTCTTCAAAACCCAAGAAAATCTCAATGTGACCTAACCTTAACAAGTTGCCAGAAACTTCAGAGACAGCAAACCACCACTGCTTACAAATTAATCAACTTCTAGCGCCTACTGGCTCTTAGAAAACAAAGTTACTACTTACTGTAATACATTCACCTCAAAAGGAGTCTGTCTGGCTGAGTATTTACATGAGCAATTTTTGATGCAAATACTTTCCCATCCTCTCCAAATTAACACCCTGTGACGGGAGATGAGACACTCCTGTGCCAAAACCAGGCATAAATGGTTCTTTGTAATTTAAAATGCCTTATGAATATAGAAAAACCCAAACATTCTGTGAGACATAAAGCATTACTGTCATACATAATTGTTTTCGATAGCACCTACAAAGTACTTGAACTAAGCTACTGAAGACCTATCAGGAACAGTGATTTGCTCTAATATTCCTTTTATCCACAACTTTTGAAAGGAACATGGATCTTGTGTTTTTCTTTTAGCGAAGACAAACAAAGCTTCGCAGAAATCACACTTATGAATAAATTCTGTCCTTCCGAGCTGCTTTTATCGGCATCCTTTACACACAGCATTTTGGACAAACGTTTCAATTTTTAATCTCATCTTTTCTGCACGTCACGCCACACTCCTCCCAGGCCCACCAATCTTGTTATCTTAATGGATGACAGATAGAGTATCACTCTGACCATGCCACATTAGGCGTCCTCATTTACCGAGTGCAAGGAAAAAATGCTGAGTATAAATTATTCAGAAACTATTGTATCAGCGTGTGTTCTCTGAGCATCCACCACTGGTAGAGCAGACAGATTATTTTTCACTTTTAATTGTGTTGATATCTTATCCGCTGCACTGAAAGCAGAGTGTGATATGTGAAACCATATGTATCAAGCAGCAAATAAACCCAGTTTACTAGGTCCATTGCTTAGAACTAAATAAGCTATTTAGTCAATCTAACTTCAACACGATGCCAAAAAACCCCACCTCATCTCAGAGAATATTAACTATTTCAGTAATGTTTTGAATGCCATTATGCCACTGGTTATCTGAATAGAAAGGAGCTCACTAAGGATGAGCCCACAAAATAATGTTAAGTGTTTAAGCTTATGAAGTCTTACAGAATTGTAAGCATGAACTGCCACCCTTAAGTATCTGATAGGAAATCTATACAACTCCCTCTCCTTCACTGTCCAGCTGATTTTGGCAACTCGGATGATTTAGAGCTCAAGTTACGTGAATCGCATGAAGAGATGGATCATTTGATCTCAACGTCATCTTGAAAATACCTTGCCAGTACAGGTCATGCCAAATCTTAGTTGCAGATGCAGTGGGCTTACAAGTCGAAATCTTGCACTGCAAGCCAGGGAGAGGGTAATCAGCAGAGAAGGGCTATTGTGAGCTCAGTCTGTTTGAACAGCCTGCTCGGTTCATCTGGTTCAGCTTTGATTGCCCCCAAATACAGGCTGTCAGCTATGGCTCCTGCAGATTGAGAGGCCATTCTTCGGTAAATTTGCAAAATAAGCTTCTGACTGAAGTGTATTGCTACTTTATCGTGAAAGAAACAAAGGAGTAGGACGGACTTTTCTATGGTACAGTTTATCAGTTATTTATGAACTCCGACTGAGCTTTGAAGGGAAAGATATAACAACCGAAAAGAGAATCCAGCCCAGAACATACCCGGAACCTCTGCCATTAGCTTAACTCTGAAATAGCAGCTGTACAAACACATATCCTTTTTTACAAAACAAATCTGTTTGTGATGCATAGCCTCTTTTCAATGTACTTATTTTAATCATTCAAGTCACCCTCTACCCTTGCTAACCCCGTAGAACATACTTAGGCCAGATAAAGACCCATTCCTGCTCTCTCCAGAGCATCAAGAGACATTTAAGGCCTCTCTCAGTGATGAGATCTGCACAAAACTACTTTGCTCGGTGTCCCGGGAATTCATGAACTGCATGCGGTCTGCAGTATTTCTGTTACAGGTGGCAGCAGTCAAGGAACAAAAAACCCCCTTCCTCACAAAGCCGCTGGTCAGGTTAGGGCAGAGACACACAATTTTCAGTTGTTAACCAGCAATATTTGCTCTGAAAGGCCTAGATAACATGCAATCCCACAACCGGAGTTGCACAGAAAGGCTTAGAAAAGACTTAAAAGTCGCAGCACACGCTGTTAAGTGATTCCGTACAGTACAAAAGACACTGTAAAATGGCTGCAGCCAGAACATGAGACCCAACAAGTACTGAAAGCTGCCAAAGCAGCTATCTGAAAGGAAGCTAAAATGAGCATATTCCCAGTTGCACAGCACTTTTCCGGGATGTCTGCACTGTCTATCATGCTTTGGAAGTCACGGCTTGCAGAATAAACAAATTAATTGTCTGACATTGTGGCTGGAAACCACCACCGGCACAAAATGGAAGCAGCTACAACAATAAGTAGAGGAAGGCTCGCTGCCAGGAAGCAGGGAAATTGTGCTGATGATATATGTCAGGGCAGGACAGGCAGATTTTTGCAAAAAACAAAAGCATAAATGCTGTTTACCATCAATAGCTTGTAGAGAGCACCTAGAGATGCCAGCCAGCCGGCAGCAGAGGGGCCGGGCATCAGCCCACCCTGGGAAGTGCTTGCCTTCCACGTTTCATCTCGTCCAGCCATTTACGGATGAAGAGCAGCTGTAACCTTCCATGGCCGACAAACCCCAAATTTGCTATTGAAATTTTTGAAATGGGTTTTTTTGTTGTTTTGGGTTTTTATTAAGTCAACAGAAATCAAAACACTTCATAAAAATACACAGGTTCTCTCATTTCTTAAAAAGAAAAAAAAAAAGGCCCAGAGGACAGGGACAGGCAGAGGAGGAAGGGGGACACTCATCTGCAACCACAAAAAATTCTCCAGCAAAGATAGATCAGGCCATACGTGATAAGTCCTAGTAGTTTCTAAGGTGAAAAAACTCTTGTGGGCCTCAGAGAGCAAGAAAATTTTGACAACAGAACTTGAAGGTAGTTATTCATGGGGCTACTAATGCCAATTAGCCATCAGTCACTGGTGAGACTGGAAACAAACCCCGTTTTTCACCACGCCCCATGCCAACGCGTTTTCTGATTCCACAAACCTTGGCCTAACGTTAAAAACATGCCCATAACCATCAAAATCTTGATTTTTCTTTTGTTTTGTTTTTTTTTTTTTTCTGGGGAGTATGAAACACTTCTGCTGGCCAGCTGGCAGAGGGGCAGCTACCAACAAAACGGGGGAGATGGGTTCAGTCAGCCGCAAATCTGCAGCAACCGGACTTCTCCAGCGAGGCTACCACAGCGTGCCTAAGACTATGCACCGATTTCTCCACAATTTTGATTTTCACTGAACTCCTGACCTTTTTAGCAAACATGTCAAAGTCTCCAGACAGAACAGTCATCACCTTGAAACAATATGTGAGGGAAAAGGACGGCTGAGATTTTCTGCTTCTCCACTTCAGTAATTTAAACAGAGAGGAAGGCGCTGGTATGCACTTCCATCTGCTTTCTTCAAATTAAAAAAAAAAAGGAGATGAAATGTATACAATTAAAAAGTTACAGTTAACTTCCTTTCAGTAATGTCTGTAGGATGATTTTTGGCCTGCTAGGAAACTCCAGATGGGAAGAGTAATGAATATAATTTAATACAAATAACAGGAGATCAAAGAAATGCTTTTCTGAGTTGCAGCATACTGAGTTATTTCACACAGTTTAATGGAGAACTCAGGAATGACTTATTGCATTTTGCAATTTTCTTGTATTTTTGTTTATGCAAATCAATTTGCTTTAAACTAATTTGTGGAGGACCAGACCTATAACCCAATAAAACTATAAAATGTCACCAGGATGGTCGTACAACTGGCTAGCACTTATCCAAAAGGCTATACGTTGTTAACTGCTCATCGTTCTTTTCCTCTCTTCCCCTCCAGTGCCTCAGGATTTATACCACCAATTAAGACAATAACGAGTGCCCCACGTTGACCTCCCAGGAGCAAGAATTAATTATGCGCAGTATTTCTTCGCAAAGAATGACACTTTTCCAAACCATTTGTGTAGCTGCTCTTTGGCATGGAAACACAGTATCAGGGAAGATTTTCCAAATTGTTATCCCCCACACATATGACTGATTTTGCTTTATACTCTTGATTTGGGTCTCTGCTTTTATCCATAGGGTTTTTGGGTGGCTGGAGCAGGGGGACCATTGCCCAAGGACAATGTCACAATTTTACTAGACATACAATCATAGGCTCATTTTGGTTGGAAAGGACCTTTAAGATCATCAAGTTTAACTGTTAACCTAGCACTGCCAAGTCCACCACCAAACCATGTGCCTAAGCGCCACATCTGCATGTCTTTTAAACATCTTCAGGGACGGTGACTCTACCACTTCCCTGGGCAGCCTGGTACAGTGCTCAACAACCCTTTCGGTGAGGATTTTTTCCTAATATCCAATCTAAACCTCCCCTGGCACAACGTGAGGCCATTTCCTCTTCTATTGTTTGTTACCTGGAAGAAGAGACCAACACCTGCCTGGCTACAACCTCATTTCAGGTAGTTGTAGATACAACAGATTTTTTTTGCACAAAGATAGAAAGGAAAGACACTAAGCAACAGCTACTCTAACAAAGTAGTAGACCTCCTAGTGAAAACAAACAAAAAATCCCTGCCAAGCTATACTTGTGCAGTGACATGCAGATTCCTGCAGCAGGCAGGACAAGGGAAAGATTCATGTTAGCTATGCAATTACTATGCTGCAATTACTTGTAGTAGTCTCTCAAATTAGCCTCTCCATTTAGCTGCTGGCAGAGATGGAAACACGTGAAGAGGAAAGGGCAAGCTCAAACACAAACCTGCATGGGAGAAAGAAGGTATGTGCATGCTCCAAGGAAATTCTCCGCACAGGCAGGCTTTGCCCCCTCCTCCCCTCCCAGCCTTCCCCACAAAGGCTTGAAGAGTTCCTGCACATATTTGGCACCACAGCTATTTATCTGAAGAGGCACGGGGATTTTCATTAACTGTCAGCCAATATAAAAATCCCTGCATTTCTGCACCATCTGAAATTTATAGAGGCACTAGTTTCTAACCCACTATCAGCAACCAAATGTTTACAGCTCAGCTGAAATAATAATGCAAACTATGCCACAAATATTTATATATGCCTGCAAGCTGGCTGAAACGCAATTCCCCTTGCTCTAGCAGAGAGATTCGCACAGTCTGCGTGCACAGCCAGCTGTTCCCTACTCCATCCCCAACCCACCCGCAGCCAACACAGTGCACCAGCCCGAGCGCGGCCGGCCGGCTGGGTGCCTGTGGGTGCTGGCCCAGCCAGGACAGCTGGCTCTGGCCGTGCGACAGCATGGTTCCCACCTGTCTTCAAGATCCAGCACATTTCTATTCTCTTTGTCTGATCTGGGAGGAGTTTTAAAATGTGCCTGATCCACAGCAGAGAAGTTGTTTCTCAGGAGGGATGAAGTGACGTATGAAAACAATGCAGAAAGCAACCCAAAAATATTCAGAAGAAATAACCTGACATAAACACGCCAAAATAGACCAGATGTCTTCAGCATTATGCTTCCTGGTACGTTTTTTCAGGCATCCATCTGAATGGCTCATCAACACACGTTCATTATCTCCCCAAAATTTTTTTTTTTCTTTTAGTTTTGACAATGGATCTGTAAACAAATATGTTGTGTCAGATCTCTTGAAATCTGGCAAGTAGTATCTTGTACTTACTACTTCATGCTACACTCTCATTCCCCCGCATTTAGTGACAAAGAAACTCTGCTAATGCAGAACTACCCACTAAAACCTTGTAAGGCGTAGAGTTTAGTGAAGCTCGGATGCCTGGAAACTAGAAAACAGAGTTCAAGTAAACACCCAGAAATATGTAAGTCTGGCTCTCTAGCACTGGCAGTAGTCAAGGAAAATTACCTTTCCACACTGCAGCTGAAACTCATTACTGAAGGCAACAGCAGAGGGATGAGTTGGAGCCAGACCAGCTTGGCAAACCCACCATTTTTAAGAGTGAGATGGTGGCCATACCCCCCTCTGCCCCATTCCCGTACACAAAGTACACACAGTCAAAGAGGTGTCAACAACCTGGAAAAGCAGGCTGAGAAAGGTGGGTGAGAGGCGGTCTGCGCCGGTGCAAGGGATTAGCCACTGCACAAAGAGCCAGAGCAACTGACTGACTAGTTCCTCCAAGCAATAAGGACTCTTGAGGTAACACTAATCGAAGATACGTATCTTGCTGCAAACACCAACGCGGAAAAAGCATCACAGCTTACAGGACAAAGGCAGAGCTGCCTCCACCTTGCCCAGTGTTGGGCACCACTGTTCGTTCGGCCAAGCTGTAGCGAAGCAAGGGAGAGTCTGGGACTGGGCAACTTTGACGACGAGAAAACATGACCTTTCAGAGACGAGTGAATGAACTGGGGCTGATGAATCTAACACAGGAAAATCTTAGCGAGATGTTTTCCTGTTTTTTCCCTCCCCTGCCAGACTTTAATCAATGGCCAGATTCAAGCACAGAGCTCACATAATCACAAGACGATCATTCTTTCAGTTTACGAAAATCACATGGACTTGGGGTAAGATAAAAGGTCTTTTTAGTTAGCTCACCCGTTTGGCTCCTGGGTGCTGTGCTCGCACGTCTCCTGTTCACCTAACACTCCCTTTTTCTTTACTTTCAAAAAACCCCCATAGTTTTCACTTCTGTTTCTGTACATGTAGCAGTTTCTGTGCATCGCTATGGATACATGTGGACTGATTAAGACCATTTGCAGTGGCATCTGAACAACACCTTGATCCCCCAATAAGAAAAAAAAAAATAAATGGTAGGGCTCATTCATTTAGAAAATTATGGGCTGCAGAGCTTTCTCTGAAATGGTGTGCTTCAGTCTCCCTGAAGGGGAGTGCTGCCGCTCTTTTGGACCAGCAGAAAGCACATGACGATCACAGCACACTCTTGAAGCAACGACCTAATAATTTCCACATATTTATCATAGGTGCCCAGGGCTCCAACGTAAGCCAAGCACCCCAGGGATGGGGAAGACCTCTCCCGTGTTGAGGAGATTCACCTGGAGAGCAGCCAGCCGGGAGGTTTGCGGGAGGAGTGCACAGTAGCCCATTGGAGTGGCTGCTCCAGGGCTATAAATCCCTGCTTTCCCTGGTAAGCGCCTGGGAGGAGGGAGAGGGAACCAGCCACAGCTGACAGTAATGGGTCCCATTAAATCGTCACTTTTAAAGAAACTCTGAAATGGGAACAAAGTTGATCCGTAAGCATTTCATGAGTCTCCCTGCCGCCAGACCCTGCTCACGTGCCGTGGCTGGGGGCTGCTGGCTCTCCCCTCTGGCGCTGGAAGGGTCCCCAGCAGTCACTGAGGTTCACTACAGCTGGAGTCAATTTGCCAACTGCATTTACAACAACCAAATCTACATTTTTTGGCACTACTTGCGACTGCCATCTCACCTTGTAATTTCTGTATCCGTTATTCCAGACAAAGGATCCAGAAACAATATACCTTTTCCCCTTTAAACACAGGCATTATGACACAGCTTTTATTGCATAGTAACTTTTCGCACTAAAATATATTAAATGAGAAGTTTTAAGCATGGCCATGTGAAATCATAAGGGACTTCATACACAAAAATATCTTTCTACTTCTCCACTGTCTCCTGAATTGAGCTGTGGAAATTGTGGGGACTCCTGCATATTATCAGAGGGATGGATGATTTATGAGTAGAGACCCTGAATATTTGGCAAAGCAGCTGCAGTAGTATACCAATTAAACAGTCACTATACCGATATACCACAAAAACCAATTACAGAATTGGATGCATGGCTTCTTTTAACACTACAAGAAGTTTTTATAAGTGAGCTGTTTTTATCTGTGAGCTGCACAGATGTCACCCCAAAGAGGTGTCTCCTGTATACCAGGGGAAGTTCCTCCGAAATAATCAGAATAATATAAAATAGGAAGCAGGACACAACACATATGTCCTTTACACGAACTCAAGAAATAATGTATCCACACTTAAGATTACAGCAAAGTCAAATACAAAGCAGGAAAGATAGGTACATGGGTATAATCTTAACTTCAGCAGTTTCTGATTTTTGGAATGGCTACTCAAAAATTGAAAAGTTTTTTTAGTAAGGCATTTGGTTTTGTTTTACCTGGGGGGGATGGGACAATGGGACAGTGGGGGAGGAGGAGAAGAATGCATACAATAAACAAACTGAAGAAAGAATCTGTAAAGCTGACAGTATTGGAAATACCAAATCTTGGAAAATTACATCCAATTGTCTGTAACTGCCATAGAACAAGAGTGACATTTATGAAGGGCAGCTCTGCAAAGCTGAACAGCTCTGGGATCCATGCTGCAAATTCAACTGCACTCCAATTCCAGCAGAAGCTGAAGAAAATACCCCTTTAGGAAATTTCCTCAAAGGAACACTTCATTTGGGATTAGAAAGGACCTCTGTTTCCATTAGCAGGTCGGTCAGTAAGCACAGCGAGCAATGGAAGGTCACTTTCCAAGGCCAATCAAAAGTACTTCTGCAAACTGCAAAGCTGACAACTTACGAACTGGGTGATGGTTTACAATAACCAGAAAATAGAGATAGGTGTATCCTTCAAAATAAATTCAAAATAAGTAGCAAACAAAGAGCATTTGAACATCTACTTAACATGTAAGTGGACAGAATTAGGTAACGGATAATTCCATTTTGTACGCTTACGAAAACCCTTAATTTTGGATTTACTTCTCTAAGATGTGCCTATCAGAAAGTCTTTAAGTACTCGTTAAGAAAAATGCAAACTACAATTTAAAAAGATGCCTAAAGCAGGGAAGACAGTGACCCCAACCATCTCATCAGCACCGAAGCCACCACTCAGCCAGAACCACGTTCAGCAAACTACTCTATTCCCCTGCTTTCTTCCAGGGAAAACAGTGAGCTTTCTTGTGGGGTCCAGCAATCTAAATTCAACAGATCAACTACCTGTATGTCCATCTCTATCAATGTCTCATTAACCAGTTTCTTTTTAAAAATTTCCAAGTTAGAAAATGAAAGCTAGTCCATTATAATTTTACACATCTGGAATTACTGTTCAGTAAGCATAAATAAATACGGCATAGTATTAAAAAAAAAGTAGGCTACTACTGTTAATAGAAAATCTCAAAGTATTTAATTTCTGAGATGTTTACTCAGATATCCATATTTCTTTATCTGCTGAATTATATCTGTAAACAGTACCTTTAAAGATCATAGTATAAAATGTTGTATTAAACATGGTGGAAAGCTGCATTCTTTCCTACACCGTAACAACTTTCTGGGTGCACACAGGACAGGCTGTACTCTGCATGTATAATTAAAGGCCACATGTGGTCCTTAAACTAATGGAGAGCTCTGAAATAGATTGATAAGATGCGAACAGCCCTCTTTAGTGAAGAAAATTGAAAAAGTAAAATCTATTAGAACCTACTTACAGGAAAATAAAAACACACTCCACCATCCATGGCATGCAAACCAGGGGACTTCTCAGCAGGCAAGCGTACCAGCTGGAATCGCAGCCCACCTGCTTCTGACATCTCTGGTCAGTATGCCATGACGTGATGTGCATAGACAGCACTTTTACACATACATATAATTTACTTAGTTCCGTTGAAGCTGTCGCAAACCATGTGCACGTTACTGATCAGGTGTGAAACTCAGCTCTCTTAGCCATCTGCTAATAAGCCACAACAGCAATGGGCAGGTGAAAGCTGGATAGAAATGTGACAAACACATCTACAAGGACTCTTCAGTACCTACCTTGGTGTGAGAAACCATGATTCAATTCCAATAGCAAGTACACACGTATATAAATTTGAAGTTTCTTCTTTTTATGGTGTGTATTCTCAGGTACAGAAGGGAATAGACACTGCCAGAAGAGTAAGACTCAACAATTTTAGTTTAATAGTAATAATGAAAAAACTGTAGCTATTACGGATTGGTTATTGGCCAAAGACCCTGAAAAGACATGCAAGGTCAACAGGCATGAAGGCCACATCTATAATAGGAAATGCTCCTGGGGACAGTCATGGGCACTACGGCCAGCTGATGTATGATGGGAAAGTCCACATCTACATGAGTTAACTCCTTCAGCTTCTGAAATGGGATGGTTGCATCCAAACCAGCTACGGGAGATGGTTGCATGTAGGAGAAGCGCTAGCTGGTACAACCAGAAACTTCCCAGGTACACAGCACTGCAAAGCAGTGCCCCAAAACATGGCTGGTCACTGATGCACCAGAGTTTAAGAGTCTGACGCTGCTGTTCGTTTTTGAGAAAGATTTCACTGATGGTGTTGGGAATTTTGCAGGAAAAGGGAGTGCAAGATTTATTCCAAACAATTGTATGTCACTATTTAACAGCTTATGCTAAATAAGAAAATAGTGTTCAGTTCCTGTTTCCGTAAGACATTAAGTCCTTGTGCTTACAAGTAACTGGAGCAGCATGGCCAGCACGGTTAGAAAGTAATTTGGGGTAATTCCTGCACTTTCATAGCACTGATATCACTGCCAGAAACAAATTAAAATAATTAGTAAAAACAATGATTCTCACAGCTTAAGATGAATCTCCAGTCTATGACTGAGGACAACAGGCAGGATAAGAGAAAGATTAGTTGTGGATGTACACGATATACCCCCCTCAGACACTGCTGCTCTTAGTCCATCTTAGTTCCAGAAGCCCCATGCAGGGGAGCAGCAAAGGTATAATCCACAACGTGGGCCCAAAGCATTGGAAATCAAATCGCAGAATCACAGAATGGTTTGGGTTGGAAGGAACCTCAAGGATCATCTAGTTCCAACCCCCCCGCCATGGGCAGGGACACCCTCCACTAGACCAGGTTGCCCAAAGCCCCATCCAACCTGGCCTTCAACACTTCCAGGGATGGGGCCACCACAGCTTCTCTGGGCACCCTGTGCCAGTGCCTCACCACCCTCACAGGGAAGAATGTCTTCCTAATGTCCAATCTAAATCCCCCCTCTTTTATGTGCATTTGAATGCACAACACTATTTTAATTTTTATTATCTGTCATGGTTGGCAATTAATTTTTGTCTTCATTTCATGTCATTCACACGACCCAGAAAAGAGATTTTAAAATACATGGTAACACAATTTTTTTGTTCCTGATCCCATCTATTTCATAATTTTTACCTGCTCTCAATGGACTTCCAATAAATATACGCTTCCCCATCTTTTAAAAAATTGAAAGAAATTTAGTATTTGGCAAAAGTTTTATCTTCCAAAGCGAAAAATTAATTTCCAGCTTACTCAAACACAGATACCAGCTTTTCAAAGTGCACCTTGCTTTCCTTTTTTTGGTTATTAAAAAGACAGCATTAAAACAGCCAGGTCTCCTCTGCTAGTATGAAATATAAAAAAACCTCCAGGTTTTTCATTACTGCATTTAAATCAGTTGCAACTCATTTAGTGTCTTTCTGCATATGTCACTGCTTTCTGCAAACGAGAAAGTGCTTACAGTTTAAGATCAGATGATATTAACAGTATGCAGAAATGTATCTCAAAACACACTTTTCATCTTATAAAAAATGATTGTTGATTTAGCTGAAACTAGGAGCAATTTTCCACGATTTGAGGAATTTTTCATAGCTGTGCATGAACGCAGCGTGCATCTCTACTGCTGGCACTGTCACTTTCTAATACAGCTTAAATGGAGACGAATACAGCTTGATCATTCAAGCTGATCTATATTTTTCTTTGAACTGATAGAAGCTTTTAAAATTGCATTGCTGCAAACAATATTACTTCTTTCCCTGATACAAATCATACTGCGCACATATTTTCAACTTTACATTTCTTTCTTTTTGTTTCAGTTGTAGGTCATTAAAACATGGCAGGAAAACAAAGGCAATATACAGAGTATTAGTTAGCTGGGTTTATGAAGTTTGCTTTTATTTTTTAGTGTTAGGTAACTGAGAAAATTCTATGTCTGGATCTTTAATTCCCTATATAAACATAGGCTTAAATATAATTACATTATAGCTAGAAGCTAAATGTGCAAGAGCGCTGTTATCAAAAAACTGCTGCTACAGATCCCTCTACAATCCCAGAACTGCCTAACAAAATGCAAATCTGTCCTCATATGATGGAAGAGGCATTACTAAAGAAAAAGGCAACAGTCCTGAAGGACACTGTTTCATAAAGGGAACACTGCTATGACAATCCCTAAAGTATTTTAGGCCACTCATCAACATTTCTTGCAGACCAAAGCATAATATCCTTGCCATCGCATTTCAAATAAATAACAAAATCAAAACCAGTTCCAGTCTCTCTCAGCAGCATTTTGTACATCTGCTGTTGAGCGATGCTCATCACGGATTCACTTCCCGCAACGGAGGAACCCCATCTCTCTCAGTGTCCAGAGGGACATAACCATGGTGGACATCATGGAGAAAAGTAACATAGCTGTGCTTTGGGCACCCAATCCAAAAGCTCGAGGGGACAGGCTGCTCTGGAGGGTGATCCAGCGTGGATCTAGGTTATATGCCCTGAATCAGCCATCAGAGGAGCTCCTCTCTCTTCACTGACTGCAAAGACCAATTTTCAAAGTTAGGCAACTAACTCCAGGCCTCAAGTCGAGTGGTAGGACTGCGTCCCACTGCATCTGTAAGCAAGTAAGATAAAGCTGTAACAAGATGACAGCTTTTCTCCCAAGCTGAACATCCACGTGGATCAGCAAATCTGGACAAAGTAAAAACAGTTTCATTCTCTTTCTCTTCTCCCACATGTATCTTACCTTTTTTGTGGGAGTCAGTCCTACAGAATTTCAGACCTAAATTTCAACATTTATGTCAATGCCTATTTCCCATACTGCTCAAAGTCTCCTTGCAATTAAAAAAAGTCAAGAAGGTGTCAAACAAATAGACATATTTTCACAGCTGAAGACCTTTGAAAATCTATTAAGTGTGGATACCCTTTTAATTTAATGATCCCACATAAGATGCAATTTTATATGAAAACTCTGATGGAAGGAAAGCTATTCTTTTACAATAAAAGCCGACCTGGGATCACTCGTATTGAAATAGATTTATCTCCATTTTTGTCCGCTAGCACCAACAACAGGCAGAGAAGCACCTTGATCATTCAGACAAAATTGCTGGACCATAAACCTACTCTCATACATTCTTCTCTCCTGAAACTGCTCTATGCATTTCTGCTGCCCACCAAGCTCAAGCCAGGAATCCAGGCAGGACTGCCAACAGAGGAATGCCGTCTTTTAAAACGCCCAGAACAAGGGACAAGGCTTTCAGACGCAGCTGAAGCTGCCAGAACACCAGCTTCTCCTCCTCGCCCACACAATGGTGGCATTGTGTGGGGAATCCAGCCCACTACACTCAGTCTCCCTTGCCGCAAACCCAGCTACAATGACGAGTCAAGTCAGGACCAAAGAGCTGAGCTTTCGGTGACAGCCAGCCCTATAACCACTTGTACCAGCTGGATAAATCCAAGTTGCTCATTTTGTACGGAATTTGTTTGCGTGCAATCTAGCAACACCCAGAGACCATGGGAGGGGGAAGGAAAACAAAAAAAAAAAAAAAAGATTTCTGAAGTCTTTAACTGAGGTCAGGAAACACATGAGTAGATTCCAAAACCCGCCTCTGAAATGCCACACGGTTTACAAAATGGAAAAGTTGTAAATAAGCTGAGTATTGCCAATGTATTGTATTTTACACATAAAAAGATGGACTGGCTCTGGAATTTTTAAAGCAAAATAAAAGTGCACAGTGAAGATCAGTTTGGTTTTGAGATTCTAATACATGCACAAAGCCATTGACGGGCTATGATGCACATAAGCCTTTTGCAGCGTAACACCCAGAAATAAACACAAAGCCAAGACAGTTTTTTTTAAACCAGTCGAAAACACCAAAAAAATCCTGACTGCTGAATTCAGCTGATCAAATGGAGAAAAAGGTCAGGATATCAACCCTCTGTAAGCTCCCAAATTCCAAATTTGGAAGGCAAGAAGTCAGATATTCTAAATCTATAATCACAAATAAAATTTTCAGCATGAACACACTAAAATTAGAAAACAAGGTAGCTTAAAAGACCAAAACAAGCCACAGTGGAGCACAGTACTGAAGACTGTGGTAATGAGTAAGACAGAAGCATCACTTAAAAAAGGGCTGCTTAGAACACCGAGATAGAGAAATTGTTCAGCGAAGGAGGTTAGGAGGTTGTTCCCAGCTACTCGAAAGAATAAGGTCCAAGGATGACAGGGAGCGGGAAAACGGGAGGTAGGACCAAGCGGAAATCTAACCACTGCACGAGAAAACCACAGCAAGAGTCTGACAATGAAGGTAGCTGAAGGTAGATTCTGGAGGAAAAAAGAGAACACAGTGCTGCAGATCAGAAATGATGTCACCATGGAATGATGACTGAAAACCTGCGTGCCATGACACTGCAGTTGGTGATGTCACCAAGACAGAGGATGGAAAGTTCTGTCTTCGTGAAGTCTGTGTCCAAGGTAATGGTGAGACGAGCAAGAGGGCACACCAGGGAAAGGCAGCAGGAGAAAAAGTCAATGATGGGAGTAACTTTGGAAATCATCCATGGGTGGGTGACAGTTTAGGGAAGACAGGATTTTCAGTGCAGTGGTTCCCAAATTGAGCATCACAGACATAATCACCATCCCCAGCTCTTCAAGGGTTCGTGGCTGGAAAGGTCTTCAGTAAGAATACACTCTTTATGTGCAGAATATTGCCATGACCTTCCTTACTAGTCTACCTTAAAACAGGTCAGTAGCTGATGCTTTTGAGACAGAAAACCAAAGACCTGAACCTCAGGGAAAAGCATTGGGAAGTGAATAGAGAGCCTTCTAAGGAGACACTGAGTTAACAGTAAGCAAAGTAGGAGGAGAATCTAAAGAGTCCTGAAAGGCAGGAAAAAGAAAGCCTGCTGAATCAGTCATCAACCCAAAATCTGGAGGACAGAAAGCTGTCCCTTTGCACTAGACGGAGACTGCTAATGATCACTGTGATGGCACCTTCACTGGAGCTCAAAGCAGAAAGACAAAGAAGAAGGAAACAGACAGAGAACTAGAAGAAAACCAAGGGAGAGTGAGCACAGGAAAACAAAAGAAATGGAGCCCTAATTAGATAAATATGATATGAGCAGAGTTTTCCATTTGTGTTTCCCTTGAGAAACAAGGTTGCCAGGAGTTTGAAAGGAAAGGTAAATGAGTCAGAAAGGAAAAAGGAAAAAGCTTGAGAGAAGGACCTCAGAGCAGAGGGAGGTACAATGCAGGAGGAAAAAGGAATGAATTTAAGGTTTAACATCACAGAACAGAGATTGCAAATCAGGTGAAAAAGGAAATGGTGGAAATAAGAGGAAAAAGAAAATGGCAACAAGGTCAGAGGAAAAGAGGAAAAAAAGAGAAGTAATACCTGATTCGGTCGATATTTTAGCCTAGCTTCTTATGGAATGAGCTTTGTGTAACACAGCTGTTGCTAAGTGAGGTTGCCTCTCCCCATCCCAAAAGCTTTTGAACAGGCTGGTCAGCTTCAGTGAAACTCCAAATCTCAAAGAAAATAAAGTTCTTTGAAACTGCATAGAGATGTGTGTTCAGGTAAAGGAGAAATGAATCTGTGTTTCATAACTAGACAAAGGCTTTAACATGAATTCTTCCTTATTATTGTTCCCTGATTCCCCAGAGAATCAGCATGACACTCCAGCTCCATGCTGAGCAGAAGCCTTCAGTGAAACATAGGCTGTATAATAAACCCGGGTTAACCAACTGAAAAGCAAAAATCCACAGGAGACAATGCTTCCCCAGTGGCAGTGCTCAATGCTCAGTGCTTATTTAAACTTGCAAAGTAACAAGCTAAATTTTTGTAAGAAGAAGACTGGAGACAAAGAAAAGCATGAAGAACTGATAGTGAGAACCAAGGGTGAAGGCAGACCAGTACAGGCAGGAGCCTGGATGGTTAGAAGTAAGGAGTACAAGATGGCAGTTTTCTTATGGTACAGGACCAAGAAACAAATGTGTGAAAGCAAGCGTACAGCAAGATGAAGAAAAATAAACCAAACAGTCCAAAAGAGCTCAAGAGAAAAGGGTAACATTCTTCAGAGAAAGAGTAGAAACTCGCAACGTCGAGGTTTCTGAAGCTGTCTCTGGTGTTATGGTCATGTACTGCTGTCATCTAGCTCACTGCTTCTGTTGACTTGAAAGCTCAGATAACTTTCAGCAGCAAGTGTAGTTCATGACTGTCCACCAAAGGGAACACTGATTGACTCAGCGGTCTCATCATGTTCTTTGCCAGTTTCGGGCACTCACTAAGGAAGCTGAATCAATCAGTGGAAGAGATTAACAAAATCCTAGTCCAACCTGTTGAAGAGCTAGCTCGACTAACCCAAACATTAACATTCTCAACCAGCCAAGTTACTGTTTTGGAATGTTGTTATTTCTCATAGACTGACAGGTTTTGCATGTATCTTCCTCCCCTCCACTCCCCCATTTTTACAGCAGCTATTGCTAAGTGCTGAATTAACCCCTCTTGCAAATCAGCAAATAAGTGAATATGATTTTTTTGTTGTTGTTGAATAATGGCTAACACATTACAAGACAGATTTCTTTATGCATTTTGACAAGTGTGGTGGTGCTTTAATTATTTATACAAATCCTTTGCAGTATGCCAATAAAAGCTCTACAGTATATTTTTGCATATTTTTCAAAAATAATGAAGTCTTAGGGACATGTGACCTTTCTGCCACAGGCTGCAATTACGTCTGTGCTTAGAGAGAACATCTGGGTGAGCAAATGACACCACCATTCATGTGTTAGCATCTGAGTATGATGAGATTTCCTATTTAATGAAATCAGCTACAGGATATTCTTACCATAGTTCTTCCTAACAGACACTTAAATTTCAAAGTTTTGCGCATATAAAAGAAAAAAATACAGACACGCTATCCAAGGAATATACCTTGGATATATTCTAAGAGATTAAGAGATTCTAAAACTGAGGTGAGCTTCAATAGTTACTTTCAATACTTCAGTATCTATGGTTATAAAATAGGAGAGAAAGCAGACTCTAATCCTAAAGGTTCCTGCCTAATGATGCAAACCCGGGACTATGGTATTTCACATCACGACAAAAGGCCAGAAGCATGGAAGAAGTTGCAGGTTCAAATGATAAAGCAAAAATGCCTAACCGCACAGTATCTGAAAAATACTGTGATGTTTCACACACATAAACCAGCAAAATACCTTTTCTTAGTTTATGCTAGTAAGTTTATTTATATGGACGTGTAACGCCCATACAAATTTTCGTTTTCATCATGCATTAGGATCTTTGCTGTACTAAGCACCGCACAACTATTTTAATTTGATGGAGTAAAATCGTCTTTTGTTTAATCATTAAAAAAAAAAAAGAAGAATGTTGCATTAGGGTACCGTAACGAATAAAGTTAACTATGAGAGTATCTGCCCTATGATATCTTTAACATTTTTCACACTACTTTCTTCCTTGTACACATACCATTCACTGTATGTACACCTCTAATTATCGCCATACACATGCAGTTTAGCTGACATGACTTCTCTGATGTGTGTCTAGTCTTTGGACATTCTCTACTTCAGAATGGCGTACTGTATTACCACATCCTATGGATAGTCAGTTCATGCTCTGACAAACACAGTACTGGGAAGCAGCTCACAGATGTGCCAGCACTGTAGACTGTCAGATTAAATTTTGCGAATACCAACCTGCTAATCCTCAAATTCCCAATTTGATTTGAGATTAGTTAGATAGTTAGAGACTATGCCACGAATTTCCAGATGATCAGATCCTTTTCCTACATTCCACCCCTGGATATACAGTAGCAGCATACAGAAAAAGCCATGCTGAGCAGCCAACGATGTGAGTTCTTGGGGTATACCTGACCTACAGATGGACAGTGAAGAGTCTCAAAGCATTTTCACTTTATTCTTTGATTATCTCTGCATCTGTGATCACATTCACATGTTAGTCAATACTTATGAAAGTCCCTGAAAGACATGTTTTGGCAGAAGTTATGCAGAGAAATAGTTCCAGGCACAATGGTCATTTACTTGGCTTTACGCAAGAATCAGAATTAATTCACACAAGAAAGGTATATGCGTCTTTGGAGACAATCAAGTCACACCAAACTTCATTGCTTTGCCCCTCTCTAAAATGAAATGCGGTCCTATAAAAAGAAAGGGAGATGATGGCACTCACCTTACATCCCTCACAAGCACTGACACCATAGTGATATCCGGATGACTTGTCTTGACAAACAAAACAGGGCTTGTAAACTCGAGGGGGTGGAAGTGGTGAAGGAGGGCTTGGAACAAGTTCCTCAGAACTGGTGCTCTGAGTTTCAACTGCTACGAAAGAAAAAATAAATATAATTGAATGATTCATGAATTAATTTTATTTAAATAACTGATTATTATTGTATTATATATTATAAGTGTTCGTTTGACTTTCCTAGCAAAATTTAAGAGGAACTAAAGTAAGCACAGTACTTACCAGTGACAGGACTACATGCCATAGCCTCAAGAACTTATTTTTTAAGTACTTAATCATTTTTCTCGATCCAGCTACTCAACACCACAAAAACTACAGCTTACTTCAGATACAGGGCTTGAATCTCTTATCAGGCTCCAAAACCAGACAACTTTGGGCTTATGTTCTGGTTTTAGCCTATCAAACTGCATGGCATCCATGTGTACATGCTGGATATCAACCTTTAACGGGAAACTGCTTGTGGCATGTACCCTTCCAATTGGTACCTAATTTTGGGAGAGCTCTCATATCTCTTGCCTTTTTCTACAAGAAGTTAACACTTCCAATGTGCAATTCTGCCACAGCAGGATAGCAGCACACATCAGGACATACATAAAGAGACAAAATTTCCTGAACAAGTTATCTTTTTTAATTTTTTTTTTTTTAAATCTGTAAAACTTGCACAACCCAGCAACACTTCCTTAATCTGCCTTAGGATTCATAGCATCAGGAAACCTCTCTGAGAAAAAGCTACTTCCATATTACGACCCCACATCCCTTTATTGCCTTAATATTTCTAGATGGTCATTTGTTTTGAACCTGCTGAAAAGCCAGTTATCCCTTTCAGGGAAAGGACGTGAAAGCTCTACGATGCGAGATAAGACATGCGAACTACATCTCTCCAAAACATCTGCATTAGTTTTCTGTGATGTGCTGTCATCATTCCTCACGTTTATTGTAGATGTGCAATAAATTTTCATGTTTCACCTAGCCGTTCTGCTGCTTCTCAGATAAATCCCTCTAACTTTTCAACAGATACATAGAAATGACAGGATCTGTGAACTGAGATCTATCCAGAAATATTAGGCACTATCAGCAGAGCTAAATCTCAAGAGTCCTAACAGCAGGCCCTAAAGAATATTACTCAACGGAAAATCTTAGACAAGATTTACTGTACACGATATTTTTCAGATTACAAAGATGATACATTTGTATTAAACTCATGATTCATTGTCAACTCATGTTCTGCAGAATTCACAGAGGGCATCACAGAGCACGATGCAACTTCTGATTACTTGTGAGAGAAGGGTCCCTTTCTGCCATTTTTACTCTGGTTAAGCTACCATCAACATCAAGGACAGACATTTCTTGAGAAGAAAATAAATGCTAGAGTGAAATGTTAAAGGCTCTGATTCTAAGCAAAGTAGTATCTTTCAAACGGAAACAATTTATTTATATATCTAACAATAATGAGGCTGTGAAAAAACAGAAAAGTAAAATAACATGAGGCTCCATGGACTGTGATATTAAGACAATGTCCAGAACTATACTTCTCTAGCATTAAATACACTGAAACTTGGCAAATCCAAAATCTACAGGTTCCTACTGCACCAAGCAAACTTCAATGAAGTTTTTTTCTTAATGAAAACAGAGATGAGAATGATCATTCCTTTTCAACAGTAATTTTTGGTATTTAAGAGAGACAGAGAGTACTCTGTTATTGATCTCTGCACAGTCATCCTGCTTGAATCAATAATCTATTAGTGCTTTTAAATTAAAGTTAGGTTCATCAAATGCCCTTGAGAGGCCTCAAACATTTTGCGCCCTATTTCATGTTCGTACATGAATTATGGTAGCTTCCAATCAGTCTGTAGAATGATACAATTTTAGCTTTAAAACTGTAATACTAGCAGACAATGTGTTTCATATTAGCTCATTCGACTCTCCCAGTCCATCTAAAAGGCAGTTTTTAGGCTCCCCATGGGAAAACAAGGTTGTGTCATTCAATAAAACAACTCCACTCCTGCAATCCTTCTGTGATTTCAGTTTGGGGAAAGCAGTCTTCGAGAAATAATACTGATACACTTCTGCTTTTTTGACGATTTCATGCTAAACATGCACTAGCATCCAATAGTGGTGTTCAAACCACGAACCATATGTACAACAGAGGTCTGTCAGGCACCAGCCAAGAACCAGGAACGTGCGATACCCAGAAGAGATTAAGCAACCAGCTCAGTTCATAAATACACAATATAGCAACTGAGGAGTTGATGATGCTGCTGGAGAAATTTTTTCTGGACAATTTGAAAAAGTATATGAGAAGGAAAGAGACAATGTAAACCTGAAGAGCCTCCCTAGGACACCTATATATATATATGTATACATACATATATCTGTGCCACTATTCAATATAATACTTGCATCAGCTGAACAAATGTCTAGAGTTTGATTTTTTGGTAAGAAAACCCAGTTCGGGAACATTCACTTTCGATCACAGGCAAGATGTACAGCTTTCTGGACTTCTGACTTACTATTCTTCCTTGGAGTTAGCCTTATCAACTCTTTACTTGAAAATTTATGTACTGCCAGCATGGAAGAGCAGAAATCCAGTGCAGACACCTGCAGCAATTCATGCTCAGCAAGTATAAAGTGTTATTTCTGTACCAGGTTGGTGGCTAGTGGATGCATGACAGCAGAACCCACTGTCTTCTACGCATGTCTGCACATGCAAGGCAGAAAAAAGAGGGGATGGGGGGAGGATAGTTGACATTAAGAAGAGGCATTTTTAAAGTAGTCTCAAATTTTTAGGATGAATTCAAAGGGGGAAGAAAAAAACCAAACCAAACAAAAGCAACTTCTTTCCATGCCCTGCTGTCTTGTCCTGTGTGAGATGTGACACTTCAGGGTCTCTACTCACCTGAGAAAACAGAGCCTCAGCACCGTCACCCAACACCTGAATGCTGCTTAAAGCACACAGGGACTCTCAAACAATCGGTCACTTCACAATTCCTAAGATGTCTGAAATATTTCTAAAGGTTAGATAAAGCAGCAGATAAGATCTTTAAAAGCACAGTGTGCTTTGTGAGAGCTAATTTACTGCCAGCTAAACCATGTTGACAGATGGAGGAGGTATTTTACGTTGTGACCAACTAGAATCAGGCAGGCACGATGAAATGCCTTGGGTTTTGCTAGAAACTGAGATTATTACGCTCCTATGTTAATGCACACTTTGGACAGTTGAGTCTTAAACGAATAAGAAGTTGTAAAGCAAATGGCATTTCCTGGATAGCCTCAAGGGAATTTTGAATACTGAGCTCAGGGTCCCTGGTGGGAAGCAGCAATTTCAGCTAATTAGGGTGAATAGCAAAGTGTTGCATTTGGTCAAAACATTCTGTTAACCCTCATTTTTGTTGGCACCAACAAGAGTCTGGATTTTTTTGCCTCTTTTCTTTTTTTCTTCTTCTTCTTTTTTTTTTTTTTTGGTGAATTCACTGCAGGAGTGCAAGGCACACAGCTCACATACATTAGGCAGAAAGTCAAAGGAAACGCCAAAGTTCAACTAAAGTACAAGTAATTAGAACCAGATTCTCTGCTGCTTGTATGTGTGCATTTGATTGTAGAAGTTATTTATAAGCCTCCAAACATTTGAAAAAATAACTATATACTGTAGATCATTTAATTTTTATGTCTCGTCTGGAAAAAAAGTCTGCTTTTAATCATCTTCCAGGAAAGAGCCAGGAACTGGGAAAGTGGGTCTCAATTGTTTCAATACAAATTTCTCTCTTTCATGTGCCACATAAAACTATGCTATAAAATTAAATCCAAAATATCATTGACTCACCCCCCCATCCAATTTTTCTTTAATAAAAAACTTCTTTGAATTTGTCATGCTTAAATAGTTTGCATTGTTACGAGGGTTTGTTTTTTTCTTTTTTTTTTTTTTTAAACTGTTGTTTGGAAGACAGACAAGGAGAGAAGAAGAAAAAAAAAAAGAGTGAGAGAGAAAGAAAACATTATCATGGAGACTTGCCAGCCTTGACTTAGTAACCTGGCCATGACCCTCCAGCGAGTGTGTGTTTGACCCGGTCACACATGACTCTGGCTGAGTACTGTTGCTGGGTTATAAGTCCCAGATATTTTTACCATATATACAACAGGTGGGGATCACAGACAACAGAAAGAGGAAAACAAAAGTCTTCCCTTGTGTGAAGACTCCTATTTTCTCCCTTGCAAAGAAAACAACACAAAGCAAAGAAGCCAGGCTACTATTTCAAGTACCGGCACTCGCTGTGCTGGATCGCTGTTTTAGCTGGGGGTTGACGGCGTGGAGGTGGAGTGGGCCGAGGGCAGGAGGATGAAGGAAGAGGCTCAGGGGAAACCACGTGCAAATGTTAATCAACGCAGAACTAATTACCAAACTGTAACATCGGAATCACAATCAAAAATCTTTCCTCATAGGGCTGGGTATGCATCGAGGTTCAGGAAGGAATGCTTTTTATTACCAGTGAATGCAACATACCCGGATTAAAACACAGGCTGCCACAGTAACTCCAGATTGAGATATTATTATCAGGATTTTCAGAAGTACGTAAGAAAATGTTTTCCACATTTGAGGGTTTCCTTTTTATTATTTGCATCTTGCTAGTTGCACACATCTCCCTTAAAGCCATGATGTTAAAATTAAGTTACTCTATTTTCATTCTTGATTACAATTTTTCCAGCATTAATGTTAATCATGTCATAGTTCATCTCCACAAAACTGTCCAGGTCTTAAAAAATGAAAAAGTTTATTGTTTGGGCTGAAAGCCAAAATACCTCTAAGTACTCAGGTTTGCTTTTAGTCTGAAAAGGGGCATTCCACGTTCAATGGGGACATCAGAAGATGAAACTTCATGACCTGGTTTCTGCTTGTGGGTGCCCAAACCAAAACGATTCCTTTCTATTATTTTAAATACTAAGAGTATCCCATAGGTTTTCACTGTGTGCTGCTCAGGACTCCCACAGTATGATTAAAATAACAACAAAACTAGCAAGAAGTAGAGGTTATGGAGCTCAGAAGCCAAATCTGCAAGGTCTTACTATGAGAAAAACAGCACACAAGGTCACTGAAAAGGTGGCTCAGACCCGGTCATTTTAAGAGCCATGCCTGGGGCTGCTGCCAACAGCTATCTCAGACAGGGTGCAAGCCCCGATAGGCGCAGCTGAGTTGGCAGAAGTCTCTAAAGCCGAAGTGCTTTTGCTGTTACGACTCTTGTCAGCGAAAGAGCGATACGGACAGCTGGCTCCTGTCCCGTTGCATCTGGGAGAAGAGGGGTCCTGTTGAACTCTGCCCTCCGCATTGCGAGTACGAGAAGCAGTTAAGCATACTCTCTGCTCTGATATCCTTACCCTAATGAAGTTCCAAGTACAAATTTGGCCATTGTTCCACTGCAGGCAGACATACCATCAGGACAGTATTTTCTTCCCCCACCCTTCTGCATCTTGTGTATTTAGACAGTACGCTATTTTGGGCAGGGTCTGAAAATATGGTGTACAGTAACCGGCACTGCAGGACTTTCGAGCACTACTCCAATGCAAATAACAGTAATGATCATGATCCTGCCAAGTCAAAAGGTGTTTGAAAGAATGAACCTTGAAAGGCCTCCATAACCTTGAGGGGAGCCATTTCTTGCAAAGCAGGTCCTCGGAGCGCTTTCATTTTAACTATTTTCGCATTTCAGTGTTAAAATGCAGACTAACTTCAAAGGATGAGTCTAAAAAAAGGTTCCTTCATATTCAGCAAATGCCTTTGCCGTGTCTGTACCAAGTTGTATTTGCCAACTGGAATGGCAGAAAAGAAGTGTTTACACTTGCCCGCTGCATCTCCACCAGTTCAGAACTGGGAGAAAGCGAGCTGCATCACATTCCTTCGTGCTTTTCATCAACAAAATTGCTGAGGTTCAATTGCAAATCTGTAATGTTAACCAGCAGAGTCATGTAACGTAAGTCAGTGGAGTCAGTGGACACCGATCTTGGCCATAAGACAGGAGTACAGCCCTTTGAAACCTCCATTCATATCAAGTGATTAGGGCCAGGAAATATATTTCAGCATCCTACTACCAGCATAGCAGAGCTACCCAGATTTGTTTGCAGTAAATCAGAGGAGAACTGCATCTATCTCTTTGTTATCCTTCTGTTTTAGTCTCCTGATACAACTTCTGTTCCTTAGCAGCTAACTTCTTCATCTGTAGCACAGATTTTATTATTCCCACAAATATTCTCTGCTGGTTGCCAAGTGAAGGGTGGAGATATTTTTGTAATGTATTCTGTTTGGTCTGTTCATTAATCTGTTTGTTAAGGATGCAAATTCAGTTACCTGACTCTACGGTGCCATTTATTAAGGCGCTTCAGGGGCCCCACATGGGAGCGCACCTTCCCAAGCGACGTTCCCGCACAGCTCACAGGCACCCTGAGTGACTCTCCCTGGTCCCCCTGTCCCCACCACGCAGCGCAGCACAGACAGCAGCGCTTCTGGTCCTGCCATATTTAGCAACGTGGAAGATCCTGCTCTCTTCTACCTATCTGAGCTACAGGCATGGTCCTTGCCACTCCAGGATGTGAATATCCCATGTGCATTCACTTTTTTACTTTTGTAACACGTAAGTGAGATAAGAACTATTCATAGAATCATAGAACGGTTTGGGTTAGAAGGGACCTCAGAAGATCATCTGGTTCCAACCCCCCGTGCCATAGGCAGGGATGCCATCCACTAGATCAGGTTGGCCAGGGCCCCATCCAGCCTGGTCTTGAACACCTCCAGGGATGGGACATCCACAGCTTCTCTGGGCAACCTGTTCCAGTGCCTCACCACCCTCACAGGGAAGAATTTCCTCCTAATGTCTAATCTAAATCTACCCTCTTTTAGTTTAAAATCATTGCCCCTTGTCCTATTATTATCTACCTGAGTTTAGAAATGGGAAACAGACGCACTGACAGCCTTAGAGCTTGATTTGCTTGGGTCTTAAATTCCTAGTAAAATGCAAGCAGGACCCAAGTGGGATTCTCAACAGCCACCAAGAACTAGCTGTAGCTCTAGCAGTGTCTTCAAGACACAGCCTTACATGTCCTGCCCCAGGTTACACATGGGATATATGAGATAGCAGGTAATTCAGTTAAGTCTGTGCTCAAACTCTCTAACATGGGGGGCTCTGAAGCACCCCCAAGTCTGCGTGTGCACACTGCTGATGAAAGGCTTGTCTTCGTTTTCTGATCTCCTCAGCCAGCTAAGAATCAGCTTTGTGTAAGACTAACCCACCACGTATACAATTACACAGGAATGTCCCGGCAGACAACAGACCTGCCGTGAGAGAAATCCCGAATCTTCTCCTAAAGGCAACTCAGCAGCACCTGTGCACGTGGGTGCCATGTCCCACATGGGCATAAGCAACACTAGAAACTGCCACAAAAACCTCTACTCTTGACTACACTGTCCAAGCCAACACCAGCCTCATATACAACCAACATGCAAGCCTGAATCTACCAGGCTAGTCTTACACATTGAGCACATACAATCTGGAAATCACCAATACGCCCTGACCTGGTATTTCTGAATGCAAACACCCTGAAACCTTTTTCTGAAGGTATGCATCATTTTGTTGTGTCCCCCAGGTATTCAGAAGGAAGCCAACACTACAACCACCTCTAGTACTTCTCCCAGCTAAGTCAGGACTTGTGGCAAATACATACTCTACACATATATTTACTACAGCCAGCAGTAGAGGACAATGAGGAGGCTGCGGCCACATTGTAGAGCACATTCATATCCAGTAGGTTTTGCTCAGGAGGCTATTTTCAAACAGGAGTAAGGTTTACCCTAGTTTGCAATGCCTGGTTCTAAAGCACCAGCTCCACTAAACCCAGGGGAGTATGTATAACACAGGAGATTTGTGTTCACATCACCTTTTCAAAGAAAATTATACCATTTTCCAGGCTGTTTCTTTTTTTTTTTTTAAGTCATATCAGCAACGCAGTTCTACGTTTGGGTTTATGTGTCCGTGTAGCCAGAGAGACGCATTTACACCTGAGCAAATGTGGAAGGCAGAAAGCTTGTCAGGATTAATTATATCAGGGACAAGAACTGCGTCTGGTTATACCTGTGTTACACTCAGGACAGCGAGACTTAACAACGCGCTCGTAACTGAGAACAGGAGCGTCTTTCGCTACATAAATGGCCAGGCAGACACCGTGAGGGAGCCAGGGTGAAAGTAAGTGTACAGACAGGATGGCCGGAGGGTTTGGCAGGCACGGCGGAGTTTACAGGGCAGCAACTCATCAGTTTGTATTAGGAGCCTACCTTCAAAATGAAAAAGAAAACATGTTAAATGAAAAAAATAAATCGTACGGAAAACTGAAGAAAAACATCCGAAAGATGCTAGCTCTGTAGTTTTTTCAGGTCGGTGATTTTCTGCCTGGCCACTACCATGTGAAATTGCATGTCTCAAGTGAAAAGTCCACATTATTGCAAAACTGAAAAATAGGATCTTCTTTAAAAAAAAAATAAAAAATTATGCTATCATTTGCGTGAAGTTAGATTTTCCTTTGAAAATGAACTTTTCTTACAGAGTTCAGGCCCTGTTTGCTTTACCAGTGAATTCCCAAGGTCAGATCCTCACTTGGAGTAAAGTGGCATAGGCAAAGAAGTGACACAAATTTAGGGAGGAAGAGAACTCTGGCCTCTTTATTCTGTACTTAGGAAAACAGAACCTATTTCTGTGGCCTACAGATAACAACTGCGGTGCCACAAATTCAGCACGTTTTCCCTGGAGGACCAAAAATAAGAAAAAAAGGCACACTGCGAGGGACAAAATACTTAAAAATAAAAGGGGTCTGATACTTTTTTCAGATCGGTTTTGACAGCATTGACACCCCACCAATTTCAAGAAAGACTCTTGACTTGCAAACATAAATGGGAGAAAACTCAGATCCAGTATTTTCAAAAATAAATAAAAAATGCAAAGGAAACTATATCGTTACTATAAACTCTAGACACATTGAGATATTTTATGAAGTCATAAAGTCTCCATTTATAGTTATTAAATGTTTTATAGTGTTTTGAGGACTCTTCTTTTATCTTCAAATCTTTCCAAGCATCCAAACAGAATAATTCAGAGTATTATACTAAAGGAATGGTTTTATTCTTCAAAACTCACCTCCTATCCAAGTTGGTATTAGTTTTCGGTATTACTTTGTCTGCCAAATATTCTTTCTATTTTCTACATATTCAACATGGTCTTAGGACACCATTCATCATGGTTGTGGTTTGAATCCAGCAAGAAAATGAGTGTTTTAATATCTTTAATCATGTAATACTATTACACAGTTGTTCTTTACCACATGGACAAAATAAAACTGTTGTGCTCTATTTGGAAATGCAGTAAAACTGACTTGCTGTGCAATATTTCAGATATTTTTTATTTCTCAAACTTTAGGACCATTAATTCAGGACATTCTGATCTTTAGGTGGTTTTTAAATCTTAAATTTAATAGAGTGACTCAACAAGAGCCAATTCAGTGATCAAAACTGCTTAAAGTAAGTATAGTAGCAGTTAAAACGCTTATCATCCCAATTAATTTGTATTACAGCCACACTGCTGGATATCACTAATTGATTTATATACCCTCCTTTCTATACCCATTTACAAGGGCAATTATGAACTCTATCACATATGTTTAAATGGGTTACATTAGAATAATATCTGGAAACTAGACTGCTGAGCTTAAAATCTTTAAGAACAGGTAAATTCTTCATTAATGGGTACGTTATCAATCCACTACAAATGGCTTATAACCTTTAAGGTGGTACACGGTACTAATATTTCACTTTTCATGGGCAGTTTGGAGTTGACTCCAGTAATGAGATCCACCGTTATTTTTAATTGTTTTTAAAATTGCATATTATAGGCCGCAATAAACACTTACAAATTAGGATTATACCATCCACAGCTTTCTGCAAAGCATGGTTTCTATAAACAACTTAAAACGCATACATCTGTAAATAATAAGTATAAGTATGCTGAATTTAATGAATAAGGGCACTAAAAGAAATTGAACAGTAGGGGTTCAGCAATTAGAGTAACTGCCCATTTTATTAAAAATGTATTGTTTCCAGCTTTCCCTTTAGAAGGCTTTTATTGCTCCGCTAATTCTAAGTTTTGATTTCCTTAGAAAAGGAGGTCTAACTCTTTATTTTCTTTGACAGCCCCCCGTCTCACAGCCACTCGCCTTTTTTACAGCGCAACGGACAACTGTGAAGCTCATATCTCATTGCTCGGGATCTCGCTCTCGGGCCCTCGCTGCAGAACTCTCTTTTTTTCCTTTCTTTTTTTTCTTGGCATTGTGCCACCCAGAGGTATATGATTCTTTATTGAGTAAGGTTTCGTCCCACAAGGGAGCTGGGATGAAACCTGCTGAACCAGCAAACCCTAGGCAGGCAGCCACCCCCCGGCCCTTTCCCAGAGGTTACCAACCCCGCGGCGGAGCGGGCGGGAAAGCACGCGTCCAGCTTCCCAGCCATGCCGCTGCGAGACAGGGCCATTTGCTGAAGCTGGCAAGGCTCGGGGCCGTGAAATGGAGCCGTGCGTTTCCTCCTGCTGCAGAGCAGCAGCCTCCCGCAGAGGACAGGACAGCGTGTGGACTGGGAGAGGCAAAGGTAGCTTCTTAACCCAAGCAGATACCCCAGTAAACATCTCCCATGCCCCTAACGTTACCGCAGTGAACCTCTGGGGTACCTCTGCTTGGATATAGATGTTTTACATCCACGTAGCTTACTTCCCGAGTAAGTGTTAAGACTATTCTTTACACTGGCCTAATTGCACCCACATTGCGGCACTGTTGCAACTGTGGAGGTATAATTAAAACAATACATTATTTCCATTCAGACATGGCATAATAACAGGGAAAAATGGCTTTCATCACTTGGGCTTTTCTGCGAGTAGAAGGGCAGTCAGACCGAAACTTAACCTTTCTGACATCCTCCAGCACGTGTATGTTTGCAACATCTCAGAACAAAACAGGGACAGACTCTGTACTCCTCCATCTCCTCAGTATGCCCGACCAAGACAGTGCGTTACTAAGAGCAGCTCAACATTTCTGATGCTAATGTAAGAAATTCAAGTTTATGGAATATTTAAGAACTGAGCATCACCAATACCTCTTGAGGGGGCAAATAAAATCTACAGTTTACCAAGCCACAATGCTTGCCTGAGTGGAATTTCAATACTTCTGGCCAAAATACCTGTCACACAAAAGGTGATAATGCAGTGGGGAAGGTACGATGAAAATCTAAGACACAACCAGATTTCTTCCCTTGTTATTCAGAGTTCTTGTCATTGACTTTACATAATATTTCACATCTATTTTAAAAACATTTTTATAGGGGCAATTTACTTTCCACTGGTGCAGTTACCCTGGCAAACATCCCTCTGCCCTTTTCACAGTAGGTGCAGCAGAAGCTGGAAGCTGGGAAGGAGCTCAGCGTCCTACAGTGAAGCAGTAGCAACACCTCGACTGTGGCTCAGCACACACTTCTACTCTCTGCATAGAAGACCAAAGATCAATAAAATGAGGCACTCACAAGGGACTGAAGAGACAAGATGAGTACCGCCACTGGAGAGCATGTTTTCCAATATTCTGTTCTCCTATTCTCTACCTGCAGTGGATTTTCCTATTAAATCCTTAGAGTGAGGAATGCTCATAATTTTACCTGTACGTCGTCTGTCAGTACTGAAGAGAAAAAATACCCACAGACTGTACTGTAAGCAAACACATGCACGCTAGCAGTATTTCCTAGTCACTTGGTCTTTATTATTCAATACTTACCTTCAACAGTGACTTGCGGTTTTTTTGCCCAGCTACGCTGCTCACAACTGACTGCAACATCCCAGCCTTACAAACAGGGAAAATGTCAAATGCACTTTATAGAGATTAAATACTTGATTTCCAAAGAGCTGGACAAGCAGTATTCAATCCTGACACCTGATGTCCCAAGAAACGTAAGGCAAAGCTTATGATTTGAAAAAGGGAAGTTACTGTTTCAAGTGAGAGTCAATTCCACAAGATCTCAGGCTACTGTGCTTTAATAATTTTAAAATGTCTACATTATGATTATTCAGTATTAAACATATCCATACAAGTAAGTTTCGCGAAACATGTGGATTGGTTTTTTTAGCTGGAAAAACCTTTCCCTACCATGATTCAGGCCATCCTTTTCTGTACAAACTAAGCTCATTTTTACAAATGCTTTTCCAGTTGCCATGGTTGGAAAGATACGTTATTAGATGTAAATTCATTCAGTGCCATCTTCCTGAATTTGCTGAACAACAGCCTTAGTGCCTCAGCTGATACTGAAAGGATTCTGAAGTCACAGCAAAGTATGACTGACAAGAAACCCAGGCTATTAAAAAATTTGTAGATAGTAGTGAAACTGCCTATGAGACGATCCATTTCATTTGAAGGCCCAGAAAACCTCCAACCTGTGGCACTAGTACTTCATAGAGTGACTGTGACAAGGCAGAGTAGGCATTTTAAGGGACTGGTAAAATATAATGGCATGGGGTCATTAGTTAGAAATCATCGGTTTTAATTTCTTAGTATTTGCACAAGCACCATATAATTGCCCAAACCTGTCGTATACCAAGCTAAGTTTTCCATAGACTAAATTTAGTATGTTTTCCTTTACTTCCCTTTCTAAGGTCTGATCCTGTGTTGTCTCTCATTACATGAACCTCTTGGAAATTTGGGGAAATCTTCTTAGTTCTGTTTCCACACTTTAAACCACCAGATATGCCACATTTGTCATCCAAAGAGATTGCTATGAAAATAATAACATTTAAAAAAAAAAAAGACTGACCCGTGAAGCCAAGACATGCTCTCTGAGAAAACCCACCTCTGACCAGTTTACCCTGGGATCAACCCCTCAGGGCAATCCCAGTGGGACAGGGGCGCATTTTGGAAGCTCTCACACCACCCTGGCACAGGGGAGAGAGACCCCGCTGTTCCACGGCACCCCCGGCATTTGCAAACCAGTTTGCCTGATCACTGCCTTCTATTGTTTCCTGAGATAAGCAGGGCCCCAGTGAACAATTAAAGCTTTCAATAAATAATCTGTAAGCACATTCATTTGATTTACTGTTATTTGATACAGCAGTTAGTTTCAATGGGGCAGTTACTATTGATCACATAAAGTACTACAGACAAACATGAAACACTTCCAGAACTCCATGGATTATTACTCTTTATCTGCCACTCATCTGGGTTACTTGTAATGGTTGTGAAATTTAAAATCAATAACAACAATTAGCGTTCTGTATACTCTCAAGAATGAATCATGTGAAATATGTTTTGTTACAAAAATGAAAGGCTGGAGAGCTGCGAACATGAAAGACTCTTGCAAGAAGCAAAACTCTGAAATAATTTCACCTGGTATTATAAAGTGCTCAATAGAGGAGGTAAAGGAAAGAAAAAATACAGGCATTTTAAACGCACCTGCAAGCATACACATAATTATAAATGGGTATTGGTAAGATTTTCAAAGTAAATCAAAGAGATTCAGGAATTCAACTTTCAACTAAGCTGGTGAGAAAAAGGCATCAAGTCCTTCCTTAGAAAATTCCACTACAAGCCCTACAATTTCATACTCACTCCTTGGCCTCTGCAGGAATTTTGGGTTGCTAACAGTGGCAGGCCTTGCTCCTGTTGGGGAATTGAACACACAGGAAAAGGTCTGACTCCTCTTCCCACTAGCTTTTACTCAAGAGTCTATGACCAAAGAAAAAACTATTTTTTTTTTAAATAAATATCTACAATGTAAGAAATGAAATGAAAATTAAATTAATAAACCTTGAAACTGATTGTAAGGGATATGTGTTGAAAGACACCTTTTCTCTTAGCTTCAGATTCATAACGAATCTAATGAAATGCATGGAAATAACAGTATTTTGAGATCTCTACTAGAGTAATAATTCTAGATAATTAAAATGCAAAGCAATAAGATAAATGTTTTATCATTAAACTGTAACCAGAGCTCTGTGTGAAATCATCCATTCAGAAGACTTGTTTTTCATCAATTATTTGTTATTTATCTGATGTAAATATAAGAAGGTCTAATTAAAATGTATGACTCCTTATGCGGCTTCTTGTCATTAAGACCAATGAAAGCATTCTGAAGACCATAATGAAATAATTATGTTTGCCTTTAAGAATCCTCTTCAACAACACATGGCAGTACTACACTAAATTAAAACATCAGGAACTAAATTTCTCTTGCATCTATTTCCATTTTCACTAATTATACCCCCAAGCTTTCCAATAGACCAGGCCCTAAAATTCTTTTGAAGCTGAAACAGCCTAAGGAACAGCAGCCTTTTCATAGTAATGGACTTTGATGAAGAAACAAAGGTAATGCAGCCCTGGAAGCATTAATATTTCAAATAGAGTTATCATGTGAAAATATGTGTTTATTTGAAAAACAGGGAAAAGATTGTTGGTAAAGAGCCAAATACGTGTTCTAGGGAAACCGATACTCTGATTTAATCTCATTTAATTGCGTCATTCCTTCCTCACCTCTTTTCGTCAGAGTATTTTCTTGTTCTGCACAGAAATTAAGGTTAGTGAAAGCATAACAAACATGGTATTACTGGGCAGTGTCAGTATATCATGCTGTAACTAAGCCCTGCTTTCACAGTCGGGTGAAGGTGAAAACAGCTCCTGTGAACAACTGCAGCCTTCATACTGGACTCCACCTCAGGGAGGGGGGAACAGCTATTTTCCCAAACTGCGTCCAGACACGCAACGCTTCCCAACACACAGCTCGTGCTTCAACCATGAAGTCTTGCAGGACCTCTCCAAAACGCAGAGAAAGGAAAGGATTCGGATAAGGAAAAAAAAACAATACAGAAGGATGTGAGTCAGCTCTGACTTCTTGCAGGCAGCCGAAGGCTTCGTTTCAAAACTCCGGAGAGATAATGGATCCTTATTGGCGTGGCCTCAGAGAAGCGAATGTGGCAATACACGCAAAGCGTAGAAAGATGAGCAGGTCACATACCTAGCCTGCATAGCATGTGACGATACCTGCAACTAGAAAAAACAGCCGGAATGTGCTCTCTGAACTGGGAGGAAGACTGAGGTTCAGAAGGAGATGAGGACTTGGGAGAAATATCTTCTTCTATTAGCCTCCCCCCATGAAAGGCACTTTGCACAAATACCTGAAAGACACAGGTGATTTGCCATGTGTTCTGCATTGTACATCTTGGTGTTCAAAGGGTGGCGTGAAAACAGGAGGATCGTGAAGACTGACAAGGTCTCCGACACTTCTGACATATACCCTGATCCAGTAAGGAATACAATTTCTTCCTCAAATGAATGAAAAGAGCAAACCCAAACAACAAAGCAATACAATGGAATATTCTGAAAGATGGGGGCGGGAGGAGAAGAAAAACCTCCTCAGACCAAAAGTTTAGAGGCAGAAATATGAACAACTGCTTAAAAAGAAGCAAACAACCCCTCATAGGACCCGATCTTAACAATAAAAAGCTCACACATACGCGACTTTTTTTGCCAGTCTTTGACTTGCGCTCCAAGCCAGCAACGCAGACCAGTGGCTCAGCGCTCTCTGCTAGGAAGGGAAGGTTTGCAGAGAAGGTAGGATCTTTGATTAGAGCAGGCTCAGACGGTTGTGCAAAAAACCCAGAGACCGAGCTTTGGGGCACATTTCCCTGCGCCTGAACCAGGGTCCTGGGGAAAGCATCCGCCTGCGGATCAACCGCCTGGGCGGCAGCAGCCCTTGCCAACGGCACGGTTTGGGCAGGTATCGCCAGATGGCACTGTGACACAGTTTTCCAACCCCTCCTCCTTCGTGTGCGAGTGAATGTTCAGTCTTAGAAAGACAGGCAAAGCTGGTCTGCATCGTGGGCTTTTGGGTACAAGGTGAGGAATTAAAGAGGCGCTGGGGAGATGGAGAGAGGCGAGCGGCAGAGGAGCCTGCTCCCTGCCCTGGTCTCTGTCCACGGCCGGTCCCTGAGCAACAGTGCTGGGGGCAGGAGGCTCCGAGACCCCCGAAAGGCAGGGTACAGCCGAACACCTCTATTCCAGATTGGTATTTGTGAACAAGTGAAATATTTACGTCAACTCAGATGCTGTTACATCCACTGATCATGCGGGAGTCTGGGAATCCTCCTGGTATTGGTCACCAGCTGGCAGAGGAGTGATTCTGGTACCAGACTGGAAGATGACAAGGAATTCTCGTAGGAAGAGATTCACACACCCCTACATGATGCGCTGCTGTGCCACCAGCCAGCCTGGCAGAGACCACCACTGCAGTGGTGTAATGGCCATTTCAGGAACTCACCACAAGCTACATTCAGATAAAAAAATCACAGAATTTGAGATTTTTTTTAAATTATTTTTATTTTTTTTGCTATTGGATCATTTTGTTTGTTTATTTGTGTGGTGGTTTGTTTTTTGTTTTTTTTTAATTAAATAATTTCTTCCATTGTTTGTATCTTACAGGTACAAATTACTTTCTAGGATCGAAGCACCCTCTGAAGGAAATCTGAGTTAAATCAAACTGTGGCAGTTGTCTCTGGCTGGTGCAACACTGGGCAACTTGTTTAATTGCTCCGCACCTCTGCTGCGCGTATTTAGAAGGAGAACGATGCCTCTTTCTTTCTAAGAAGAAATGCTGGATGTTCATTGTGCTGAACATCCAGCACAATGGCATGAGCTTTTACTGGTATTTTGTAAAAGTACTGGTACATAAATATACTAAAGGTTCCCTCATACGACCAGTCTGTGTCTGAAACTCTTATTAAAATCAAGGGTGGAGGCTTGAGTGCATTTAAGTGCTTCATTAGGTAAGGCTCTAAAAGACAAAAATATGTGATCATTTTATCGTTCAAAGATCCTCGCTAAAAATACAATGTGAACCTAGAGAAAAATATCATGGTTCAATGGAAAGAGGTCCTCCAAACCATTAAAAGAAATTAAGCGGTGCTAAAAAACCTCTTTGTTGCAAGACCTTGCTCTTTTTCTTAGGGGGATGCACTTAGAGGGTAAAATGTAAGTCACTGAAAGTGCATAAAACGGAAATCCCTCCAAACTATGGATGGACTTTAACATCATGTCCTTAGTGGTGAAGATCCAGAGCACTCTGAGAATTTATAAATACTCATTCAAGCTTTAACCTATTAAACCTATACAAGTGTCGCTTGCATGTGTATATTTAACTTGCATAGTTTTATAATATTCAGTTTATATATGGTATAAGCAGGGGAAAGAAAAATCACCTTGTCCAAGGGGAACAGAAGGTATATTATATACTCTGTGTCTAGGATTCTTTACACAGACTTGCTGGATTATATTTCCATCTCTCTTAACAAAAGTATTTGAAGAAGCTGTAAGGCTCAAACAGAACGCTAAAAGAAAGTGGGGTCAGTTATATAAGGGCTGGCAGTGGTTTTGTTAAAAAGTTTTTTTCCTACCCACTCCCAAATAAAGGGACAAAGAAGTGAACATTGTGGGAATGTGTTTCTAAACCACATGATATCCTTATCAGATTGTCATGTACAAGGGAGGTTCTCACACAGGGACCCCATGCTGGTGAGCTGCCGTGAGCTGCCCCGTCACATGATGCAAGTTCTCCGCTCCTATTCAGATTACTAAAATGAGCTGAAGGAAACTAGATTTTCCCCTCCTCCCCCGCCAAAAAATAAGCAAAATGCACAGTGACCACAGTCAGATTAATTCGCTGCCACTGGGAAAACAATCCAGAGCAGCTGCTAATGATGAGTGAGTATACGAAGAAGATAATCTAGCTATTAAAATCTGTACCACAAGTTTGAAACTGTCTCAGATTAATATCTGATGAGCGGACTTAATGCAAGGAAGCAAACACAATCGGAGAAATCTGAGAGTCAGACAAAATACGGGGAGAAACACTCAGTTTGTGGTTTAAACGTGGAATCCTGTAAACTTGACTCATAAACTTATAAAAAGAGAGTAGTAATATGCTCTTATAAACAAGTTCTACTGTGTTTTTTACAAGTATCTCTATTTCCACTGTTAATGTTGTGAACTCCGTCACTGAATTACTTTTTCGTACAGTTTCGGGGGAAGTGGGAAAGTCCTTTGATTTTTTTTAATATTAAATGAAGGTTCTAAATAGTATTTGGTCATTTCAATATGTGGCCTGGTTTTAAAAGTGTTGAGGGAGCTCCTAGATGCTCAGCATACTTGGAAATGAAGCCATGAAATGTGGATTTAGGATGCTAACTTTAGGCTACTGTTTCTGACATTCTTAACTTTTGAAACACATTTGCTCATGCAACGACGGATTAATAAAATCCCAGACCTTAGATTACTTTTTAAAAGACAGTTTAAAACCCACGCTTTTGGTTGAAAGTTGTTTACTGATTCGAATTAGGAGGAACAGCTAAGATTACTGTGACCAAAAGACTGCACACAAGAATCATTCCCACATGATACCAGTTTGTTTATTTTGTACCTAGAATATGGTTCTCATAAAAAGGCAGCAGCAGAAGACAGACATTACTCTTGGTTTGCCTGCTGGAAAATCCAGCTTTGGTACCCTCCTGCCTATACTTTTTCTTGCAGTACAGAGAAAATTATTATTCTGTTATTTTAGAATAGTTTTGAGCATTTCATGGCTTGTATTTTCATGGTTTCATTTGGTTTGAAAGGGCTTGGATTTCAGCAAGAAGTGGCACGGGTCACACTGCATGGGGACAGACTTCATGCACGTGAGCAAAGGTCAAAATCAATCATAGCTTTGTATTTCCAGGCCTATTACTTTTGGCACTTTACCCTGCCAGAAGGGGCTAAAATATTTGCTTCCCAAAAGGAGTAAACATCAACAGGGGGCAGGAATATAATCAGTTTCTCAACCACACAGCAATGAGAAATGAGGGAAAAGGATCTCCTCCTCGCCACAGCCAGTAAGCCATTTAAACGCTAGATGCAACATTTTCAGCAAAAAGTTGAAAGATTTCACAGCACAGTGACTTGAAAAGGACAATAGGCCTATTTAGGCAATTATAGTATGCAGGCTTTGTTATTAGGCAGCCCTGCTCAGTCCCAGAAAGTCTGGATAATCAAAAGTGTCCAAGTACAGGAAGGGGAAAAGTACAACCCCACCCTCCCGCACAGCCGCTGCCAGGACCTCTGGATTTGAAGGGTAAAGTCTATTTACCGAAGCTCCTTGGCCATTTTATACATCAACTGATATCCTTCCTCGTGGGGCTGCACGCTACAGCCTAGCGAAGCTCTGGAAAGCCCTCCGAAACCGCAACTAATTTGGCCCCAGCCGCTCGCCCCTGTAAATTCGCTGCTCGGAGGCTGCTGCCAGCCCCCCCAGGCAGAAACTGCGAGGGGCAGAGGGATGCTCCCCCTCGCTCGCACGCATACCAGCACCGGTCCCCATGGCCAAACAGATCTGGAAACTCATCGCAGCTGTGCTCTGCTTTGGAGGTCTCAATAGGACGGGGCACGGCGCGGCAGACAGCAGTCCGTCCGAGCACAATGTCCCTTTCACAACCCCGCTCCCAAATCTAAATGCTGGCTGTGTAACACAGCCGCAGCTCATCGGCCGCGTAAAGGGTGGTGTATAAATTAGACCTGAGCAAAAACAGTCACTTGGGGCGTTCAGGGGAGGTGGAAGCATAATCCGCTGGCTGAGGCGCCTCGCTCCCCATGCGCCCCCGAGCAAAGCCCCTTAGCTTGGCCAGGCTGCTGTGCAGGCATGACGCACGCATGGTTAACGAAGGCGGCACAGCGGTACAGAGGGGATTTAACTGGATGTGAGGATGACTAACTTCGCTGTCTGAAACATTATCTCTCTCTTTCAACTCCTTAACTTCTCCGTAACCCTCTTCCAAGCAGCCCCGCGCCAGCCTAGCTTTGTTCTGACAAGTTGCACCTTTGCTGCACAGACTCATTAGGCAAGCGGGGAGTCACCCAAAGATACATTGCTTTTCCTCCAAGCTTATCCCACCCTGACTTCACCGGCGAACGCCTCTCATCATTTTTGTCTGCAGGAGTTTTTGACAGTGCTGCGTGTCCATCAGAGTTTTCCTGTGCCTTCAGTGGAATCAAGAGCCTACGTAGAGAATAGTTGTTCTTGTTTCATTTAAATTGAAAGAAAAATATCCTCATGCACTTTTTTTGTTTAATGAAGGGGATCAGAAACACATACTTCTCATCACACATTTCAGGGCATTAAGCTACAAGTATAAAAATTTAAATAAAGACTGTATCCCTAAGCAAATCAGTCCCAGTGATTTAGCTGTAAAGTTTATAGACGAACTTTAAAGAAAATAACCTGGTTCAAACAGCTCTTGCCTTCTGGGCACTTGCAAACACACCTGCAGCAATCTGATACCTGGGAATGCAGATTACAAATCCTTCACTTCAAAATGTTTGTTTTTAAATTCAAAAAGATGAAAGAAAATAAAGTATTGAGCTCTTTTTCTGTTAAGCACAGATGTTTCCAGTATTTCCAGTGCTTGCAGGGAATGAGAACCTGACCCGAACATCGCAATAATCCAGAATTCAGAAGGAAAATGCATGCCTTCTGGAGCCCCATCTTCACGAACTTTCTGAAAGTTAATACCTGTTAGATCCTTCTCCAGGCAAACACTTCTCACCAAACCGAAATAACAACTGTATACTACACGAGCCTCGACATCCTATTAAGTTCTGCTGCCATATCCCTAACTTTTGCCTTTATCAAATTTCTCATTCTTCTAAACCTAACAAACTGCGGTAGGCAGGAGTCTTCTACTTGATATAATTAGCTGAAACACCACATACTGCCAAACAAACTTACTCTTGTTTTGGGCCTGCTCATTTGCGTTTGTTTTTTTGCCTGTTTAATTAATGAAGACTAATGAAGACGTTTTTAATAGGCTTTTCCAAGACCAAAGGAAAATCACCATTCTTTGCAGCATTTTCTCTCACAGGCACTGTCCCCTTCCCACTTCCAAAGTACTTAGTTAGCTCACGTTTCACCTAAAGTTACTCATTTTCTCTCAGTATTTGTTAGCGCTGTGCTATGAGAGAAGAGAAAAATTCTCCCTACTTAAAAAAGTATAAATTACTCATTCTTGCAATCTTAACTCTTTTGTCCTCTTAAGAACTATTCTCATCTAATTTGATTATACTGACCTGATTTTTATCTTATGAGAAAAAGAGAATGACTCATGATTAAAAGTGCAGTCGGTTCTGCTCTCATTTCCGAGTTCATAATTTTCTTTGCAAATAAATAATTTCTTTTTTAAACCTATAGCACTATAACTAGTATCACATAAATCATAAAGCCCTGTGAGCACAAAATTAGGTGTATTTTTTTTGGGTGCTCATAACACATCTCGCAATATACAGTGGCTAATGTTTGCGTTGCAAACCCATAGCGGGTTTTTCCTCCCACAGGAGGGAGGAAAAAAATACCACACAAGTTAAGGTCATGTTTGGGTTGCGCCTTACCCTCTATTTTTACTTTGCAGACCCTTGCGGACTAGAAAATTCGTGATGTTGCAGGAGCACGCTTGCTTAGTGAATCGTAACGGGATTAACATACTGAAGATGTGCTGAAGTTGGAGACCTACAGCATTCTGCCCTAACCCCCGCAATGGCCAATTCTGCCAGCGATTTCAGTCGAAACCCTGATGGTGTCTGGGATTGTTACTGGCCTGTTCAGAACCTGCACTATCCACGTATTATTCCCTCAACAACCATTTACCTTTTACTCTACGATCACGTCTCTATCAAAGCAATATTTCTAAGGCCTAAAGCAATGGTTGCAGGTGTACTGGTTTTATGTCAGAGCCGAAAATAAAACAACAAACTAGACCAAAACCCCCTATTTATTACACATGCAATAATTTCAAAATTTGGCTATGATTACATTCCATTAAATTACACAGATCTTCATTAAAATAGAGACTGAGGAAACACTTGAGTTAGAATTAAACATTGCTATCTTTGTATTTATAAGCACTAGAGCAACCTTTAAACCACTAAAAACTTTCTGGACCACAAAAATTCTGGTTTTATCATTATTTTCATGAGATGCAAGAAAAAAAAATCTTACATGTTGAGAGAATTTTAGTATTTTATAATCTGTTTACATATATTTACTCACACACATAAAGTGCTCACACATTCTTCAACGTTAAAAAACAAAACTTGCTCTAGAAATCAAACAAAATTCTTCATTTGGACCCTAAGTAAATTGCTTTTCCACATTTCTATACCATTAACTTTCAGTTCAAATTACAGCCACCGTATTATGATTCAGGTTTCGGCCTGATTTTAAATTTCCATGCAGGGAAGATTAATCCTGTTGCTTACAAAGTTACAAGGCTGGATTCCTGAATGCATTTTCCTGTATTTTTTATTTACTCTTGTTAATATGAGTTTCTTTGATTAGCTAAACTTTGCTGTTATCAACACTTGTCTCTTATCACAGGCCCTAGGCAAATGACATATTTACCACTCATTCCATTCTGATAAGGGTAATCCTGTGTTTAACTTGCTCAAGAACAAACACCATATATTTTGTTTTTAAGAATCCTGCTTCTAGGTATTAACAACATACAGAAGAATGAGCAGGACATTTTTAAACCAGAAGTTATTCAAAGAGTATTTTGTGAATGTAAGCTTTTTACAACAGCATATGCCTCCTACTCCAGGAAAGTTTATTTAATTCTAAGTTTCTGCAATATCACTGCTGAAGTTTAAAACACAGAAGGAGGGAAACACATTTTTAGTAAAGAATTTGTTTGGGGGTTTTTACCCCCCCAACTAATGCTCTTCCATAGCTAGTAACGTTATTTCAAAGTAAAAGCTTGGTTTCCTATCTGGTTTGAAGCATTTTGAAAACAGCGTGGAGGAAGAAACATCTCAAGCTGAACTTCACAGCCTACTTTTAATTGCGAAGACATCAAAACATTTGCAGTGTTGTAGGCTGGTAGTCACTGATTCTTACAATTCTGTTTTCTTTACTCAACCCACACAAACGTCATATGGTGACTGAAAACTTTTGAGCAGAGTTAAAAACCACAGTATTTCACCAAACATCTAAACGTCTTGTTATTTATTTTTCAATTGCCCCCTCCACCCCTCTGAGATAAACTGTATCGAAGGGAGAACTATTCTAATTCCTAGGTAACTTTTTAACGTACCACAAAACAAAAATATCAAACAGAATTATACTGTTAATGGGGTACTGAAGTGCCTGAGAGTGTGCTAAAAACATTTTGATAGATAGCCAAGTCATTTATCTAAATCACCGTCAGAGCAGTGAAGCATCTTGCAAGCTTTTATGCAGAGTATAAGGTGATGCTTTCTGGCACTTCTTGTCATTTCTCAAACTTGAAACTGTGGCATTAAAATGCTGCCATTGTTTACCACCTACGTATTTCAGCCACAAATCAAGACCCCATAACATAAGAATACATTTTCAGAAGTGTCCTACCACTAACTCTCCCTCCCCTGTTACCAGTGCAACGCTGCCTGAATCTCAAGGTATAGAAATAATTGATGGTTAAACTCAAAGGGTGTTCACAGTAAGTAGTTTTCTAGCAAAACAGCAACTTCTTAGAGCAACAAAGTGAAGAAGAAAGGTGGCAGCAAGGTCAGTACAAAGAAATATTGCCTTTTCTTAGGAAACTTAAAACTACTGTCTGATTTTTGGAATGGCACCTACCCACTGCAATTCCACGTCTTTGCAAGAACTGTACGGAGCAGCATTTTAATTGCTTGGCTGCTCTGCAAAAACGCACTTCGAGACGTGCATCCACATTATCAAATGCAGTACAAAATTAGATTAAGGAGGCAAAGGAAAAACAACGAAACCCCCAAACTGCTACAGAGACGTTATGTAAATTCGTCCTTCAATGGTTGGAATTTTGTAAGTAGTTGCTGTATGATATTATAATTTTATGTGTTCCTGCTTGGCTCCACAACTGTTGTTAGGATCAATATGCTACATAAGAAGGGATAAATAGAAAGGAGACTGGTACCTCTCCTTTTTCCTTTCTTGCCAAAAGGAGATAAAAAGACTTGCAAACCACATCTTGCAAAAAAACTCCCCCCCACCCCTCATTACCCCTGCGCTTAATTACAAGTACTCGTTTTTCAAATGCATGCAAATAATAAAAATAATAACAACAACTTTAAAACTGGAAAAATAACAGTTGGGACCTACATTGAGCACTGTGCCGGTGTTGCCACTCTGTTTGTGCCAATCCACTGAAGCATGCTTTGAGAGCCTTCTCCTGGAGCATGCAGGAAGACGGACTCGCAGTGTAGAAATCCAGCATCTGAGCAGGGCTCACTGCTAGAACATCCATACAGTCAAACATGATTCCCCCTGCACAGAATGCCTGCAAAAGTGCTTTCCTCTAGGTGTGGAGGAAAATGGCACATAAAAGTACACCCAACTCCATCAAACTCTGCCCCTTTTTTGGCACGTAGGCTGTTGGTCTTTTTCCCAGACCAGAATCATGAATTATGACAGACAACACAGCTAAAAGCCTGTAATTGATCCAAATGATCATTTACCATTTTCCAGGCTGCCCAGCCAATCCGGCAAGATGGGGGGAAGCGAGCCGCATTCCAAGTTCTAGCTCCCATCAATTTCCCCCCCAAATTTCTCCAGAGTCAGTCCCGCTCCTGGGGCGCCCGCCGGGTGGGTGCCGCGTCCCGCGCCGCGCCGCTCCTCCGCCTCCCCGGGATGAAACGGCTCCGGTAGGGACTCGGGATCCCCCTCGGCCGTGAATAGATCCTTCTGCCTCTGAACAGCTCACTTCCTACTACTTGTGTCACAGGGAATGAAAGATTGAATTGCCTAATATATGCGAGTGAACTTTCCGTGAACCCTTCCCAGGCTGCTAACCTTCAAATGACCCAAGCGGTCTGACATCACCAGCTCCCAGGATTCTCACACGCCTTCACAACTCCCAGCAGCCCTGCAAAAAAAAGCAGGCAGGCGGGCAGGCAGAGGCTAGCCCCAGCCCCGCCGGAGTCGCCCCGCTGCCGCTGAGCGGGCGAGCGACGGCGGGTGGGGACGGGGACGCCAACTTGCAGAAAGACCCAAAATANAAAAAAAACAAAAAAAAAAAAAAACAAAAAAAAAAAAAAAAAAAAAGGCAAAAAAAAGCCCAACACAGCGAGGAGGAGGAGAAAGGGGGTGGGAATTGAGGCAGCGATGTTTTCGGCAGTTGCAGGGAATGAGGGATTTTTAAATTCCGGCTAAATTTGCTGAAACTTCTGCGTGCCTCCCCTCCTCCCCCTTTCCCTTCCCCTCAGGAGAGGCCATGAGCCAGGCGCAGGCGTCAGCCGCCGTGCCAGAGCCACGGACACGGGCTTTGCCCCAACTTCTGGGGCGGCAGGGATGGGTGTGGAGCAGCCTCACCCTAACCCGGCCCCCACTGGACACCACCCGGAGAGATGATGGACCTCACCCCGCTGGGATGATGGACCTCACCCCGCTGGGATGGGGCAGTCAAGTCCTATTTCTCCCTGCCAGCCCACTACCCTCGCTCCTAAATCACACAGAGGTGTGTTATGGCTGCAGCAGAGCCCAGCCACGCCACCCAGCGCTCCCAGGCCTCCCTGCCCAGCCAAATTTGGCAGGCACCATTGCCCAGGAAGGCCCGTCCCCACCGCCCAGCCTGGGGCAGGAGGCAGCCACACGACCCCTCTTCTTCCCGGCCCAGGGGCCACCGGGTCCTGCCTGTCTCTGATTAGCAGAGAGGGGCCAGGGCTGCTCATATGGCCCTGGAGGGGCTGTATCAGCTTTCAGAGGGCTAATGAGGCCCAGCTCTTCGGCAGGGAGAAAGGCCATGAGCAGGTCCATGAGGAACAGGACCCACACCAGGGTGTCGGGAGGGGAGGCTGTGCCTGCCCCCTCCCCAGAGCTGGCAGCCCCAGCGGCCCCCTCACAGCCATTTTGAGGGCACGTAGCTGCTCCCACTGGAAGACCCACAGAGGCCTCGGTGAAATCACACTCCCGGCAGCCCTCCCTCACGGCAGGAGGAGGTGTCAAGGCCTTCCCAGCTCTGAGGCCAGGATGCCACAGCCAGCGCCATGCTGGCCCACCATTTGCACCAAGCTAGTAGGGAGCCCTCTGCTTTTTAACTAAATAACCACCTTCCGCAAAGTCTTGCTCACAGACTCCACCGAGGCTTCCGCCAGTCCTTATTCCTATGGACACTTCAAAAAATTAAAAACAACAGCCTGGAAACACTCCCTCTGCCCCACTGGAAAGGACATGAGCTCAACAACCACGTGCATGCTTTCATTTTACGTGAATGAGCCAAGCTGCCTCAGCCCCGTCGGACTGAGCACTGGCCTGGAGCGAGGTTTCCCGAGGCACGGAGGAGCTTTGCTTCCTGCCCCAAAGCTAGCTCGGGTTTGGAAACTGGAAAACAGAATCCTCAATTACTGCCTGTTTCTTGAAAAGACCAAGACGGGAGTCGGGCGGAGCGGGGAACGCTGTGCACAGACATGGCACCCAACTGGCGACCGTAAAGAAATGCTGGGGAGAGACACTCTGGGAACTGCACAGCCACCGTAATGGATGCGGTGTCCCCTCTCCACAAAAAGTCCTTTGATGAACCGAAAGCTCTCTCTGACAATGCCTGCAGATTGTATTAACAAAACTTTTCACACAGGTTCAAGAATTTAAAAAAAAAAACCCACAACAAAACAACAAAAACCAAACCCCCCACACAGCACATGCACTTGTTCCCTGAAACTGATATGCCCACATTGAAAAACAGCAGCCAGCAAAAAGACCTGCTACAATCCGAAAGCAAATTCGTTTGAAGAGAGAAAAACAAAAGCTTTTCTTAGCCTCCTTCCCCTTGGAGGGGAGAGCTGCCCTGGCTGTCCCTGCAGCAGGCAGCCTCTCTGCTGCCCGTCTTCCCTCCAGGCAGAAGAGTTACAGACACTGGAGTTTAACAGCATCTATTTTTTAAGGACTTTCTGAGTCCGTTGGGGTGTCCTCCCCCAGCCAGGACTCCTCCAGCTGAAGAAGACACTCTGTAATCCAAAAATTACACACAGCACACATTTATCCAAAAAGTCAACCTTGAGGGAAGGCTTGTTTAAACCACTCCAGCCCAGACAGCAGCGTTTGCTGTATTAAAAAGGTAAATGGAAAAGTGGCTAAATTTTTTGTTAGAATCTCAGCTGGCTACATTGCTACAATTTTGTTTTGAGTAGCAAAGCTAAATTAAAAGACAGTATTTTCTAACCAGACGACACAGGACGCACGAGAAGTTTGGAAAATGTAATGTGTTGCCACGAAAATAACTGGAAAGGATGATACAAACCACAGTATGTTTTGTCAGTCTCCAATTTAGGGAGAAAACAGCATTTTGTGTGGACCAAGGCTCTCGGAACAGTTTAAGCTTACGCCAAGAAAAACATATTGCCCATGTGAGTTAAAATAAACAAAATCAGACAAACAGAAAATACAGTTATGTTTATTCCATTAGCAGCCTTCTAAAACTGTATTTAAAAATAAAACCTGCTCGTTGTACCTCAAAATGTAGACTGGCAACTTCTGAAAGTAAATGTCAGGAAGTCATGCTTAACTGCGTGTGAATTGAAAAAGATTGCTTTTTCTCACTGTATCTAAATGAGCCAGGTAGCTCATCATGTTTTATTGCGAATAATAGTTGTGCTAATGCTTATACTTATTACTAAAACCACATATAATTAACGAATTCTTCAAATAGCCTAATGGTGTGCTCACATACTGTTTCCACAATACAGTAATTTATGTATCTCATATTTTACTCTGAAAGAGTATGATACTTGTTTTCCTTGAACAGAGTATCAGGAAAAGCTATATTCATAGAACAGGGGGTACTTTCTAATTTAGATCAGGACTAAGCACAACTATTGTAATAACTAATAGCCCTCTAATTCAAATGTAATGAAACTTTAAGTATTGCCACATATTTTAAATGCCTGCGCAGCTCCCATAGAGGTGCGAGTGGGCAACAACTCTCCAATATCTTCTACTTTATCCATGCAAAGAAATTGTGATTTCACATCCCCACTTTGATCTGTTTTCTCTCAGACTGCGAAGGCAGAAACTTTACAATAAACATATTCTTAGCCACAAGTGAAATAAAAAGCAAAAGTTCAAGTCAGAAATCTATTTCCTTTGGTGTTACTGTATATTTGTCAGTGTGACATAGCACATTTGAAACCCATAATCATAAAACAAAAATTTACAGCCAGGGTTTAGGGTCTACATCTGTTTCTCTGTTTTTTGTACTGCAATTACCCACTGGACAATTCAGAAAGCAGCCCTATGAATCATGTACTGCACATGTGTTTGTGCTGGTCACTTTTTCGTTAGTACAAGAGGCTGAGGATGCCATAATACGCTTCACCGAGAGAGAGAGCATTAACTAGAATTAGGATGAGTGCACTCGGTGCTCTAATAAAAATTACTTTACTAGAAGCAACAGAGTACTCCTGGAATATTACAGGCATGTTTATAGGACGGAAAAATTAAGAAATACATGCAAAAATTCTCTAAAAAGGAATATCTCAAGGGAAGCTTACTTTTTTTTTTTGCATGCATGTATTTTACTATTAATCAAATGTAGCACTCTCTTGAAACAGTTTTGACAGCAGAGTAAATGGTTACTAGTGAATGATGTGTGTGTTTAAGCAGTGAAAGCAGAGACAAAGTGATGTTTTCTACTCCCTAGGCAAGAGCTGACACTAAGCTTGCTGCCTCAGCTTTGATACTCACAGATTCCTTTGTGTCAGTTGCTGGGAGAATCACTGGCAGTTCACTAACCCTGCCTCACACACAGGGGCTTTGATTTTTACCTCTTCATTGAGAATAGATGTTAATATGAAACAGTACTCGTCTGCCTCCGTGCTTTTTTTTTCCTTCCCCCCCTCAGTGATGCAGGGTTTCAAATCTGAAAACCTGAATCCCCCTTCGCTACATGTATTTTTTTTTAGCGTTGAAGGATGTTTTCCTTGTGTCTCAAGCACATGAATGATGTCAAAAGATTATGGGGAAGAAAATCACAAGAGAATGGCTGAATATTTAAAACTCCAAGCTAGTCCTAAGGAAACGGGTATCAATCCTGAGCAAGATTTGCCCTAAAGAGAATAAAACAGGAAAATTACTGGCACAAATGACACGGAAAAACAGTAAGTACAGTGAAATAAAGTCAAAAGAGGTTTCTTCCGACTGCTGTATGCTACTATGCACAGCTCGCAATGACTGAAACAGGAATTTGCATGTAACAGGAAGAATTAATTCAGGCCTGAAATGTAACAGCAACTGGCAAAAGACAGTTCATTGCAGAGCAGTATTTAATTCTAGACGGGAAAAGCAGAGTTAGTCAGCTCCAGATCCAGAACTTGGACATGCAACCAGTCTGCGAGTCACTTACCGATAAAGGCTTTTTGTCTGTTTTAATCAGGGGATATGTATTCGTAAAGATGCCTTTAAGGCTGATTGCTTCATTTAAAGGCTATAAAAATAATTCACCTCCACAAACTTGAGCAAACAACCATGTTTCTTCGAATCCATACTGCATTTTACACTCCTTTGGCCCGGAGCCAGGGGAGAAGAACTGCCCTGTATGATAAAACTGGAAGTGTATCTGGTTCAGCAATCCATTTCCAAGAGTGACTGCTACTAGATCTTTCTAAGAAAATACAAGGAATCCCTAGTGATTGGCAAAGTATAACTCACCCATAGGTCCTCTAATAGCCTGTTCTCTAACAGCAAACCACTTAAGCATTAAAGCATGAGATTTAATATCCTCTCCAAATTTGTTTTTGGTAATAGCCCTGATATTCTAGATTTTCATATATAGCCAATGTCTTTTTGGATTGTGATAAATCTGTAGCTCCGTGACACAGGAGAAGATAGGAAGTTATTGGGCTTTGAGACAAAGGAGGACAAATATTTTTTTAAAGACACTGTAAAACTCATCCACATTGGAAATGAAGGAAAACACAGACCAAACCACACCTCTCTGAGGCCCCAAAGGCAAACTGCTGTAGGCTCCAGAAAGGTTGGCAAAGAGGCAATGACATCATGTGCTTAAAGAGGGGATGACATGCGTTTTTGAAGGATATAAGAAGAAAAAAAAGCATTATCACATTAAAAATTGGCTACATACTGAATCTACACTTGTTGTTTAGCAGAATCCTGCAGTGCAAACAACGCTGCTAACTGGTTGCCAGAAAAAAGTAGCCATGAGGGGGAGGGAAAAAAGTTTGCTTCATTTTGTTTTCTTTTTAAATGACCAGAAACTGCTGTTTCAAGGTTTAGCCAAGAAAGACATTTTTACTGCTAGCCTATAAATCCCTCAAAACATGGAGTTCTAATGGAAATGCTGAGGTAACTGGAGTGCCATGCATGGCACTGACACACTGCATTATATAATCCAGGGAGAATGAGGGCTGGGAGATCTATAAAACCTAAGCAGAAGCAAGATGTAGGAAAGAGCAGAAGAGCAAGTAGAAATATTGAATATTAAATCGCAGAGAATACTACTCCTAACAGTAAAGTTTTCTATATGCTGAATATGCTCATGGTTGGCTGAAGGCAAAAGAGCACAGAGCTCCATTAAAAATAAAATAGAGATTCCAAAAGGCTATTTGAGTAACTGTTTCTGCTTTTTTCTAGGGAAGGGGAAAAAAAAAGAGAATGTTACCTAACAAAAGGACAGTATTTCCTGATGTTCTGATATCCCGCAAGGTGTCTCACAATGTGTAAATAAATAACGTTAGAAAATGCAGAATAAATGGAGTTCCAAATATAGACAACTTACAGCCCGAGCTGTAACCAGAATCAGAATAGAAACTGGGACAACAGGATTTCTAGAGGCTCTCTAATGGCAGCTGAAACTCTTAGCAAAACGTTAGCCCTAGTGACTTTCTTCCAACAAAAGACCAAAGTTACCGAGCAATAACCGGAACTACAGCTCAGTGCAGACATACAACCTAACAAAGGCTAAACCTTACTTAAGCGCTATATAACTTAAGACAGACTTGAGCAGCATTTGGGGCTTGTGCTCCTGCACCGCTGCGGGGACAACCCATATAGGGGGATCCCAGAGGCCAGTGACAGCCGAACCACCCTTGTGCAGAGCTCTGGTCACATAAAACCTGATGCAGACTGGACTGGATGATGTCATTAGTGTAAACTGCAAGAGATCCACAGCTTGGCAGTCTGACACATATATTTGTGATAATCCAATTACTGCTTAGCTAGTGCCCAAACCTACATAAAACACTGAAAGAACAGTCCAACATCCTATTTGTGGGCATCTTAAAAGGAAAAATGGAGTGACTGGAAAATGTGCTGGCACGGCTACCTGGCTGGCACAGGTAATGACAGAAATTACAAGTGGTGATGTGGTCATTATGCCAACATCTCTACTTCAACAGCCTGTTGCCCTAAAGCAATCACACCTTTGTTTTATCCTGCAGATGTACTTTCTGTTTGGGCACAGTTTGGGAAACAGCCCACATGAATATTTGCTGTAAATGAAGTAGGATTACCCAGAAGCTGAGGTATTATTTAGCAAATTGGCATCCATTTTCTCTGTAGAATATGTGCCGTCGACACTGCTTGAATTAGCCGACGGCATACATCCTTTCAGGAACATAGTTATCATTGTAACTTTATTGATATAGCCTGAAAAGTAAACTTTGCTAACAGGGTCAGTTTTACAAGCACAGGGGTTATCATAGTGCACCTATTGCTGAGCAGGTAAGGGATTCTGTATATCCCTTTCATGCTACGATAACTGTGTCCATGATTGGGCTGTTGCAGGTACAACTCTTTCAGAAAGGAAAGATTGCTTTCTCACCCTACACTGTTATACCTATGTAACATTCAAACACAGACAGTATGTCAGCAAAAATCAGGCTGGGTTGGCTTCACTTGCATTCAAACACGCAGCGGCAGCATGAATGATGCCCACTTTAAAAATGCTTGCAAGATGTTTTCTGGTTTTTAAACTCTCCTAGAATATGCCTACCAAATTGTTCTGTGGTACTTTCCTCAAATTCTACTTGACTTCTGCAATTTAAGTTCACAAAGAAAAAACCTCCGTGGTCTCAAAATGCTTGATTAAACTAGTCACATATGATTAGATAGATCTGCAAACTCCCATACCCTTGGTTCGCAAGTCCCATATTGAGCCAGAGAAGAGACTGAATCTCCATCCATATCACAGCCACCCTCAGGGAACTGTGACTGTCACACATGCTTTAATCAAAGAGGACTTGCAAAGCTGGGGTGCAGTTAGAGACTGTGGTTGTCTACACCATATTGCCCCAGCCCTTGTGCAGTATCATGAATTTTTTGCCTTTCTGGGACCTTTTGTGCCACATGTAGTGGAGGGCCTGCAAGGTGCTAAGCATGTAACGCAGCACATCAGGCTTGACTGGTCTACAAAACTATCAAATTTGCCTTGCATGAACCAGACCCAAACTCTTCATTTTGACACTTTGAACTTTCTTTTAATAAAACAATTCTGCACAGACCTTGCCATCACACTGAAAGAAGCATTCCTTTTAATCCATCCACAGTTTTGGACAAACGTCTTTGAGAACAGGCTTCTCATTCACGGAGCACTAATCTTCCATGTATTCTTATGAACCTATCAGAAGAATGGACTTCACCCATCTTTATATGGAGACATGCAAAGAAGAATGTGTTGAAGGAAACAGTTTCCTTTCCAAAAATGGCTCTGAGATCTCACCCTTGCTGCTGCCAGCTGAGGTTAAACCATGACACCATTCTCCCTTTGGCATGAAGTATCCCAAATGTTATGCCAGAAGACAGGGTTGTGGCCCAACATCTTTACGGAATTATCAAGATTGATGGATGGAGAAAGGAAGCCTCAACCCACGGGAGGTTTAGTTACAAGAATGTGAATGTGCACACTCCCAATTCTGAGAAACGTGTTGGAATTCTCCTTAAAAAGTACAGCGTCATGTTATGTTCAACCAGATCTTAAACGACTAAACTAAATGACAGGTTAGTGAATACACATGATTTAAAGACTTTACAAAGTTAAAGTTCCACCTGCTGGATTCCTGAATTTGTCTAAAAACTTGTTAATTCATTTATTTAAAAACAGGCTTGCTGAGGGTACAAGCGCACACCACTGATACTCAAGCCTATTCTGCTAGCTGAACAGTGCAGGAACATTATGTCACTCAGAGGCAGGACTGCACAAGCATGTAAGAAAGGCTAAAAGCTTTGCCAACACAAATTATCAGGCAGAACCTCGCCGGAAAAAATGAGGTACAAAGATCTAAGTGGAAAACTTACTAAGAATTGAACGACATGTTGACAAATACCACTCCACTCTCTCGCTTCCTATCAGAACCCAGCAGCTGAAGCAGAGATTCCTAAGTAGTGTTTTTACAGGCCAAGTTTAGTATCTCCCTCATCTTATCAGTAGCCTTCAAAGGGACTGTGGGTGGATCTCCTCCAGGAAAAAAGAAAAAAAAAACAAAACCAAAAAATCCCAAAACCTCCAACAAAAAAAAGTCCTCAGAAGTGCCACCTCTTCCATACAAATATATTGGTGCAACCACAGAGGCTTTGCTTGAGCTGCAAGACTTCAAGAAAACACACCTGGCTCTTCTAAAGGAGAAATTAAAGAATTCATGCTTCAGCCCTCAAGCCTTGAGTGGCCTTAAGAAGAGGAATAGCTAAAGAGAGAGTCTAATCAGGACGCAGAGAAAATCAATACTAGCTTCTTGAAATATCTTAGGCAGGAAGGAACAGCTTAAGGTTGAGACACGTTTAGCCGCACTTCCTGCTCAAGCAAGTGTGCTGAAGGCTGTGTGCACAGGTGAGAACAGAAAGGCAGAAGGCTTTCCAGAGGACTGAAAGTGAACCAAGGCACGTGTCACCCTGAAGCTCTTCGGGAAATCTCATCTCTTAAAAGTTTCCTAGTTTTGGCACAAGAGAGATCTTCCTTTGCGCTACTCAAAGCTGTCCAAAGCAACATTTTCAGGGGTAAATGTACACCATTGTACTGTTATTTTCCGACTTTGGTGTGGAATACAAATATTTAAGACTCAGCGGGAGAGTATGAAAGGAGCTGGAGTGTAATTCCAGTTCAGAAAAACTCCAATAACTGACAACACGTAAGAAACACAAGATAGATGCATTGTATTGTCGGGCTGAGTCTCATTGGCTGGAAACCCTGACTCTCCCAGCAGGACTCAGTTACATAGCAACTCCTCAGGGCAGATTAACCCTTTCCCAGTTAACGTATCTGGCATGATTTAAGAGACCTTTTCCTCCTCCTGCTTCAGATTAATTTCATAGGTTTGCAAAGAATGTTTGGAAAAAATGAGTTGGGTGCTACTCAGGTAAAAGCAAAGCTATCTGACTCACCACGGGATGCTGATGATACAACGAACAGCAAATGTAGATCAGTCTAAACTATATTTTATATCATCAGGTCTTGTGACATTCGCAAAACATACAATGTACTTTTAATAAAACAGTTCATGCTAAATCTGTGGGCATCCTATCTGGACTGCATTTATCAAGTACCAGTGGTCTCTTTCACCCAAATTCTGCCCACTCATTGACTTCTGCCTGGATAATTACTGAAGCATCAAAAAATCCTCAGCTGGCAGAGACAGTGCTTCATTAATCTATAGGAGAATTTTTCACCATCAGAGACTTTGTTGCCTTCATCCCACGTTGTACAGGCCGACTACTGTAAACTCTTAAAATGAGCTCCTGCAAATCCTAAGATAATAGTTGTTTTTTTTTTCTAACAGACTTCTCTAATTAGTGGCATCAAGTAATTACATGAGAATATCAAATTATTTCATTACAGCAATTTCCCTCTTTTGTTTTTAGAGCCACGTTACATTTGTGCATATATACATTAAATAGAAGCACAAATATTATATACAATTAACGTAATACCATTCCTGCTTTCCTTGTTACCAGGAATAACAAAAGTTGAATCTAAAATGTCAAAATCTAGGACAAAGACTCCTAAAGCTCTCTATTTTTAAAACATTTTAATTCAGCCCCGTTACGTTTCCGCCCTTGTGAGAGCGTGAGACAGCCCCTGGGGACCAGGAAGGACACACGTCCTCACTCAGGGCGTACCTCGTGCCGTCACACTTCACTGCTGTGAGCCACAGCTGCGTACTATTGGGAAAAAGGAGCTACTAGGTTTCCAGTGGAGAAAATAAGAGATCAAGCTGATGTGATATACACTTATTTCTGACTGTCTTCTGGTCACAGTAAGTGAAAATCATCTCTCTCATTTCTTCTTTCCCCTCTTTTTACACCCAAAACTGGACTCTCAGTACCACGAGCACTAACCACGGCTAGAAAGGGCAGGCACCGCTGACACTAGACCATTTCAGGGGTAAGACTACCCCTTTCCTTTCCTCTGTAAGACCCAGGGATGCTCTCAGCTGAAGGTTCAGGGTGAAAAGCCTTAAACCAAATCGTCTTCTGCTCCTCTTCCCTCACCCACCGTTCTCACACATGGACACAGCAGGTCTTGTAATGCATACCTCTCACCAACACCACTTCAAGAAGGATAGTCACTGTTCAGCAGCAGCTCCTGAGCCCCCCCATTCAGGCCAGGAGTAATCACTGGGTAGGAGCATCAATCTGCTCAAGAGTAGGAAGGCTCTGCAGAGGGATCTGGACAGGATGGATCGATGGGTTCAGGTCAGCTGTATGACATTCAACAAGGCTCAGTGCCAGGTCCTGCACTTGGGTCACAACAACCCCAGGCAATGCTACAGGCTTGGGGAACAGTGGCTGGAAAGCTACCTGGTGAAAAAGGACCTGCGCGTGTTGGTCAACAGTCAGCTGAACATGAGTCAGCAGCGTGCCCAGGTGGCCAAAAAGGCCAACAGCATCCTGGCTTGTATCAGGAACAGTGTGGCCAGCAGGACCAGGGAAGTGATCATCCCCCTGTTCTCAGCACTGGTGAGGCCCCACCTCAAGCACCGTGTTCAGTTTTGGGCCCCTCACTACAAGAAGGACATTGAGGGGCTGGAGGGTGTCCAGAGAAGGGCAACAAAGCTGGTGAAGGACCTGGGGTTGTTTAGTGTGGAGAAGACGAGCCTGAGGGGAGACCTTACTGCTTTCTACAGCTACCTGAAAGGAGGTTGTAGTGAGATGGGTGTTGGTCTCTTCTTCCAAGTAACAAGTGATAGGACAAGAAGAAATGGCCTGAAATTGGTCCAGGGGAGGTTTAGATTGAATATTAGAAAAAATTTCTTCACCAAAAGAGTGGTCAGGCATTGGAACAGGCTGCCCAGAGAGGTGCTGGTGTCACCGTCCCTGGAGGTGCTCAAAACACGTGTAGATGTGGCACTTTGGGACATGGTTTAGTACACATGGTGATGTTGGGTTGACAGTTGGACTTGATGATCTTAGAGGTCTTTTCCAACCTTAAAGATTCCATGATTCTACAAGAAATCAGAAATTAATTTGTTCTAGTAACACAGAGAATCTTGTTAAAGTTTCTTTTTTTCTTAGTTGTTATTAAAACAATAGGTAACCTTTGTATGTTACTAAAAGGGCTACCTACACATATAAGATATGTCTCACTTTTCTAAACATTTCACACTCCAAAAGTTTATCCGTATTTTCTGTGTATGGTCCTCATAGACCACTTGTAAATCCAGATATGATAGAAAGATACCATTGTAAATTAGATTTTTTATTTAATTTGGCTTCTTGCATGTTATCTTGAAAGCTCTTCTTGAATAACTTAGTTGCTGACTTTATAAAGCTAAGAGTATTGATACAGTGGGTGAGAGACTAGTCCAAAAAGAGGTACTTAAAAAATATTTTGTGGTCTGAAAATTAATTAGCAAGAATCAACTTCATTTCTTATGGTGGATTTTTTAAAAAAAGTTCATATTTTGCTTTCATTATTAATCTAAAGCTATCACTGGTGCCTTTGGACATGTAGCCTCTGAAAGCGTAAAACCCGAATGACTAGGTTCAATATGCTTATGTTCTGTTGAAAATACTTTTTCATGTAAATGCCATCACACACCTATCAAATATTTGTGTTCTTCATTAAACTAATGCCCTCCTGCATAATAAACAAGATGGTACAAAACGTAGGTGTGTCCCCACATCCTGCTACTAAGGTAGGTGACATCAAAATACATTTGCAACCATATCATTATATCAATCTCCAGTATTACTGCATCAGTACTATAACTGTAATTAACTAGCTGCAGGTCAAATTCCTAATAAATCTTTAGAAATTAAATGTATAATTTGTCACAACCATATGCCTTCATAAATTGATTATTCAGAATTTAGAAGCTTTTTAATTAGGAAGAAATTTATGCAATACCATGTGTAATAATTACGAATCAGCTCTTCTGTGATATTTTTGTACATCAGCAAAAATTAAAACATTGGAAAACATTACCAGGTCATTGCAGTATTTCTATGTCAAAAGAAACACACGGTCTAAATGTAGAGGTTAAAGATATTTTCCCGTATCTTTTACATCTTACATAGCTTTATGATCTCAGGACTGAAATCATTAACCAAATACAAAATCAATGCGAAAAAGATCTAATCTGACCACTTTCAAGCGCAGAGTCACTAAAAATTATTTATGCCACTGTAAAACTTTTTTACCATAGTTCCATAGTTTTACTAAACAGCATATATTCTAAGTCAAACTTCCATTTTATGCTACAATAAACAGCATTTTGCTCCTCTCACCTCTTTCGGCTAAAATTCTCAAAGCCTTTAACACTTTAAAAATGTCGCCTTCGTAATGAGCATCAAGACAAGGGATTCGACCCTGGTTGCCAAATGGAAAACTAGAGGAAAAGAAAGTTAAGTGATATTTGTTCACGGCACACAAGAAGCAAAAATTGTAGCCGGGCTCCCCTGCTCTCCCCTCCCGTGCTTTCACCATGGGCCTATTCAGACTCGGCACCCTCACGAGGGCTCTGGGTACTTCTATCAACATTTCATAAGAGAAGATTTTTTTTGACAGAGAACACAAAAGCTGCTTTGTTGGAAGTCTGGACACTTTTTTTCTACCTAATAAAAACATGAATAGAAGTGGGACCTCAGCAAGCATATGGCAGAAAGTCTGGACTAACTGAAAAAAGGGGCCTAGAAGAGTTTGCCCTCCGTCATTCCCCAACGTGTTTACTGCCGAACGTATATGGTGTAAATAAGGAGTATGCAGAGCAGGGCCATAATGGAACATTGTTTATGTGCACATCCTGGCAAATGCATATACAGCACGGAGACTATTTCCAAGCAGAACATAAACACAAAGGGGGAGTGATGACAAACAAGTATTCCAAGGCAAGAAAAATGTTATTCCATATACAAACCAAACAAACTAAAGTGGTTTCTCCCCTGCTAGGATCCAACTGGCAGCTCTCAGCTGCACACACTATGGAACTGTTAGAGAAATGAGAGACGTCCCAGGCTTACCGGTTGGCTTTCTTTTTCTTAAGCGCCCTTATTATGCTCCCAATATTAAAAAGAGAAACACAGTTAAGATTTTATTTTACTCTCTCGCAAAACCACAACACAACAAAACAGCCCTTTCTTCCGGCCTGAATAAGAGCTAGGGAGATAGAGCTGATGCTGAGAAAACACCGTAAGGAATTAAGCCACAGCTTTCCTATTCCAAGTTCCCACTGAAAGATACAGAGACGGTTCTTTCTTCTGAAGGTCTCTCCCACAAACCTATTACACGGCTTTAGCAAGTGACACCAGTGTGACAATAACTTAGAGCTTTGTGCTCCTGGCAGAATCTTTTTTCCTTTTAATCATTACTCATAAAAAGGAGGAGGGTTTAGAAAAGCCAAGTCTCTGCAGTTTCAAGATAGCAAACCAGGGGATGAACTTTTTTGTGCGTGCTTACTTCTGGAGAAGAGAATATCGTGCTTTGACAGCTGCTATGTAAATAAATGGGTGTCATTTTATTCCTTTAAAACTAACTTCAAACACATACCCCACTAAAGAAGGAAGAAAAAATGACGAGTAGGAAAAGACAGTAGAGTAACAACAAGAATCACAGAAAGTCCACTGAAAAAGCAGAGTTTTTCATATAATTAATAGGCGTCTTTAGGATATTAGACACTTGAAACAAGATGCTTTAGGAAAAGATCACATGGGGTCCAGAATAAAAATACTTTGTGACATTTTTCGCAAAAATGCAGAGCCAGTCTGGGATTTTAAACTATTTTAAAGATACTCAAAGCATGCCTCACTTTCTTCAAAGCTCTAGATCCGGTCCCAACAAAGCTTGAAACAGAAGTTCAGAACTGGGACCTGCACCTGCACGTAAGAGGTCTGCTAGTCTGTCAAAACCTGGATCCATATATCCCATGCTCAGACTTCATGAAGTCTTGGAGCTTGGGTGCCTCACTCACTGGGAAGAGATACAGGACCACACTGGGAATACTTGCAGCACCTTCACAATATGTAGAGTCCTTTAATGGAATTGCATTGCTGTGTTCTTTGATTTTCCTTCTTCCCAAAAAATGTATCAGTTCCATTACACAAGACCGAAACAACCTCACAAAGCCTCTCACTGGCCACCAGTTTAACATTAATACTTCTGAGTTAACATCACACTTTAGAATCCAAAGGAGTTTTGTTTTTTAAATTCCCCTTGAACGCACAAAAACACCCACCTCATCCCAACACGACCTTACGCATGCCTGCTGCTTGGGTTTCTGTTCAGCCATTTGCAGAGCTGTACAGAGCCTGCACTGTGCTTCAGGAAACAACACATGCCTACTCTTGGCTACGTGGACCGCCTACAGCACAGTGACAGTGAGGGTGCAGATAAATGCCAAGCACAAGCTCTTTCCTCATTACAGAAGGTATTTTTGGTGGCTGAATGCCTTCTGCGTGTTAGCGTTGTTCACCATATAGAGAGAAGTTTTGTAGCGTGCGCTATGCTGGGCAGTGAAGCAGGGATCCCCCTCCATCATGGAAAGGTCTTCAGCTTCACAGCAGCTCCTGCCATGGGCAACTGCATGGCAAAGAGGAGGATCTGTGACGGCTGTTGCAAAGCTGAGTCCCAGTGGATGCCGTGATGATTTTAAAGGGTTTTATTAAGACTCCACATCTTATCCCTTACCCTTAAAGAAAGGTATTCAAGTATGGGAAGAATCATAAATAACTTTGCCAAATCTCTCAGCTTTATAGGGAGATGTAAAAAACCTTTTTCTTCTCTTTATCTAAGTTTCAGCAGTCAAGTAAGTTGGTTTTCATTTAAGGAGAAGTCTTCAGCTTTAAGCACTCGGAAGAATGGCCTACAAACATGACCAGACTGGCATGCTGAAAGGCTAGGAAACAAACGGATAAGAAACAAACACTCTAAATTACTATTACCAAGCCTTTTAATCTATATGTCAGTATTATGACTTATTTTACATTTTGGGCTGGTAACACTGAGTAATTCAGAAATACTAAAGTGAATTCACGACCTGCAAAAGAGGCAACAGAAAGGTACCAAAAACACTCTGAGATAAGCTTTGTATTCCTTACTAATTGTCCGAGCTGTGTGATCTTGCACATTGTTGTTTGCTAGATAACTACACAAAAACCAGTATTCTTCATATACTCCCCCGTCTCCCCTTTAAATTAGAATTGAGTTGTTATTTTAACCCTACTCAAGTATGTAATATAGTGATGATTATAAATCTTGATGATCACAAAATCCCTTTGATTTATCCCTCAGTTTACTATCCTTACAAACATAATCCTAAAAACAATACAGAGGAAGATCTTAAAGACCTTCAAATGGTGGAGGGGGAGCAGGGAATGGCTATATATGTAAAGCCACAGCTTCAGGGCTCATGACTTTCCTGTTGGGAGGCTTTCTGAATGCTGCTAATAAGGTCCTGCCAATGGGACCAGAAGCATATCTTCATCAAAAAAAAGGCCTTCAGTGTGGGAAGATAAATTTTTCCAGAAATTTTTTAATAAAAAGCTTATAAATGTGGGATCTGAGTCTAACAATAGACATAAGTATCTCTAAATACATAGAAAAACATGAATATTATTAAAGGTGGCATGTCCATCCTGCCTGTCCCCCACTTCAAGATCTGTAGTCACGATCACAACAGCATGTTCAAAGCTTATGTGAAGATACCAGACCGAAGTCTCACCTACTAGTGACCACACGGTAATAGCCAGTTCAGTACATGGGAAAAAAAACCCAACCTTTTTTTTTTCTTTTTTCTGCCCAGCACTCTACACTGTCACAGCCGCAAGAAAATACACAGGTAGTTACGTCTGCATTTTAGCAAAGTACACCTGCCTGGCCCATCAGCCTTGGCCTTAACCACATTGCAGCCACCACCCTGCATCACAACTGATCCTCCGACCATTTTGGGAAGCTGGATCCAAACAACATTTCGTTGTAAACTCTCCCCCATGAATTCCAGAGGGTCTCTCCACAGACACGGCAATTCCTCTTGACTGTACCTACATTCGTAAATACAAGGGACTAGAGCTGACTGCCCGCCCAGAGGCACAGCTTGCATTCAGAGCATCTCCCACTACATGACTGCATTGGCCAGGAGATACCTATGGGGACAGCTCCTCGCTCAGCTGAGCCCCGAACCACGCCTGGCACTGCCGGGGAGAGGAGGCCTCTGTGCTGTCAGTACGGACAACTCGCAGGACACTACCTTGGCCAACATGCCCTGACCCTGCTTGTTTTTCCGATAGCCTTGGAACCCCTGCAGCATCCACGCTCTAACCGGCAACACGGGTAGGAACCGTGTGAGTCAAAGAGTTTCCTACGGCTTCTGCTGACTAGGTGCGAGACTTCAAGCCCATGAGAAGTGCTGAAAGCAGACACTGCGACAGGCACTGCCTTTCCAAGCAGCACTGTACAGAGGGCTGGAGTCCTTGCACCAGTGTTCTTTGCTGTGTTTGGAATTGCCCATTTTGGGGAAGAACTGGCTCCACCCAGCTGGCAACATTTATGCAACGTTTTGATTTCCTCATTGGACCCTCCCAAGGAATCTGATGAACTGCCTTCAGGACCTCTCCAAAATTTTTGGAAGTTTCTAGTTGTCTCACCTGCTTGCCTGTCCCTGGGTACTCACACATATTACATAACATCCCCTTACTAAAACCACAGAATTTTTGTATGGTTTTGTACCACCTAATATTTAAGCATATATGCAAGAAGTCAGTGCCTTCAGTGACATCATCCTCTTCTTGAGTCCAGATATCTGAGGAAACTGGGCCAGTCCTCGCACTTAGCCTTTATGCCCCAGGGACAACGCGGGGTACAGTGCAACACGACAGACCAGCGTAGAGCTGAGCACTACAGCCCATGGAAAGAAACCTTTTCAGTGGTCTCACCCAAAACTAGGAACTGCTGGAAAGTCAACTTCTGCGCAGACCTCATATTCAGAGAGGAAAAAGCTGGCGGAACAAGGCACAACCGTATAGCTTTCAGTAAAGGGGACCTTTAACAGTAAAATCTCTAGATCGGAACCTGTCTATATACCTAAACCACCATAATATTGTAGCTTCCTTATCTGCAACAGGATTTGCTCATATTCAGCACATTAAAATGAGACCACCTGTTAGTGAACAGAAGTGGCGGCAAGTACTTCATCACTAAATACAACCATTCAAAGTAAGAAAGCTCTTGAGGTTGACAATCTAGATTTAAACACCCTCCTGAGCTTTTGCCATAGGGCAAAAACTATGAAAGAAATATGAAACTTAAGCACAAAAATGTCATATTTTGCAGAGGAATAAGATGGAGTTATTGAGCAGAGCTTTTCTCAAATAATGGTTTTTAATCATTTTTGTGAACTTGATTCTGATCTCCAAATACATAATCTGTCAGGTCTAGGTGACATTTCCATTGCTGATAAATTATGGTCAAAATACATCAGGCAGAGGATGGCTTGCTTGTTTAAAGTACTGATTATCAATTTTAATGGATGGCTAGTAAGAAAATTTGCCATTTTGTGTTAGTGGAAAACAGCACAGACAATTATATGGGCAAAATATCTTCACTTTTTAAAAGGCATTTTCCATTGCTATTTATGTTTTAAATTCATACGCTTTCAAAGCCAAGCACCTTCCACAGGAGTGAAGAATTTAAGATTTGGAGAGGGGGGGCGGTTGTTGTTTTAATTTAAGAGTTAGGGATACTGTGATTGCTCAATCTATAGGGAAGTCATTGCAGTTTGAAAAGTGGATGGATAAACATCTTTATTGCCACAGCAAACAAAATCTGATACTGATTTTTCTTATCCATGTAGATGCCATGTCAAGTTACAGAGATGTAAATACACTGAAAACAATAGTTACTCTGAACTACTGATGGTCAAATACAGCAGAATTTGGCCTGACATGAAGGTAGAAAAACAACTATGCAACTGTATATATGAAAGAAAATAGTATCATAACATATTCTTTACTTAAGAACCCAATGAAATATTTAAACACTGACATAAAATAGTTTTCCTATGAAAAAATTGCTGAATTCCCAGGGCCACAAGCGTTCTGAGAGTAGTTTTTCAGATGGTATGATGTAGTTATTAGTATGAATTTGGGCCAGTGTTTTCAAACCAGGTATTTAAAGCTAAGATAAATACCTTCTTGGGTGCCAGATATTCATAGCTCATAGAAACATTGCTACCCACTAAGTTGGGCAGGACAGAAGACACTCCAGCAGTGGATTTTAGGGATGCAACCCCCGCCTGTGTCAAATTAAGACTACTGTGCTGTTGATCCACAATCACAAGAAGCAACCAGAAAAACTGGTGGTCTCTGGAAACACTCAGCCTCATAAATATAGAAACAGAATAGCAAGTTTCATTAGTAACTTGAGCTATATTTATCTATGACATAAAACTGGCACAATTTTTTCATGAGTCCTAAACAATAAAAAAGTCATCTCAACTCACAAAATACACAGAAGTCCTAAAAATTAAGAAAAAGTACAGAAATCACATTTGAGTCAGTGGAGAATAAGCACTGTAACAAGAAATGCTTTTTTGTTGTTCTGGTTTTTCTTTTTGGACAGCTTTATTCTCAGGATTAAAAAAACCACAGCAGTAAGTTTTACCACAAATGGTTTAAGGTGATCTCTATCTACTGCAAAGGTAATTCACCTTTCCATTATCAGTCTTTAATCTTTCAGGAGAGTTTGAAGTACCACATAAGTTTCTAATCTCCGCCACTGTCTGCAGGACGCATTCAAAAAGAAACCCTCAGAGCTCAGGCTGCTTAAATCAACGACATTCGGTGCGAGGCTGGATTTCCTGCTTGTTTGCTTTCGGCCTTGCTGCGTATCGGTTCAGGACTAAGGGCTGAACTCAGCTGCAAAGATAATGCAAAACCAGAACGATTCTTTTCCTCTGACTGCCAAGGAAATCCCTGCTTTAGATTAGAAAATAACTAATGATTGTGTGTCCCTGTATACTTTGGAGTAGGGCCCCTTATTTTATCTACATGGCAGCTACCTGTCAACGTGTGGTGCTTGGAGTAGCGCACTGGGAGTTCATACACACCAAGACTATCTAAACAGACCATTAAGTGCTAGTAAAGTAACACATGTGAACGACAGGTCAATAAATTTTAAACAACTTATGTTCACTGCAAAGACCTGGCTGGTTTAGAACAAGCTGTGTTTACATAAAATCAATTTTTACAAGGATCTAAATAATTAGGTAATATACCGCAATAATAATTATATTCTGAGTTCAATATAATCATTCCAAAGGAATTCAACAAATCCCTTGCTTTTTAATGCATTTTTATTTCTCTTCCACAGGGCTGGCTTCTTAAATAACACCTCCTCTTTACAGATGTTCAAACTCCAACTTGTGCCCAAATGACAAGGAATTGCTACTTTTTATACTCAAGTGCCCTGATGCTCATCCCACTGCATACGCATGTGCAAAATGGCTGAGGGGTCAGCGATTCACACTTCTAAGCTATGTTGTTTTATCTCTTCTATCAATATTTGTGAATACTTGTTTAAAAGGCAGCTGATTTACCCAGAGCAATCTATGTTCGCACAGAAAACTGAAATTATCTGAATTAAATTTTGGATCAAAACCACAAAAGCTTTGGGTTAAATGATGGGTGAGATCTCAACTTCCTGGTCTTTACACAATGTCAGTCTATTAATTTGAAAGCTACATATGTGTACTCAAATAAACACACACACATGCCGCATGTACCCGCACCCAATTGCAAGTAGATGGCAAATAAAAGAACCCAAATTTCACAATAAAGAGTCAACTAAACGTTATCCATAGCTACAATGGCAAAGGCACTGGCAAACTGATTTACAGGGCTGAGTTTCCACTTCATTTTTGTTGCTTTTCAGCTACAGGCAAAAGACTTTAGCATGTTGTGAGCGCTATAAATTCACATTTGCCACAAGAACCCATGATGCCATCTGTTCCCTAGAGCGTTTACATAAAGTATGCCAATGCAAACCATCTGCAAACTGTTCTTGCATGCGAATTCTTGTGATAATGCAATGTGGTACATTTGCAATTTCAAGCAAAGACCACTTGAGCTTCTTTGTAATTGCCATGTTTAACTCAGATGGTCTATAGAAACCTCTTTAGAGCAGGATTGTGGGGTATTTTGTCAGTGGTTTTGCTGAAGTCCTTGATGTTAATGCTTTACCATTGTCTTCGGGTTTCATTACTGCAAGATAATGGTGTACCTTAATGTAAGGATGAGAGGAGGGAACACAGAAAGCAGGCTATCTTCCATCCCATTGGGCTAAGGACTTTGAAAAAGATCCTCGGCCTTTTGGAAACAAAAAGAGAGCAAGACCTTGGCTACTTATTATTAAACATTGGATTGTATGAAGTATAGGGTTGCAAAGCGCTGTAATTCTTTCTATCCATTATAAAATTACATCTCAGTTTCTCCATTCCTCTTCACGACTAACACTTTTTTCTCCTTGTTATTTTAAAGAGCTTATGTGAAACAAAACGTTCAGGAACTACATGCTGATACGCACTCATATTCTGAGTGGCAGTGGAATGTGTCAGAAATAGTAATGGTGGAAAAGGTAGACAAACACACACCCCAAAAGCAGAAATCCCTGCAGATCCTTCAGCAGTTGGGTCCCTGATTAACTCTTTGCTAAAGAGATAAATTATTGAGCCTTTAGACTATTTTCTAGGTTTCTTAAGTCGGTATTTAAATTTTCAATAAACATCTCTCTCCTCCCAGTGAATTTAAATGCACAATTTGCTATCTTGGGTCAAACCAACTACTATGAGTAATACGAGTGCTTGTGCTTCCTTTGCGGAGATACTATAGAAAAGAGCGGCCAGTATCACCACTTAATCCTATTTCTTTACATAGTACAGTTTCACACTTCTGTTGTTACCAAATATAACACAACTTCGCTGCTCCCTACTACTCAAACATGCCTTTGGTAAAAGCCACTCAGGAAAACAAAGGTCTGGCGGAGCGCGTGGGTGACACCCTCAATTAGCTGGCGTGACACATGCCAGCCCTCCATGCCACACACCAGGGCTGCCTGCTCTCTCCGGGTGGGAGCCCAGCTGACTCCAGTGCATTAGCTGATGGTTGAAGAGTGTATTATAGACTGATCGCAGAAACGATTAGCAATTCTTAAAAGATTCAATCAGCTTGTAATTGGGATCAGTGTGCCCTCGTGCTTTATGAAAATGACTGTCAGATTGAATCTTCCCCTCTCCGTGACCATTACTACTGGGAAATTTCTCTTGCCAGCTATACCTGTACATCAGCCTCCTAACTAAATCCTAGTAAAACTAGCTCTGAGACTTTAATTTCCATCACCCACTCATTCCAGACGATGTTAAACATTGTGAAGGCTGACATGCATGATACAATTAACTATGACTGAGAGTTTTCATTTGTTTAAGTGCAGAGGCCTTATTTTCCATTATCTCCTTTTTAGTAGAGAAGCAACCCAGCATTGACATATGTGGTGCACCTCACACACCTCCTGACATTTCTACAGCCAGCGAAGGCTAACTTCTAGTGCTAACTCTGCCTTCCTTCAGCAAAGCTGCTTCCTAGCTCCCTCCTGAGCCTTTGGGACTGGTACTCACCCCAGGCTGTTTTCCAGAATGGGTTATGTCGTGCTTTGTTAGGAGGTTTTTTTTCTTCTTTTGCATAAATTTTGAGCATGCTGAAAGAGATGATCAAAGCAGCAGGAATACCTGAGCTTCTCCCCCTGCCATAGCTCACTTTCACTGAACAAGCCCCAACAGCATCTGTCATTAACGCAATGGATTGCTTTGCTCAGACATCTGTGGGTCACATTATTTCACAACAAAGCTGCAGCAAGAGGGGAAAGTAAAACTGAGGCAGGTTATTAATCACTTACTCACGTTTCCTGTACAACATAGAGGAAATAATCAAGCAGTATAGTGGGTTATAAAGGGAGATTCCTGAGAAACAAAAATATGCAGTTCATTTAAGGCATCGCAGGAGGCCATGTGATAGAGGCAGATTCAGTTTGTGGAAATTTGGCTTTATTTTATTTATGATATTAAGTAACTGACAACAGCTGCCACATCTAAATGAGGGTATGATGGCATTCGCCCAGCCTCTGAGAAGAGCAGCACTTCAGATTTACAAGTCTTCTCCATTCACATCCAAAAAGCCCATGGTTTGATCCAGAGCGGGTGGAACGAACCCAAAACTACACTCAGTGATATTACACTACCAGGAATGGAGATCTGGAGGGAATTTGCCACGTATAAATTAATGCCAGCCTTAACTGGAGTAACTTTGACTTATTGATATATGCAGCTGTGTGCTCACTAGGGAGTTTTCTGGCTACATATGATTTTACACATCTGTCAGCTTTAAATCAGGGATCCAAATATAGACTGCAGTGTGCCAGATCACTGTCAATTCGCCCCTTTCCCTTGCGACTATAAAGCATTAAATGGGCAGAGACTCATCAGTGAGGGATCAAGTCCTGATCCTACCTGTACCCCCTAATCCTGTCAATCTCAGCGGCACAGAATGGGAGTCACACCCATAATGTTTAAATCTCCCCTCCACCTCCACGATCAGTCTGCAGCAGACTGGATTTGTCTCNTTTTTTTTTTTTTTTTATCCTGCCATGCAAATTGAAAACTGTAGGCAGTTTCCTGCCAGCTAGCGGTGTGGAAAGTCAAAGGGTACACAGCATCAGCGACAATGAATATCGAACGAGGCCGTTTTCTGGATCATCATTTCTGTGATGAATAAGGGAGATAAAACTCCCTTTGAAGAATTTTCTAAAGCTACACTGAAGTAATCACCCAAAACACAACAGAGGTGGCTTACGCAGATGGAGATACACGGGGGCAGCATTTTGTGGTTTTGTGGGGGTTTTAGCTACACTAAGAGAACAAGGCTTAGGACTGCCGGCTTTGGTAATTTATACGAGGTGTTTCTAATACTGACCTATTCTTCGGTTAAGGTTTGCAAGAAAATGAAGGCTCGTCCCTGTTTCTGCTCCTCCCATGAATTTCTGAGGGAAAAAAGACAGTACTCAAAACCAGGGACAGGACTGGCGACGCCGGCAGATGAAGAGGCTGTTACAGCAGCTTTGCACTTCAATAGCAAGTTAGTTTAAACAAAAATTAAAACAAACAAACAAACAAATTAGCCAATTTGAGCAGTATCAACCTACAGATAATAGAGATTATCATGGAAAAAGCACCTCACATTTCACTAATGTGACTGTCATTAGTAATGATGAAAAAAACTTCTAGTAGATGCTAAGACCTCTCACAAGAAACACCGCGACGCACAAAAAAAAAAATCAATCCATTGGGGGTTTGCTTTTTTCCTGGGGATATAACCAAGCTTTATATTTCAATCTTTAGAAATAGCCCAGTCATCAAAGACTGCGACCCCCGCGAGGGCACTAACTGAGGAATGGATAGAGTTTCCCAGAGACTAACAGCCCAGGGTAGCGAGGCTGCGCTGCCCTGCTACGGCGCTGCTGCGAGGAATAAGTATATGACAAGACCTTTGGTCTGTAACTGTGATGGATACCAAGTTGCTACAGCAAATATTGCCCTGGATGACTGCCAAGGATTAATCTTTCGACAATTAGGAACTTGTTTCATTTTCCAGCATAAGTGAGGGTCTGCCTTCGCTAACCTAATCTCCGTTTGAAAGATGTCAAGCATATTCCTCAGTACAAAATTAAAAGACAGGCTGGTTTGTCTTCAAAAGAAGTGACTGGAACATAGAAAAATCACACTTAAATCTATCCTTGGATACAGCATTAGACAAAAACTGGCTGTGTTTTACCGATGTGTACAGCTTTCAATACCCTCTTAAAGAATCACAGTTTAAAAAAAATCAAATGACAGAATCTGGTAGAAATTGTATTACTTTGTAGTGATCAAATTCTGCCCTTAGATGCATACACATGGGGCTCCACTTGACGGCAAGCCTGCCCGAAAGCCTTCACTGAGCGCAGAATCTGACCCGCAGATGCAGAAAAACATATATGTTTGATGTAGCAGATTTCTTTTCTTCCAGAGGAGTAGCATCTGGCCCTGAAAGTATTTTAACACACTGAGACTGACGCATTTGACATATTGTAGTCTTGCTGAGTTCCTTCCTTTATTTGGAGATGATGAACTTGATAGCAGTCCGCATTACCAAGTGATTAATCAGTCACTTTTGTAAAGGTTATCTGTTAAAAATACATCTGATTAATTTGGTCCAACGACAGAAGAGGAGCTATAGATCCCTTACAGCTGACCCAGAGGCCACCGCTGTATAACAACGGACAGGTTTCATTTATAATGTGGTGAACACACCTGGAAATCTGCTTGTAATTAGAAAGTGATAATGAATCCATCTATCAAAAGGAGGCCGGGTTGTCAGCAGTTCTGGACACAAACTCAGATATTTACTGTAAATCCCTCTGGCTTTCCCTGGGGGGTGTAACTGTAAATATGAGTCTTTGGCACCTCAAACAAGGACCTTCCCAGGCTCTGGTTTTAAGGAAGATGTTTTTCTTTTTGGTGAATTCATGGTCTTGCTCTAACAGTGAATAAAAGTGGCAAGTGATGAGTTACAGACATGAATCTTTTTCTCCAAACATTATTGTGTCTGTTTCAGCAGAGGAGAAAGATGCTTAGAGACGCTGATGATCTGAACGACAAATGAGACCTATACAAACAGACAATGCGTGAATGAAGCAGAAGTAAGGGAGCCTGCAGATAACAGACGACAATTAAAGAGAGTTGCGTGCCTAGCAGAAGTTCCTGACAAAGGGTATAGGTCATTCCATACCTATAAAGATTATTGGGGTGATACTAAGGCTGTTTCACAAATAATCTGATTAACACGAGCTTCTGAAGAAGGCTCAGACTTAAAGAGGACTTTGAGATTATGAGCTTTGGGAACTGGAAAAATAGAATTACCATCAAAGGAAACAGTCAGGAAGGATGAAAGGGAATGGAAGGAGTGTAGAAAAGCCCTGACAACAGCTGCTAGTCTTTTTTTACCAGCATTGGGGTGGAAATATCTACAGATAGCAGAACTCCAGTTCCAAAAAGTAACCAGAACAGGAACAGAGCCATTACTCAAGGCACCTGAACAGCTCCATCACCCTGGGCAACTGGCACTGATGATCAAATGTAACTAACGTCCCTGAAGGAAAGCCACAGCAAAAGAGTTCAATACATTTCTGAATATTGATTCCTTCCTGAAACCAGAGCAATCCAGATAGGACAGAAAGAAAACTGGACATCAGCCTTTACTGTAAAATCAGTTACAATCCAATTAAGCGTCTACCAGAAAGCCAACATAAACTCACATGCGGCAACAAAAGAGAAAACAAAATGACGTAGGATCAGTCCTCTAAAATCTAACAGCATAAGATGAAAAGATCTGGCCTGTTTCACAGCCACAGACAGATGATTAAAGCATAAAACACACATGTCAGAATAAAACTGTTAAATAAATCATTTTACAAGGAGGAATTTTAAAGTTTATTTCCACCGTCTTCTTGGCAACTATCTAATTACCTGCTTATATCTTCTTAAGATGAGGAGGAAGCTGAAAAGAGGCCATTAATAAATCAGATGTTCCCCAGCAGCCCCAAGCCTTTAAACACAGTGGACAGCGGTTTTTACTACGGGAGAGTATAGCCAAGCTCATAACAACATTACTCAAAAAGTCCAAACAGCCCTTCAGCCGCCAGTCTTCTCAAGTGTTTGTGGGGAAAAGGTCCATTAAGGAAACTCTAGAATATACACACATGGAAGAAAGTGAAGAAATGAAGCACAACGGAGCACAAATGTTAATCCCAGGCAACCACAGCAAGGACGCTGCAGCTCTGGTGGAGACTGGTGCTTCAGAGCAGCAGGACAATCCAGGCGAGTTTATGATCGCAGAGAGAAAGAAAACGTTCCTCATGGCCCTGTGGATACCCCTGACCATTCCCAGGGGCATCGCCATGGCTTTGCCAGGAGCACTGAATACCTGCAGGGTACAGCCAGGCTGGGGCGGTTGGAGTGAGAGCTGGGTGAGATCTTCCTGGGAACCCTCCCATGGCTGCGCATGGCAGCGTGGAGAAAGACGAGCATAGCAAGGAGAGGCAATGACTGAGAACAGTCTTCAAACAATACACTAAAATGGGAAGATTAATGTAGGTGAAAGATTTGAGAAGAAAAAAACAAAAACAAAAACGCCAGAAGAATCATCTGGTCACAGCAACAGATCCGAAGTAAAAATTTAACTTTCAACCATAATCTCTAAATCAAATGAAGTTTAACACGACAGAGCCAGATAAGCAAACAGAACCAACACCATCCCCCTCGATGTACAAGGAATGAGCAACAAACTGTATAAACACCAAATTCAGCAAGAATGTAGATTATCTGTCACTCAATCACACACAGGCAAATGAACTGATTAAGAAAACGTGATGAATTTTTCTGCAGTTGATAAACGCTCTGGAGAGCGTTTGGAGAAAAGGACAACCAGGGAAAAGGAGATGGCAGAAGAAATAAAGGAAGACAGCTATGTCCAGCCAACAGAGAAGACACCATGCCTTCTTCAGCACCCCAGAGGGACTGCCCAGAATGGTTGAGGCTGGAAGGACAGCAGAGTGCCCTCAAGAGACCAACAGTCATCCTGTGACAGGATTTCCATGCTCACAGCCCTTGGGACGACCACCAGCAAGGTTTCTAAAGGGGATTTATTTCAGGGAGAGAACCATTCAGATCAGAGGCTCAGTTGCAGCCCCAACAGGGCCAGGAAGAACTACAGCATTGAAGACACCACTTGTCCTCTGCAATTTCAGCTGTTACTAGAGAAATAGAAGGGTTTTGTTCTGGCACTTGCCAAACACAACCAAAAACTGGTGCAAAGGCAACTGTGCGGCTGTACTGACACAAGGCAGATAGAGCCAGCCACCAGTGGAGCTGTCACTGGAAGACAGAGGTCCTGGAAAAAGAGAATTAGGTAATCAAGGCAGTGCCATAGGAAAGATTAAGCAACAGTAAGGCTTGAACGGGTAAGGGACCATGGAGTGGAGAAGCATAGGGAAGGGGAGGTGGGGGAGTGGAAAGCACAATAGAAGAAGGGATGGAAGAGAAGGATGACATGGGAAGAGGTACAGCAGCATGTGTCACTGAGAAAGGTCCACAACTCAAGAACTGCCACAGCAAATACTACCCAACCAGTAACGCCTGCCCCCTCCCAGCACACTCCCAGCATGCCATCTAGCAACCTCCAGGAGGCAGCCTTCATTTTAGCATTTCAGTGCCAAGGAGATGAGTGCAAAACAGTTGTTTGGCAAGCGCTGAGGCTTCAAATTCCACATGGTTGAATGTGTTTCCCCTAATAAAACACATTTATTAACACAGTGCTATTTTTAAATGTGATTTTTAGAAACTCTGTCATGCAAGAGGTACATTGCAGGGTGGAAGGGTGGAGAGGCAGAGAGTAGGAATAGAAGCCCTCGGACTGTTGCTCATGGAGACGAAGCTATTGGGAAAGCAGCAGATACAGAGCAGACACCAAAACTGTGGGTGATATTAGTAAGGATGCTGGTTACACACGTGCATGCAGTAGGGCCACATGGTTCTATCAGTACCAAGAGGTCCCAAAAGACAGCTGGACCAAGCCTGAGCTAAGTGCTAGGTGACAGCAAAACCCAAGACTAAAATTATTGCAAAGCTGGGCACGGTCAGTGAGTTAATATTTGTGAAGTGCCACAGAAGCTCTTTGCTTTTCAGACACCTAATGATATTGTGGCACAAAAAGAAAGCTAAACAAAGAGGCACATTCACTTGAGCTCCATTAAAAACCCAGAGAACAAAATCAGTTCCAGACGTGTGGGAAAGAACCAACAATTGCTAACAACAACAGTAATGCCAGAATTAGTTTTCCAAGAGAAAGAAAGAACCCATGATGGAATTAAAAAAAAAAGTCACAGGATTCATAAAAGATGTTTTCAACAGTCTGAGCACCATTTAAAAAGAATTATTGAAAGAAATCAAAACTAGTTTACTGCATTTCAAATTTACATGTCAAAGACTGACACTGTTTCAAAGATATTCTTGTATAAATGGTCAGTAATAACATATAATGAGTACATGGTAATTGAGAAATACAGATAGCAATAACTTAATGAGCACATCATATTTTCCCCTTAGGAAGGGCATTAGCACCGACAGACCCATCTGCGCTTTTCACACCTAGAGTCTTGTCCTGGCACACTCCTCACACGCCTCCCCCGATACTGTTTTGCGAGAAGCATTGGTCAATAAGAGTAAATGTCCTTATGCTTTTATGTTGACCTACAAATACAAAAATATTAGTTCACTGACATCTGATCTAGTAAAAAGAGATTTGTACCTAGTCATCCTCCTTACTTCATCATTGTCTGGCAAAGCTAGCTGAGAATCTCTTCTCTGCTATCCAGTGATCTTAGTGTCCTGTCAAACTGCTCACTCCACACTCTGCCCCACACTCAGAAAAAGTCTCATTCGTAGCCAGAAAAAGTAGCAATAATCCATCATCATATACACAGCGCAGCTTCTTAATTCCCCTCTTTCTGTTATTTTACCTCGGCAACCACTCACTTTCCCATCTTAGCAAGAGACTCGTCTTGTTCCTCTTGCAGAAATGGCACCCCAAACTTCAAACGCAACTGCCTATACTGCCAACGTTTGGCGAAGAGTGCTCTGCCCTCTAAGCGAAGAGGGCTTTTGAGGGCAGAGCACCTCCCAAGTCAGCCTATTGCACAGATTTGATGGATCAACTATGCCCAATACTTGTTCCTGTCAAATGTATCAGACAAATATTGTTCTGACAGTGTTTTTATGAGTAGCACAAGAACAGATTTGGAAACAAACAAATCTTATCCTTGAGACCAGAGGCAAGGATATTAAGGAAAGAATGTTTTGGTGGATGTGAGTGTATGTTTTCCTACTTACTGCCCAGTAGGGAGGAAGGTGAATTGCTACTTACTTCTGCAGGCTGCAGTAAGATTTCTGATTCACCCTGCCAGGCTCAGACAGTATTATCACCTGCATCAATTAAAGCACCTCAGCAAGGGTATTTGCAACAAATTTACAGTAATGGCTTTATCAAAGCATGAAAACATAAATGTGCCCTGATTTATAAGGAGGAAACAAACGATTAAGAGTATGAACACATCCTTTAGGGCCATTTGCAAAACAAGAGGATATGTGCTGTAGGCACTTCTGTTGGTAGGTAAAAAATTGTTAGTCACAAGAGGAAAAAAGATAAAAAAGCACCACTGCACTTCCTCCCCTCCTGGCCATTGTGCTCTTTCCCTTTTTCATTTGACNGAAACACTGGACACTAGTTCTATGTATCTATAGGGTTTGTATAAGGTCCTTGTAACAGCTGCAACCCTAATCTGGGTTCTCCCAGCTTGCCCTCTGAATCACTTCAAACCAGCCCCACCCAGACTGCCTACAAAGCCTCGCAAACAAGCAAAACTGCAGCGAGGATTTTCACAGTAAGAGCAGTCCCTTCTCCAAACAGCTCACTCTGCTGCAGCGCAGTTTTGCCCATGACCCTCCTGGCTCAGAGACAGAGTCAGGACAACAAAACCTGCACAAACACACCTGGTCAGTCTGCTTTTTCGCACTGATGAAAGAAAGAGTTACATACTTTTGTAATGGGTTTTTGAAATTTTTCACCTGTTTCTACTTTTTCAAAGCTCCCAGATGAGCCAACCCCTGAGACTTTAACCCCTGGCTGTTATTCTCCATTACTGGAGACCCTCAGACAGCTATGCTGCCCCCTTCAACTGCAAAGCAAAACGAGGAAAATCTGACCATGAATTTCTAGCTGAGGATACTGTACAACATGGTATACAGCCCCAGAAAGCAAAGACATAGGCACTGTATTACAGACTATTTCCAGGGCATCATATGGGAAGTGGTTTCAGAGGGAGGTAGGATGCTGCAGGAAAGCATTTCCACCCCATACAAGAGAGATCCCATGCACTAGTTGAGCCTCCTTAAATTCTGGGGTGTTTCCTCAGAATGATGAAACACTGAGAAGCAGCAGTTTCTTCCTCATATTTCTGAAGCAGCTAAGAAGTGAGAAGTCTGACTGCCAAAGTCTCCACTGAAAGAAATTTTTGACAAGGGCTGAGGAAAAGGGTTTGGTATCAATGTAAATGGATGGAGTGACCGTGATGATCATCCATAGCACTCATTTCTTTGATGTCAAAGTAAGCCCCAACCCACAGAAGAAAGTAAGGAACTCTGCAATAGTTCCTCAATACAGTATCAAAGTCTCAAGGAGTTCACACAGTACAGGAGGAGACTGTAAAAAGACTTCTTTGTTCAAAGACTATCCCAAGAAATCTTTAGGATCATATGCTGTGTACAAAGGATCCATATACTTCTTGATTTTTCCACTTTCAGTTGTCCAAGTGAAGAGCTGGATGGATAGGAGAATTTGTTCTGGTAGACACTAGTTTCCTGCAGTGCGTGAATATTGGTTTCCACCCCTGGAAGCAGGACCACAGTGACATCCAATATGTGTGGGTGGCTCCTGTGTTGCTCAGTCAACCTGTCCAACCTCAGCACTCAAGACTGCACTCTGTAGAAGTTCAAGAGTTTCTTGGTTGCACTATTCACAGATCTCAGAGGCAACAACTGCCAGGTGACAATGGGAAAAAGGTGAGATCTGAAGAATATAAAGGAGAGCAGACAGCTTCCAGCAATGGGTTTAACATACAATATGCTTTAAGCAGTGAGGTTGGACTACTGTTGGGAAGTACCTGGTTCTCTCCAGGTCTCTTCTCTTAAGGCCACCGCCAATGCCAGCAGTCTTTGGAAATGATAGTGTTTAAGCCAGCAGAGCACGTCACAGTCTATTTGCAGGTCTTTGTCACTGACACATGGAAGCTATCAGTTTTCTTAATGTCTGCTTGAGCCTCACCAGAGCCCTTGTGGGAGGACTGAGACAGTCCCTCCGAGCTTCTACCTTGAAACTGAGAATACACCTCTTTTGTATTCAACATTGCTGCCTCGAAGTGCTGGCACTGCCTTCGACATCGGAGGTGATATTGGCTTTGGTTCTGCTAACAATTCTGCTATTAAAGCCAAAGGGGAGATTGGGTTGATCCTCTGTGCCAACTTTTGTGGTAAGGTTGTTTCAGAAGTCAATTGCTTATTTTTTTCCTTTGGGCACCAAAGGACACTATAAATTTTTCCTATTTTGGTACCATGAATTGAGAGTCTCAGAAAACTGCAGAGTATCTACTTGGTAGACGGGACTTCCTGAGGCAGAAGAGACATCAGCTCCTTTTGCCCTCTAGGGCAATTACCGAACAGCAGGGTGGGTGAGGCTTAAAGAGAGAATTTTGTGTCCCCATTTCACAACGGTGCTTTGCCACTCTGCCCAGCTGTTTGTTACTTCAATAGTTAACAGCATTCAAACCAGAAGAACAGCGGATTGTAAATGAATCTACAGATTGTACAGTTCTTGACGGTTTCAAAGGAGTTTAGCCGGAGCTAAAAGCTAGCAAGTTGGAAGCCATTTAGACATCTTACTGTGACGGTCAGTAAGAGGAAACCAAAGTTTCAGCCTCCCTCCTGCCTTAAGTAAACAAGATACATGTGTAGCCCTGTCAGAATCAACTAGTCAAGAACAAGTCTCAAGTACATTTCAAATTGAATCTATACTGACACTGACTTGAAAGAGAAGTGTATTTTTGGTGAGCATATATAAAACTCCTTCCTCCTTTGCAGAAAGAGAAAAGAAAGACCAATTCTGATACAAGCTTGCAGGTCATCTTAGTACTTGAGCCTTCTAGATGTAGAAAAGGGTTTGCTAAGAAAGGAAAACATGCTGGGGATTTGATCTATATTCCAAAAGGTCTTTGCAGTTATATAAAATGACCCAGACTTATTACAGCTTCAAAAGACACACACAGTTAATACTGATTTTATCAAATATCATAATACTACACAGGCTAGCATTGCTTTTGAAAGTATTTGCATAATGAATAACATGTCAAGCTGTGTAAACCTTTACATTTTTGGTTTCTCATCTAGATAGCTTTTAAACAAGGTCAAAAGCAAAGCTGTATGTTTGGGGTTTTTTATTGTTTTTTACTTTTAAGCATTTTTGCTTTTAAGCAGAAATAAGATTTCTTGTTTTTCAAACATTCACGGTCCCTCCTTCATTTTAAGCAAGGAGAAACGGTCCTGACAGATTACATATGACATATGACATAATGAATTTTTGGAAGAATCTTTTGCTGATTAACCATGCAGCGAAATGAAATGCTTAATAGAAAACACTTGGCACAAGCTCCCTGATCAAAATGTCACCTTGAAAATGGCTCCAAGTCATTTGTCACTATAGAGTTTACCCACGTTGCACAATACTGGCATCCCATACTAACCCACCGCAACTTGACTAGACAGCCCGGGGTGATGAGGAAATTACAGGTATTGCCTTTCTGGCTATGCAGAGATAATTAGCAGCTCCCATAGGTTGCGATGACCTAGGGAATACCATGTCAAAGGCAATCCTTGTGCAAGTCCTGACTCTGACAGTGCTCTACTATCTTTGGCCAAGGTTAAATCTGGGTCACCGTACATGTAAATGTACGGAATCACGCATATGATGCCAATGAAGCTTCCTTCAGTGTCTGACCTTTACAGAGTATGTTTTTTCTTGTAGTATTCAGAAACTATTTGTAAAAACTGGCATCCGAAGCGCGAATACAGTTGAGAGGTTATAAAGAGAACTAGGTATTTTCACTTGCTCTGCTGCCATAAAGATGTTTGGGCCCTGATATTTTAGAAAGAACAAGCTTCGGCTGAGAAATGACATCAACATTAGTCCACATAGTGCCCCTTCTGATTGCAGGCAAAATGAAGATTCCTCAGACAGGCGACTCAATGCCCTCATAAAGGGTAAAAGTCAAATTCTGCCCTTTTGAAGAAAAATGTTGGTAACTGTCTGCCTGCTTTGAAAATTGCCATACATTCTCCACAATATGGCTGAAAACAAATACAGATAGTGTTTTACCCCTACACATCTTTGCTTATTATTTTTATGTCATTCAGATTGCCTCAGTGTTATTGTGCATTTAAGAAGCTATTTATTACCCCTGCCTTTTAGGAAATGATACGAATACCTGGAATGTATGAAACGCTTGGGTAGAAATGCCACAGTCTAAATTTTTAATCCAATATTTGTGGCCTATGCAACAGAAATCAGTGCATCAGAATATCCCCTAATTCCCATATTCTCACCACGTACACAGTAAACGCAGCCCCCACAATAAAACACGGCACAGCAGGCGCAGTGGTACCTGGCATGTTGCATCTCCTTTGTTCTGCAGGATTTCACACCTCCTCCTTTTCTGCCTCTGCTCTCTGTAGCCCATCTCTAGATATCCACCCTACGTCTGAAAGAAGTAGCTCTAGCTCCCTCTAAAACCTCAGTGCTAGTCATCTGGTCAAGGGAATGGAGACACTTCTTTGCACAGGCTGACGAAGCCAAATGCCCTGCAGTACATTCAGCTGACAGAAACATGCCCCAAAAGTGGGATTTACTGCTCGACAGCGCAACAGAGGATCCTTGATGGCTTATTCAGTAAAAACAAAGACCCTATTTTCTATTTGCATGAGTGGCCTGGTTCCATAACCAATATTATTGAGCACACTTTTTATTTTTTAAAGTAAGATTTTTTTATACCTAAAAACTGAGAACCTCTGGTGCAAAGACATCTGTCAAAATGCTTCTTTCATTTTCCATGCGTCCCTGTATTTGCAGTTTGAGTCAGACCATTTGGACAGTACTTTATTTTGGACAGTGCTTTCGCCTACCTACAGCCCCAGCAACGCTGCAATACACAGGGGGGCTCTTGGCGAGACATGCTAACACCAGGTCCATGAGTGATTTAATAAGGCCTGAGAGGTCTTTTTCTCTCTCCCTGAACAGGCTGTGGTACAGAGGAGGGGAAAAAAATAAATATTTCCATCATCACAGAACTAACATTAACCTTTAGGTAATGAGTACCATAATTCAGGCTATTCAGTTTAGTTCAGTTCAGAAAAATCTCATGGAAATGTGAAGAGGAGGATACTAACAAGCACGCCTGGATGCGCCCACATGTCACTGGGAAACACGGGCACGCTGTGACGGACCAGTCACACCTTCGTGAATGGCGCTGGTGCCACATGAACGGTTAGGAGCCTCGTTCACTCTTACCAGCTTTATTAGCGTTTCTGCACTGTAACCCACTAGAGAAAAAACCAGTCCAAAGCCATGAAGGGGCACAATCCCTTCGCAGAAATGTGGCAGCAATCAGAAATGTCCGTGACTGGCACACAAACATGCAGAGTACATGCAGGTGCCCTCACCTGTGATTTGTTATTGGCAATGAGCAGAAGGCATCTCCTCCTGCCAGCCGTGTCTCCTCCTCCCAAAAGGCTAAAACTACCTGTGGAGAAAAGACTAGCATATTCCTCAAAAATAGCACGTGCCAATGACTTGGCTCCTTTCCCTGAAATTCAAGTCTTCAGAGAGGATAACCCTACACCTGTGTGTACATAATCCACCGAATCTGCAAAGGACCCATGCATTTGCAGGACAACAGAGGACATGACAGATTATAGACTCCAATCAGCATCTTCGCAAGAAAATTCTGTTATTAAAGCCCATTCAGACAAGAGACACCACCTTATGTCCGGGCAGCTGATCCCGGGAGGCTGCTCTGGACCCTCCCTCCGCTGGCCAGGAAAGCCTCCCTTTCCTCTACGAACTGCCTTCATTGTCTGACCTGTGCATTCCCAGTTGCTCTTGTGCAAACACTGTCCTCTAGCTTCAGCTAACTCCCTTCACCTCCAGCAGCCTTCCCCTTTGGCGTACGTAGCGCACACCGTATCGCTGCTCAGCCTTCGCTGAGCGCTTTGCTAGACTAAACACGCCAGGTTCTTTCAGGCTCCCCTCTCCATGTCTGCTTCTGGCTGACACTCGTTCTCCTCGTGCACATCACACTTCTAGCGCGGTACCGCACAAAGCTGGACCTTTCAAAATTTTAACGTGTGCAAAGTGCTGAGCACTCATAACTTCTCATTTTTGTTTAAAAAAACCCCACAAAACACTGCCTCTAGATACTGCATTTACAAAACAATCTGCTACCAAGTCACACATATAAAATAACCTAACCCAGCGAAACTAAAGTATATTACAAAAATTTTGCTTGTATGGTGAAATGTAAAGCATCTGCTATTCTGAAATAGGAGCTAATATTCACCAAGAACTTTTTGATTAAGGTTTCTGATTAAGACAGGGTGTTTTACTGCATAATACAGCAAAATCAAATGTTCATATTATGTTGCCTCTGTACATCGAAGCTTGTCTCACACATCCTGTGCAATTCATTGATTTCATTTTTGTGTATCTAGAATAGTTCATGTCACTGCTTGGATGTACCAAACTAAAAAAAGACAGAGGGTATAGCTTACAACTCCACTTTTTCTGCCATTGCCTTGAAATGCATATTACGTTTAATGCAGAAGAGATGATCATACAGAATATAACTCATTTTTTCTGTCAGTGTAAGCAGTACATTGGTCTGGTTAAAAAGACATCACAGAAAGTCCTTAGCTGCAGCACAATGGTGAACATAACATCACATGTGATACACAAATCCCTAACGAAACACTTCCTGCATTCCTTTTTAAGTTTATTTAAGCTTATTTCCTTCAAAGATTTTACTTCTTTCAGGAGAAGGTCAAGGCAAATCTGCTATACTTCTCCCTGAGCAGAAAAGGAGACGAAACATCTACAAAGCACCTGTATTGCCTAGATGAGCTCAGAAATTGGCTCCGAGGCCCAGAACCGTTGTCATCTTTGCCATCTCTGACAGAGGACAGCATCCCATCTCTTACATGAGTTCAGAGCAGTCCTTGGCTCACACATATTGCTGCTGTTTCTTTGTCCTGTCCTAGCTTCCTCATCACCTGCTTGTTCAGCAATCCCGTCCAGAGGGAGAAAGTCCTCTTGTGAGGACTGGTGCCACTAACACGTTTCCAGCTTCTTTCACCAAGGGACCTAAGGTCTTTCCAAAGGACCATCCCTCAGATGGCATGCACCAGATTAATACCTTCTCTGAGCAAGCATCAACCTAAACAGTACCTCAACACGATTGCATCAACCATTTACCTGGGAAAAAACGTTCCCCCTGTCAGCTCATCTTTGGCATCTATCTGCCAGATGAGGCCAACTACTCCTCCGACGTAACGACTGCAAAAGGTGCTGTGACATAAGGCCAGCCACTGGCACAAGTGATGCACAGCAACCAGGGGAACCTCACAGGAGCATGTCTGTGTGTTGAAGCCCAGGAGCTGTAAATGATTTCTGCCCATGGATGAGCATACAAACCTCCCACTGGGACCCACAGGGAGCCTGGAGAACTCATCTGAGGGCAAAACTCAATCCTACCCATACAGTTCAAATGAAAAGATAATAAAAGTCCTCTCCGCATTCAGCCACGTGACACGCAGCTAATGTTGCATGATGGAATAGTACAACTCGCTCCATTTCCTTGGCCTCAATGCCAGAAAAGCAACAAAATTAATATTTAGCTTCATGTAGTGCTTTTTGTCCTGTTTTTAAATCCCAAATAAACCTTGTTTGGAAAAAGCATTTCAGGATCCCGAGTGACACAGTCTCTTCGCTGGCAGAGCCCCAGTAACAGCAGTGTTTGGTCAGAGACATGCCCTGGGCTCCACTCCTGGTGGGCGGTCTCACTAGGTTTTGTCCCCAGTACACATACGCTTTCACGAGACCCCAAAAGCAACACTAATACAGGGAAAAATGATTAACCAGGGTTGTAACTATTCTACCTCAACTACTAGCTGCAGCACCCAAGGTGAAATGCGCCTGTGCAACTCTCGCCCCACGTAGCATCGCTCCCCGCTCCTCAGCTCCACGATCACCAGGAAATACCTCACAGCAGCTGGCACACGGCACAGCCCTGCAGGCTTACCACAGCTAACCTTATGCACAGAAACGAGAAGAGGAGAACACAAGATGTTTGTTACTGTCCCTCCTCAATAGCTGGTAGAATTTTTAGCCTGAATTTTCCCAATCGAGCTTTAATAACACCACCGTAAGTTACTACAGTAGATATTTTCATGGCGAATCATCTCCTCTTTAGAAAAACAAGCAAACAAAAAAAACTGTCCAAGGAGTTCATCCTGAAAAAATAAACTCCTGAAATTCACACAGAGCAGATTCCACTGTGAAAACATTCCTGTACTCTTCAGGAATGTGAAACTGTTTAACTCCATCTACACACCGGGCTCCACAGCCTGGAAAAGCCCTGGCCACGTTTTGCAGTTGTAAACCACTGTGAACATTCCACCAGACTCAAGTAAGGCCCCACAAAGAGCAGAAGTAATAAGGAGCAACGAAGCTCTCATTTGCACTGTGAACCTGCGAGAGATTTTCAACTATGCGTGCTACGTTACGCTGGTTTTACGTGCCTCATCTGAACATGGTGGTGGATGAGAGGATCGAGTGCACCCTCAGTAAGTCTGCAGATTACACCAAGTTGGGAGGGAGTGTCGATCTGCTGCAGGATAGGAAGGCTCTGCAGAGGGACCTGGATGGGCTGAGGCCAACAGCGTGTGGTTTAACAAGGCCAAGTGCCAGGTCCCGCACTTGGGTCACAACCACCTCAGGCAGCGCGACAGGCTTAGGGAACAGTGGCTGGCAAGCTGGCGGCAGAAAAGGACCCGGGCGTGTTGGTCGACAGTCAGCTGAACATGAGCCAGCAGTGTGCCCAGGTGTGGCCAGCAGGAGCTGGGAGGCGATCGTCCCCCTGTACTCAGCCCTGGTGAGGCCGCACCTCGAGTGCTGTGTCCAGTTTTGGGCCCTTCACTACAAGAAAGACATCGAGGCCCTGAAGCGTGTCCAGAGAAGGGCNCAAGTAACAAGTGATAGGACAAGAAGAAATGACCTGAAATTGCTCCAGGGGAGATTTAGATTGGATATTAGGAAAAATTTCTTCACCGAAAGAGTGGTCAGGCATTGGAACAGGTTGCCCAGGGAGGTGCTGGAGTCACCATCCCTGGAGGTGTTCAAAAAGTGTGTAAACGTGGCACTTTGGGACATGGTCTAGTAGACATGGTGGTGTCGGGTTGATGGTTAGACTTGATGATCTTAGGGGTCATTTCCAATCATAAAGATTCTATGATTCTAAAAAAACCTACAATGTCTGCAGTAGGGATCTGGAAGATGTGGCACCTCAGTTGTAAGTGCACAGGGAATGGGACACAAATGAAAAGCCCAAGCATGAGCATGGACAAGCCAAGACAAGACGGTTCCTGGACTGTGTTCAGAGCTGACCGGCACCAGGAGTCCCTCTCTGAGGGCACCTGGGTGAGCAGGCGGGAGCCCCGCTGCACCTGATCCTCCACAGCAATCGCGCTGCTCAGCACCCATAACGCAGGCAGCACCATGCCTGCTGAACAGCCCCGCACCCACTCACTGACACATTCTGCAAAAAAAGACACTTTCTTCATATTGAGAGGAACAAAACCAACCTGAAAATAAGAATCTTCACATTTATATATGTTGCACACAGATACGTGTGGATATGTATCTATACGTAGTTTAAACAGCAGAGTGTATAACTCACACATATCATTGCAGATATATATAAAGCATGAAACTATGTTAAGAAAAACCCAGTGCTTGGCTGGAATGTTCTGTATCATCGTAGGCAGTCAAATGCATGTTTTGTAACAGAAACTTTCTGTAAAACACCATGTAAATCTGCGGATAAATCTTGCTTAATTTCAGAAAGTCTGGCTGCACACACCACTGTTTCACAAGGATCCATCTTTTTTTATGAAACGGTCTTATATTTAATGCAAACAATAAGACACTACATTTATTTGCATTACTTTGTGCTGATTCTACACAGTATAAAAGTCTTTCTGTTACAGGGAATTCTAAATCTAAGCACTGTACCCACCTTCAGATACAGGAGGATGTTCCTTATCCTCTGACAGCTCTTGAGGCCCTAAAATTTCCCTTGCATCAGGAAAAAAAAAAAAGTCTATTTCACTTCTTTATATGTTTGTTGTGGTTTTTTTCAGTATACTCATCCAGAAGAGTAAATGTAGAATGCAGTCAGTAAATCACACTAACAGGAGAATTTTGTTAGAAAGATATAAAGACATGGTATACTTTATAGATAGATAGATATGTGCATATATATATGTATCTCTCTCTTTACATATGCTTAGGCTGTCACCAATCTTCACTAAGCAGGGACTTAACACAATTTTCTTATGGCAGGATCTCGTTACGATTTTAAAATCATAAATATATGCAGAGGCTGTTACAGACCTTTTAATTTATTTTGCATCCATTTACCAAGATTTGAAAGATACAGACAAGCACAAAGAGAGCTAAAAGGAGAGAAGTTATCTGGCCTAACCTGAGCACCCAGAAGTTCAATGTCTAATTCTGAGCTAGTCAAAGTTCTTTTTACATCAAGTAGGCATTTGTAAGGGTAACTCGGCACCATCCTGCCTAGGCTGGCACCTATGGTGGATCAGGTCAAGTATTCTGGCAGTGCTTGTTCACTGCCTGTAAAGGGGGTTCACAGTAACAGGTCAGTGTGTAACTTTTAAAGGTGTCTGAAACTGCAGGAGGTAAATCCAGACACCCACGTATGCCTTTGCAGAGGTGTGGGAAAAGCTATTTTCAACCCACCGAGACCTGCATGCCGTGCCCGAGGGTCACCTCCACCTTCCTGTGGTGTGATGCCCACAGCTCCCAGGACATGACTTGGCCCATCTCCTGCTCCTGAAATGCTACAGCCAAGGCCTGAATATACATCAGATGTGCACCATTAGCAATGACGTTTCCTGCATTTGCAGCGCATAAACTTGTTCCTATAACAGCTCTCGCTATTCTCCATCATTTGGCTGGCGCTCAGTGATGTAACCCACTGCGAATGAAAGAACCCCTTTTTCTCTGGCCTCAACAATGTGCCCATTTGTGAGCAAAGCCACTGCTTTCCCCCGCGGAGCTGGTTAGTAGCGGTATTTTATTTAAAATTCTTGTGGAAGCTTATGGGCTGAAATAACTGTGATGTGAAAACCAGATGTCCAAGCCAGAGGACAGATTCAAAGGGCTTTCATGAACGGGGAAAGTCACAATTCGGCTTTAGAGCCCAAGCTATTTGTCACCACGAGGGGTCCTGGTGATGGGCACGGTGCCACGGGGTTGTGTGTGGGGGGGTACCTAATAAAGGTACCTCTACTCAAGTCCACCTAGCCCACTAAAATAGAGCCCCATACATTATCATACTGCTGTAGTACTGAGATGTCCTTGAGCTCAGAGCCAACAAGGAGTCAACACGCTCTCCAACTACTTTTTCAAAAGATGACCTGTAAATTTACGGCGGCAAGGAAACCTTGATGGCAGGCTTGAGGAAAAACCAGCATCACTTCTAACTTTGTTACCACCAACACCGTAAGAATAATTAAAAGCCCAAAAGCCTAGAGGGAGTCAGGTCCTTCAAACCCTCCTGCGCTGAAGCAGGAGAGCAGCCCACCACAGCTATCGATACACTTTGTGCTGCCATTAGAAGCCCAACTGCAGCTGGTTTAGGGCTTTCTGAGTGTGCTGGTATGACTAATCTACTTATAAAACCGACTGAGAGGTAAGAAATGAGAAACTTGAAATAGCTCGGCTATAAACCAGTATCCAATTACACGTCAAAGCCAGCCTGAACGTTTTTGGATACATAAAAATGTTGAATACGTGTTTTTGCAACTGTAGGTGTTCCAGTTTTTGCCAAAATAATTTTGACTTGTTTTAAAAGTCTCCCTGCACGCCTGCCAAAGGATGTGCTCACTGACAGGAGAAACTAGTAATAGATGGCAAAACAGCAAACTCCTTCCCACTCAAACTCCTGGTGAGATCTTGCTTAAACGGGAAGACGATTTGTCTGCAAGTGCTGTAACAGAACTATTGTACTTTGATCATGTTTATTTTAATACTTTAAGCTGTAAATATATCAAGAGGAGGTCTTCATTCACTTTTACCGTGGGTATAATGAATGCAAATATGCCTTTTCAATAGTTTCTGCCTTTCAGGTTTATCCAAGCACTATTAAGAAAATGGATGCGGAGTTATTCCAGGATAACCTCCCCAAAATGTTTTTTTTTTCCCCCCCAAAATTATTATAAGCAAACTGCTGGGAGCTAGTCTTTTATAACCTGCTGTCCTATTTTGACTGTAGGAAAATGTGGTGTCATCCCTGTGAAAATACTTAGGTTCCTTTAGCAGTTTCCTTTGAATATGTATTTTAAAAAAGCATCTCTGCCCGTGCTATTTTATTTTTTCATATTTTTAGCTTTGTTTCCTCATTTTTAGAGATGTGCTTTAATCAGAGAAAATTTCAAATATTCTGTCCACATTATGTCTCCTATTAATTTTGCCCCCTTGACTAATAAAACCTTCTTCCTTTTTGAGGTCAAAGAGTTAAAGAGTTGAGGCTAAGCCCCAGGAAGTCAAGGGTTTAAGTCAGGACACTGCCGGCTGTGACTGTCCACAAGCGAGCGTTGCTGGTAACACCAACGCAAGCCGAACATCCGCTCACAGTAATACTCCCAGCGGTATCGCGGCTTATGACACTCATCAATCTTCTTGACATTTAGTAGGAGATGACACTACTAAACCTGGATGTAAACAGAAGCAAGGTGCATGCAAAGGTGTAATTTATATTGGCCTTCAAACAAGATAAAAATGAAGAGCTGAAAACTGTATCTTCCATGCAGTAATAAGGACCAGTAAAGATGCACTTTAGTATGAGCCTATGCAAACCACAGCCTGGTGACATTGCTTTCCACCTTTAAAACCACTCTATAACCCCCACCTCAAAATTATCTTCAAATACATAGATACTTTTAAATTCAACCGCACTAACTGCTTCAACTGCTGTAACAAAACCAGAAGCAGACACAGCCTCCCGCAGGCAGGGAAGCGCTCTGTGTTTCCCTGTAAGGAGGGCCCTTCTTTAATAAGAGCTTCATCCGATCACTGTCATTGTTCTAGATAATGGATTACCTACACATACATTTTCAAGTGTAATGACACTCTTGCTTATTAAAGACCTCTCAGCTGAAGGGGCAGAATATTATGAACTGGCCAATCCATTCATTTCCTTGAATATGTTATTCAGTATTTTATGCTAAACCAGCAATACACCATCCATTTTAGTACAATGATCCTTATGTTCAATAAAACTGAAGTGCTGGATCATAAATCATTATAGTCATTTATTTTACATTAGACACATTAGCCACTATATTCCATAATCTATTACAATAAGGTGGATTTAAATGTACCCCAAGGAACTGCAATAATAACTTGAGAACCAAATATAGCAATTATGGATAAAATATGCTTAACCTAAAACTGCACTAGCTGCATAGACTGCTGTGAACTTTAAATAAAATTTAGGGAGGATGATAACTGTCCTGGAATAAACAGAGGAAAATAGGAACCTCCTCTCTCTACTTCATATAGTTCAATAATGGTCTAGCTATGGGGGAGGGGATGTTATGCTTACAAACCAGTGTTTATTTAAATACTATTATTTCGTTACTATTGTATGTATTTTCTTCCCATCACACAAAAATTTCCTGTATTTTCCTGGTGTTTACATCCTACTTGTGTTTTTAAATAGCTTTTTTCCTTGCTAGCTGTCTGGTTAACCTGTTTGGCTTCCTTGAACGCTCTTCAGAATCCCTCCAACAATTTTAAACATCTTTTGCAAAATTTCCCTAACATGTCCAGACCTTTCTGGTGCTATTTCAGCTTCAGGCTCACCAACAATGAAGGGGAAAGCCTGTCTGCCTCCTCCAGACGCAATGTCTCCGCACAGTCTTAAAGGCCATTGGCACTTTTTGGCCCCAGACCAAGAAGCAGATCTCAAATGCTTGTGAACACAGTTTAGCATTTTTTTCAGAATTTGTGCTCTGCCAAGTATTAAAACAAGGACGTATTAAATGAAGCAATCATTTCTTTTACTGGGAGGACCTGGCACTTGAGACTTCTGGGATTCCTGAAGATGCCTGCCATCAACCCGGTGCAGAACAGAAAGGGCACCACAAGCCCTCAGGCATCATCTGCATGAAGAACTGATGTACGTCATGCCCAAATTTCACAGGTGCTGCTTCGTATTTGTAAAACTGTGTTGCTTCCTGTATAAATTCCATTATCCTTGAGATATTTTCCTGATTTTATTGCTGGTTTTGTGGGGCTTTTTTTGTTTTTGTTTTTCTTCCCAGGAACAGAAATTACACTTAAGAACTAAATGCTCACTGCCACCAAAGTAGCTGCTCTTACCTATTAATTCTCTATTACCCCCAATTTCTCTTTGATATTTCCAAAATAATTACGATTAACTTAAATTTCTTAATTTCCTACAGGGCACATTAGCTGGATCTGCAGATTCATACAGTGGGTGTTCACTTTTCCAATTATTCTGTTACATGAGCTTTATCTAGGGGTCTATTTACATCAATTTCTTTACTTCCCTAGTGCCTTTTTTTTTCCTTCCCATGGAGGCCAAATATTAAGGCTTGGCACTGAGTGCAGCTCCTTGAGTAGTTTCTAAAAGTAATCCCACAGGTTGAGCCAGAAGCTGACAGGCAAACCAACGCTGCCCAAGGTGCGCTGCTGCTGCTGCTGCCTGCCCTGCACCTACAGAGAGTTCAGTCTCCAGCTGCCACCCTAGCACCTTTCACGAGACTATATAATGAAGAGACGATATCCAGATTATTCATGACAAATTCAAAATAATTTTTTACTTCAGCTCAAAATCATGGAATATTCAAGCAAATAAGGGTATCTGAACCAAGGTAAGGCAGAAGCTTGTTTTTCCAACGATGCACCCACATTTTACTTTATATCACAAGAATCATTGTCGCAAAGGGTGTGCTGAATGCAAAAAACATCAGTTCTGGTTTAAATGTTCTCCCTAATTCCTATTGAACAAGAGATGCTCCAGATGATCTGTTTGTTTTTATTCCGGAATCTCTGACAGAGGAGAGCTGCTGTGGTGTCACCAAGAAGGGAACAACGCACCCAATTCTGTGTGTTTTGGAAGAGAAAGTAAAGATTTTGTACAACATCCATTGTTGAACAAATGAGTTTCTTTTTGATAAACAAGCACTGAAAATCCATATATATCATGAGAAGAACCCAAACCCCTTCGATAACCATACAACACTCAGCAGAGCTCTGTCAGCAAGCAACTGACAAAGGCAGACCCTTTCCCAGCCTGCTTTGGCCTTGCATTGCTCCCTAGGACTCTCTTACATTCACCAATACGTGTGATATAGGAAGAGAAAGGAGAAGGTGTGTATCTAACCAAGTCACTGTAAATGCCTGCCTGAAGCAGGATGGAGCCTTGCAGGCAAGCTGCAGGTGAACCTGAATTCCTGCTCGCTTCATGACCTGGGCTGTGCTCGGCCCCTCTGAGAGCTCTACAGCCAGCAAGCCACGGCACCAAGCAGCCTGGATCTCACATCTCCAAGCGGGAATTTGTTTTCCAAAGTATGGTACCACAATGAACAGTAAGGACCTCTGATTGCTTTGGAGTTATGGCAGCCACTGAAGCGTCCTGCCAAGAAAAACCTTGTTCTGTTACTGGGTACATTCACAGAGCACAAACTGATCAAACTGCACTCTCCCTCCTTCTCCGTCCTCTCCGAGAGAACAAGTGGCAGAGGGAGATGAAAGCCACAGTGACAAAATCATGTCATATGACATGATTTGACCGAAGGTGGACACAGCGTGCATCGTACTCAGGGGTGATGGCTGTCCACGCTGACCGGGGACAGGACAGCTCAGCTACCTGGTGGCCACCACAGCATGCTAGGCGAGAGCGTGGCACCCAGTAAGGGCCAGCGTCATGCCCCACCAGCCATACCTCATGCCTCACAGGCACCATCCCAGCCGCCGCTGTGCTTTTCCAGCATACTGCTGACTGCAAACCGGAGGGGAGCCTGCCCAGGGCGAGGCATGTGAAGGCAGCCATGCCATCCCTAAGGCAGTATGGCGCGGCTGGTACCAGGAAAACATTCTCAGTTTCAACTGCCTAAAAACATATGAAACTGTTTAGTGAGAGAGCACACTCGCTAATGGCAAGTACCGATCCTGTTCACGTGTAAGATGAATTTAAAACAGAGCCGTTTCTCTCGGAAGCCAGGCCTGGAAGCTGTGACGCCTGAACAACCATGCTTACTCCCACGACACCCAAGCGCTGCCCCTGGTCTGCACAGGGAGGTTTCCCTGCTACAGTGAATCATCCACAGTGAACAGCCCAGCCTCTCCTCCCGGGCAGGGCCCTGCAAGGACTCTTGCCAACGTGCTAGCCTGTGCGGGAGGGAGGGAGGGGTGAGGGAGAAGGCTCTCCCAGAGGATGCCTCCTGCCAGCGCTCGGGGCGCTGAGCCCTCCCCAGCCAAGCTGCTGGCCGGTTGAATTCCAACAGCCGCTTCCTGCCAGCCAGGCTGGCAAACAAACCTGTGGAAAAGTAAATACTTTTATCACACAGATTTCCTCTACCCCCTTTTAAATAAGGAAAGGCTCGATGGCTTTCCTGAGTCAGACCTATACCACTCTAAAGCCATGATGATAAATACGTGCGCTCCCATGCTCATTCGAGTGACTACAGCCACAGGCAATACAGGTTTGCACGGTTTATGGATAAAATGCAACAGAAAGAACCCCTCTGTGAAGGAGCCTTCCCACCCAGAAGCAAACGTTAGGTGTAACGTGGACCAGCCTGCAGGAGCCGAAATGCCGGGGCAGCAGATCGAGAGGAAGGCGTCCCTCACGCAATCTTGCTGAAGCCAGCAGACATGCAGCAGCCTCCTACTGCCATGTCTTCCCCTCTCCAAATATGAAGGTTCTCTTGAAAGAAACTGAAACGAAATTTAGCTCTGTTAGCAGCAAGAAATAACCAGCGGCTTGAAATCATCCGGCCTTAAATTTTCCAATCTGACACTAGCAGGGCATCAGTACCTTTAAAGTCTCTATTAAGAAGGGGTAAAACAGTTGGAGAAGTCAGGGTCATCTCTGGGAATTTATACGAGAAATGTTTGCTGTACCGCAGATCAAAATAGCATTTTGACTCATTGATCCCCTGAATGCCATAAAATCTGAAGCGAGATCCTTGTGCTTAGCAGTGGGAAAAATTAGTTTCTTTGGCCACCTATTGTAACATAAAGAATGAATAAAATAAAGAAAAACGAAGGAAAAGATATATAAAGCTTGAGATGAGGGTAAAGACAAGTGAGCAATTAAAAAAGACAAATGGACTTCAATTTACAAAAAAAACCCTAAACCTCCGCCTCAGTAGCATGTTTAGCTCTTAATCAAGTCTTATTACAATCGCATGCAAATGCTGGGATGGCAGGAAATTCCTTCAAACTACGTTTTCATTAAAGATTCTGCTTTTTCCAGAATAATAGTAAATGACACGTGAACTTCATATGAACTATAGGTCATGAAAGGATTTAGTATTGGCATTTTTAATCTAAAAAGTCTGTGCCAGAAAATCAATATGTTTCAGTCGCAGCATTCGAATGCAATTTTCTTCACGTAACAGGGTTCTTTCTTTCACTCCTCCTTCCTCTCCCTCTCTCTTTCTCTCTCCTTCTTCTCTAAAAATAATGAATAATTCCCAGTTTTTTCTATGAAACAAGCAGGCGCATTAGAAGGCAACGACATCAATAACGCGTTACATGTAAACAGAAAATGAACAAAAAAATCATTCAAGGCCCCTTTCAAACCAGCGTGCTTTTCATCAGCGCTATTACAGGTTCCATTCACATTATCGGATTGAACCACGCTGCATAACCAAGGTGCTGACAAGCCTTGATTACCCAATAACTCCTGTATTCCTTTCAGGCAGGTTCACCGAGAGGACAGGAATGCGCGGCCTTCCTGTGGGGCAGGCTGCTTTCCAGCCAGACCAAGTCAATGAAACCCAACGCCCTCCCGCTCCTGCGCGCCGAAACAGCCCCTGCATTTCCTGAGAGGCAATTATGACTTTTCCCTTCTTTATTCTCAATTGTTTCGGATAACAATTTATTGTACATCGGAGGGGCCAATATAAACATTTTAAACTCTTTTCATAACACTTAGAGGGGGCTGCTAAGTCATCTCCGTAGTAAATCTGTTGTCGGTTCTTTCCCATGCTGCAGAGTCAACAAATCTGTCTCTCGCCCAGGGCAGGCCTGGCCCGGCACTGCAAAAACAGGGGAAAACGAACGCAGCGCCTCGTACGTCGCGTCTCTACTCGCTCCAACGTTCCCCGCACACTTGTTAGCCGCCCACCTTTCAGCTTTCCCTTTGCACGGCACACCTTTCAAAAGACGGATTGCTCAAAAGAAAAAAAAAAGACAACCCCCCCCCAAACCAAACAGGCAGATTCAGGCAGCCCTAAGTGCTTCTTGCGTTTGGATTAAGCCCTGCTCCAGCCTGAGGAAGGGCAGAGGCTGCAGTATGTGCTCACTCTCTCTCACAACTTAGGCTGGAGCGCTAATGAAAAGCAGGAGAGGGAGTTGGCGGCCAGATGTGGAGCGAGGGCTTCTACCAAAAGGGAGCTGGAGCCATTAGGGCTGGGATCTAACAGAGGCTAATTCCCTCGCCATGTCACTTGCCTAATCCCTTGCAGACAACTCCTCCCTTCCCTAGCAAGTATGCACGTATCAAAGGCAATCAAGCAAAATAAACATTTGCAACAGATTTATTTTTGGTAGCAATTTATACTACACTTACTGTTATTTCTCCTTAACTAATCAGTTCTTAGTCCTCTTCTATGTATCCCCCGAGTGAAACAGCTGCTTTAGTATCACTTAGCATCCAGAGCTGTGGGTGTAATATTACCCACGTTTCTCTAATTAACTTCTAATGACACGATTTATCTGCAAATTTTTCTTATTATTTTTATTATTTTAAAGTCAGAGCGGAATTCAACTTTTACCTGCGTCTGCTGTACATGCATCAAGACTCATAGCGCTGCATACAAAGCTCTGCCCAGCTTTGGCTCCGGGCAGCACCAGCCACCCACCAGCTGTAGGACCATGGGGATCTCTTGCACGGGGCTGCACCCCAGCACGGCTCAGTTTACTCACCGAGTACTGTGGGATCAAAGGAAGGATGACGTGTGTTCCTCCCACCTTTGCCCAATGCACTAGGCCCGTACCTCCTTCCAACAGGGGCTTTAGAGGAACAAGAAGGAAAAGATGAGTTCTGCAAGCCCTGGAGATATCACAGCAGTGGGCGAGGGAAGGGAGAGTTGCAGGATGGGGTCAGGGGAGAAAATCCTTGCTGAAGGTGCAAGGTTTGGCCAGGCCAGCCTGCGGCACGGACTTCTGACAAGCCACTGTCACGTCAGCCAAGCACACGTACTGTATTCTGCTTTAAGGCCTTAATATTCTGTTCCCCTGGACAAACGCATGGAGCCCAGAAAGCCATTCTTCAGAATTGATGTCCAAATATCAATTGTCTCTGAAGCAGCTAACACTGCAACCATCTTGTACCACAGGCGTGCAGACAGAAACCAGTCTGCAAACACACACTCTGATATGCTGGGAACTTTCCTGCTGTAAATACCCACTGCCTAGTTCTCAGTTTTATTATTTTGTCCTCTTTTTTCCTTCCCCTCACATGGCTGTTACCTTCAGCTCATCACCATGGTCTATTTATTGTCACAAGCTTTTTAAATGGCAAATATTTTGAGTTATCTGTGGTTGTGTCAGTTTACTTTTCAACACAGTGAATGAAAGGCTTTTCACTTGGTACCTCCTAGAACTGGAACAAAAAGTGATTTCCTATGCAAGTACAAACAAACAAAAGCTTGAGCATTTTCCTTCCAAGCAGAGGAGTTACTCTTGCCCAAGGAAGCGTGCTTGATACATTTCAGCAGAAAACACGCTGCTTTGGGGATTTTCTCACACACTTGTGATAGCAACCTTTACTTTAAACTTTTCTGCATCCATCATCAAGCAAATGGTGTCACATCTGTACAATTAAAAAACTATACAAGTCCAACCTAATTTTTTTTCCTTAGATGGCCATGGTTCTAACAATGCAGCCACTAGAAATACCTATCTATTTTTAAAGCTATTACTATAGTAACATAGATTATAGAAATAATTCTTGATATTATAAACACACCTAAATAGGAGGATGAACAAGATGCACACGCAACCTTCAAATAATAATCTTCAAAAATATATTCCAAGATACATCATTTACAAAAAAGGTTTCTATTTTACCTGTATCTACAGTAATTTGTTAAGTTTAAAAAAAAAGGAAAGTGATTAACTGAATTACTGGAAACCATAATGGCAACGGATTACTCGCCTGTTGAGCACAGAATAGACTTGAAATCTGTGTTATGGATTTGTTGATATTTGGCTGAATTAATAACCTATAGAAATCTTAGAACCAAAACGCACTAAGTACATAAGTCTTCGCTACACTGTTAATTTAGTCATGGATTTTTATTTTAGTTACTCTAGTTTATATGAAGAAAAGAAATCAAAATTGCACCTTGTCATATTTGTCTGGTATCACACTCCCAGCTTCACAGTAATTGTTAGGGAGCAAATGCTCCGAGGAATATTTATTAAACATGACTCTGAATTGCAGCCTGTCTCCGAACAAAATCACAGTTGCAAACTGCAGTTTTACAAAATCTCAGGATCTGACAAAAAGAGACCAAAAATGGACTGGTGGGATTTTGCAGTTCAGTCTCATTCGCTCAGGCTGGGATGTAACTATGACATCTTCAGCTTACGTACATTTTAATGTCTCCCCTTCAAAATTACCTGCATTCTTCAGCTCTACAACAGCATCTGTTCCAAAGCTTACCAGAATGGAGACTTCATACAGCAATTTTCTTCAATCAGTCTAAATGAAAAGACATGTCGTCATCCTCTTCCATCCATCACTTTGTTTGTTGCACGTTAAACTGTGCCTTACAATCACTGAATGGTACCTTCTTAAAATTTTCTGAGAAATCTTCTTCCTTAATTGTGTTGAACAAACTGTAATGACATTTTTTTAATAGACACTTGGGGACAGCTCATAAAAACTCCACACACCATTCAGATAACGGTTTTATAGAACTTAACCAGATAAAGGTGAAATGAATCTTTTTTTCAAAAAGCTATTATTCTATATACCGAGACATCTTTTCTGCCATCTGACTACAACATCACTGATCTGTTCTATCATCTCCTGGGATATGATAAGCACGGAGAAAGGAGAAAAAGCAAGCTGCAGTGTGAAGTCAGCCCTGTACCACACAAGCATAAACCACCATCAGCCCGTACTCAAACTTCTGAATACAACCCATGATCGTGGCAATCCCAGGAACCTTAATGCGACAGGTTGTGGTGATGAATTTCTTTTCCAGTTTATGTGGTTTTTTAGTGTTATTGTTTGGTAATAAGTCTCTACATCAGGAAAGTCTTTACTAAGAAGATTTTGTTACGAAGTATTGTTGCTTTGTTAGATCTTGAGCAGCCTTTCAGTTGATGCAAGGCCTTTGTCACTCTGCCGTACGAGCAGTAGATGTAATGTCAGCCAGACAACCTGCTGTCTTTTCAATAAACATCGGCAGATGTCAGCGATACCAATCACTATGTTCTCAAAAATGATGACTGCTTCCTTTCATCAGCAATAAAAGGTGACTAAACTGTATCACAGCATGGTGATCACCCCACCAGAAAGTCTCCCCTTAAAACACGGGGTGGCACAATGGCTCTCTGCATCCGGAGGCTTAATGCACCACCCTGCAAAAGCTCTTCTGGCACACGAACTCATGTCCCTTGGATCTCTATCACTCAAAAAAATCCCCAAAATCCCAAACCACCGATCTGTCTGGAGAAACTCAGTACAAAACAAGTCTCAAAGGAAAGAGCTCAAAATCAACAGAAAAGGGAACTTGGGTCTGAGCCACCAAAGAGACTCCACGTTAAATTAGCCCAGGAATCCTGTCGACAGCAGGGCAGGTGACAGCTCTCTCTAAGTTCTACCCACATCCATTCAGATGGATTCAGATTTATTTTAGTACGCAAATGTTTCTAAGTGCCACTGCAGGTCCAGCAATGCTGAGCCACATTACTAGCTAGGCAGCCTTTTCCCCAATGCAAAGGGCAGCCATCAGTGTCAGCATTGCCTTTTGAAGCAATGGCGATGCATACAACATGCAGCTGTCCGCAGGACCAAAGAGAGGTGCAAAACGTTTGGTGGTTGTTTTGTTTTTTTTGTGGGTTTTTTTTTTCTTTTCCCCCTATGAATTAGTCCCTTAAGAAAGTGTTTACCCCAGAGCAAACTGCTAGCAGCATGAGACGGATGGAACCTGTAACATTCAGCGTGCAACAGCACGCGGAGGGCAGTAGCACTGGAACCGTGGGCTGAAATCCTTTGTCACTGCACAGCAAAACTTTTCTTTTTAAACACGGGAATAAAAGATTTAGTAGACTGTGTGACAAACAAAATCAGGCAAGTGTTTACATAGGAAAACCAGCCCTCTCGTAGCTGCACAAATAAATAATATTCTTTTTTCTTTGAAGAAAGAGCATATGCTCAGCACTCCTTTGTCCTGTATCACAATAGAAAACCCCTTTGCACTGGAATATCTGAATCACTTCTTGGCAGTCTCTCAAGGTAAACAGAGTAAATTAAAAATGAATGTTTATCGTAGGCACACACATACACACACACTAGCAAAGTGGAGTGCTGTATTTGCCTATCAAACATAAGAAGCGATTGAGTCCATCAGTCATTCAAACAAGCAACCGAAAAGTGGAAATAATGGGATGACAACATTAGAAAACAACCTCCCAGAAAGAGATGAGTTTCCTCGTAGCCATTTGTCTTGTCTAATTAATCCCACATGTGGGACTAGACTGAAACATTAAAAAAAAATTAGGTACAAAATATTACTTTCACTGGGAAGCTTCAGAAGTACAAAAGAAACAGAAATGCTTTATGGTTGTGCTCTGCTTTCAAACCCCGTTTTTCACAGCATCTTCTTAATCTGGGACTCGGCCCCTGTGCCTAGATGAGACTAAGAAAACGTTGGCAGCGCAAAAGAAAGCAGTTGGAAAAGCTGGGGAAAATTATGTCGTTACCACTAATAAAACAAGATGTCAGTTCCTAATAGATTAAAAACCTGTGTATTAGGTTGCAGACTATTCCTGGGCACCCATGGAGCGGTCATGCCCAAGAGCACTTCCCTCTGCTCAAGACCGGTGAAAAGGGCATGACCTATTCCCTTCCACGCAAACCTTGTCACAGTTTATCCGCATTTTTGTCAACTCGGAATTAGACTGCTGTAACACACTCTCCACAGGGCAAAACAAAATGCAGAAACAAATGCAGAATGTGTCAACTGCTGACTTAATGGACTTTCATGCCAGGAGCTTGTTGCCCTAACGTGGACAGGTCTGTGATATCTGTCCTCACAGGAGGCTGTGTAGGTATAGCAAGGCGGTGGGTTTAATGTGTAAAATGCTAAACGCAACAATCTGTTTGAAAAGGGATTTCTGATCCTGAATATAGGGACAGAGACACTTGACCAGGTTCTCAAAATGGTGGGCATTTCTGAAAAACGTGGTTTTGTTTTTACTGGGTTTTTAGTTTGTTTTAGTTATTTCTGAAGTACACAGCAGACACCTCCACCACCACAGCATGCACCAAGTAGGCTACCAGAGCTGAACTGAAAGGGCCCTCAACACGCCAGGAAACATCCTCCATATGCGCACTACTCTGAAGCAGACTCCATATATTCCCTTTTGAATGTAATACATTCAAAGGAGACTGCAGGCTGCAATGTTTCACCACTGCAGTCTGAGGGGTGTGTGAGTGTCTGGTACAATATCACCAAAGAAGTTAATAATGTAAGGACATCCACGGCATATATTGTATACCGTTCTTTCAACGCAATGAAGTAAGCTTATATCATCTTTTTGCACACTAACAAGAGGTATGAAAACTATTCTGGCACTGCTCGAGGACGTGCCTGCTGGCACCATTTGCCACAGAAACCCCCAAATAACATCCCGCACCAACTCCCAAAAGGAAAGTGGTGCTGAACAAAGGACCGACAAGCTAACAGCTTTACAGGCAGCTTTGCATGCTTTCACAAACTTTTTAGAAGAAAAATGAGGAGTCAAATACTGTGTTGGGCCCCCAACTAAGCAGGCAGCAGTGAGCTTGTTTTAGGCTGTGCACGTGCATGCGCATCTGTATATACATGTACATACACAGATCCCCTGGTGTCCACATGTGAATAACTGGTACACTTTTGAGGCAAAGAATACTTAAAAATCTTTTTCCTCAGGAGAATCGTAAAGGGCGCTTTCAGGACTTTGTTGAAGAAAGTTTACAGCGTGCCCTTGCACAGTACGTTTCCCCACCCCCCCCACTCCCAAAACTTGCGTCGATTTGTTTGCAAAAGGAGGTGGTGCCACTCCATCCCTCTGGCTTTGGCCAGGGCCGAAGGGCCTGAAGACCTCCCACTCCGCTCCCCCCTCTGCTTCCGTCCAGGGAAGACGCCCCCGGGCTCGGGGCCACTCCACACCACTGGGACATTGCTCTGCGGGAACGTCCCGCTGCTGCTATTGCCTGCCTGAGCTCGATGCATTTCATTCACCCGCTCCCCGAAAACCGCTTCTTCCGTGCTTGCTTAGTTGCAAGAAAACGGGTTAATTCCTGTTGCGATATATCAGAACCAGATGTAGTTTTTTCTCACAGCCAGAAAGAAAGGGGGAATCGCAAAGTTTTACTTCTCTTTTGAAGGAAAACGTACCTCCAGCTGTCACACACAAACACCTTGGCATCTAATTCCTTCTCTACTGTATAGTACTTGCATGTTTCCCTTTGGCATTCGTAGGTGTCTGAAAGCAACGCGTCTGTTACAAATATTCCCATCACATAACTGCCCTAAATGAAGTAAGAAGATTACTAGAATGCCCCGGTTAACACATCAAAATTTTACGTCAGAAACGCTAGCAGCCAAAACGCCTGCCTTTGCCATCAGAAGCCTCTTCAGGAGACGAGTCAGCTCGAAGAACCGGCAGAAGAGCCTCAGGAATGTATCAATACACATCAAGATTTAGGAAAAACAACAGCAGAGAGATCTGTTCTCCCAGCACCGCTAATAAATAAGGTATTAAATCGTTAAGATTTCAATTACAAGGGAAGAATGTGGCTAACCAAATAAAAGCAGGGGGAGTTGAAATAAGTAGTAGGTTAAAGATTAATATTCTGGGTTCAGAACAAAAGGATGCTCTTTTGTGGCACTGTGCTTATGCCTCTGAATGTAAACATTGTTCCGAGAGCCATTTTTTCTTTGCCCAATCTTTAAAGGGTAATAAATTAGACCTTGGACAGCCATACAAGCTGCTACTAGATGTGAATGTGAATGTGTCTGTAGAAAAGGCTGACTTTCAATCAAAGTCTATTGAAAGAATAGTTGGATTTTCTAAAGAAGCATGTTGTGCCTATTAACCAACTTACAAAAGAGGCCATTTTCTTGATTTATGTTTGGTTGCTATAGAGATCTTGCAGTACAGACTGGCAGGTGAAGCTCCCATTTAACAATCTCACAGGTTTTTCTTTGCTGTACTCAGAGGACGTGGAGCTACAGTAGGTAAAATCCACCACACAAACATACCACATCTGTCAAACTTAAAGATCAGATTTAAGGCTTTCCAAGAATTTATCGGGAATACAGGAGAGTTATTACACAATCTTTGCCCACAAACATTTTATACCCTGAAAAATCTTATGGCAGTGAGCTGCTTCAGTTCTGTTAGGTTTTGTCACCGATCCACTTCTTATTCAGCAGGTAATCACAGGTGAGCAGGATTCCAGCACGTCACAGCACCACAGGGTCATCATCTATTTGGGGTTGGGTTTTTTTTGCACACCATACAATATGTGCACGAGGAAGAACCTTTGTTCTGCAATGGCAATACTGATGCTAACATGTGCAAGAGGGTGTCAATTAAAAAAAAAAAATAATTAAAAAAAAATCCATTTGCCACAAGCCACAAAATATCCCGGAAGGCATGCAACTGAGAAACAACGCAAGTTTTGCTGGAGTCTGAAGGAAAACTTTTACGTGTCAGTAGGTCACAGGCAATTCAAGACCTGGACTGAGAAATACTATTTTAGAAGACCAGATCTTCTGCCTAAGCTCTGATGAAAGGAAGCTATATAGAAAGTAGAGCCCTGGAAGAGGAAAAGATAATGCAATTAGCCACCTAGGTGATCCTCCAAACAGCAGCTTGGAGGGGTAGAACAGCCCATCAGCATGGCAGTATATGCCTGAAGCGAAAACCTAACCAAAACAGTACCTAGGATGCCAGCCTTTCCTTAGTTGGCTCCTTGCATTAACAGATACAATATCAAACACACAGAACAGAAAAAGATTTAAAAAAAAAAAATCAAACCCAGAAGTATGATTCTTACTATATTTAAGATGAGAAAAAACATAATTATTCCTATGCGACTCCTTCATTCAACAAGAAATTTCCTTTGGCCTACTTTATGCAGAATAATCTGCATTTCACAAGCCAGCGAAGTCACTGGATTACAGTAACAATTTTTGACGGAAGGCAGTGCCTTATAGCTGCCTTACTTATCAATATGTTCTACATTACTAGCACCGTACTATTAAAAGTTTTATGTAAATAGACAGTGGGGGCCAAGTAAAACAAGATATTAAAGCATTACGGCTCCCCTCCATTTTACAGAAGTAGTGAGAGGGAGTGGGGTGCTTGGGAAGGGCTGGTCCCTCAGCCCCCCCACCCGAGGGTACACTCTATGCACTTCTCTTTCTAGAATCTCTCAATTTACAGCCCGTGCTCCTTCACAAGCAACTCCTGCCTCTTGGTGGGAGAAATGACCAGCTTGGCTGCTCTGCCCAGCACAAACCCATCATGTTCACCATGCTCATCCCGACAAAATCAAATTGCAGTCAACTCCAACAGAAGGAAAAAAAAACCAAACCCACTACCAATTTTTTTGAGCTACTGAGCAAAGTTGTTACCAGGAAGGTCTGATTTCAGTTCCTGAGATGTACTAAGTGTCTGCAGAGCGAAGAGGTTGTTGGGGGGAGACAAACATCTGGAGCCATCACCGGGAAGGCACAAGCATGGCACAAGATGGCTATAGGTGGCGTAACTTCCATGGGCAAACGTGGCTTAACCCAACACTTACCAATGCACAGAGGTGAGAGTCATATACGGCATCAAACGGTGTAAGAGAGAAAAGATTCTCTCTCGCTAAGACCAGTACAGATATGTCTCTGGAGGCAGATGGCTCAGGGATCGAGGTTGGTCTGATCTTGTACAGCTGAAATGAATGAAGAGGAGCTTTGCTACCGAGTTGGAGAGGGCAGGACGGAGACATGGGCAGGAGGAGGTTTAAAGTCAGACACCCAGAATTCAGCCTCTCCGGAAACAGTTGTCCCTTTCCACCTCTGTCAGAGGAGAAAGCTGCAAAAACTTGCTTACATTTAAAAGGGGGAGGAGGAGGATAATTGCAGTAATCTTCAAAGGATTTGTTTTAATTTCTGTTGAAAGGGCAGCAAGTCTTTCTTTGTTTGAACATATGGCTTTTGGGGAGAGGGCTCCGAGTTATTTCATTATCGGTCTTTCGGAATTTTGCTGATGATCGGGAACAAATACAGCCTTAACACCAGAGCTGTGATGAAGAGAGATGACTTCCTTGTAAAGCTCTCCGTTGTTTGCATCCTAGTAATTATTCGGCAAATGGATTCCACCTGTTGTACATCACCCAGCACATGCAGATGGGACTGAAATATATCCTGGATTTATATTTTATTTGGACTAACAAAGCCAGGATTTGAATTCAAGGGGCAGTGAAGGAACTAAGAATGTTCTGCATCAGAGACTTGGAAAAAGAAATACAGGGCTTTGGCTGTGGCCCTTCTGCTCAGATTATCTCCAAATACTTTACATGCAGTGACTCCTCCTAAGGAAAGCAGGAGCGATCAAATCCATTACGCTCCGCTGTTGAACCCTGTCTCAGGCCTCCTCTTGACACATTTCTTTTACTTCCTGTTACTTATTTTTTACATTAATATCACTGGCAATATTTTGGCCATCTCCTGCTTTAACTCCAAACCATGATGAAGGCAGATTTGACCATTAAAACAGTATTACACAATATCTGTCATCCAGATTGGGCAGTAACTTATTAAACCCTGTTTTATTGAAAGTCTGCATGTCGGCATTTTGTTTTTATACCTTGCATGTGTTTTTAGTGTTGAACTTGGCTTTTCCATGGATCTTATAATCATAAAAAGCACAAAGACTGAAATCCTGCCCCCATTGAAGTAATAGGATTTTTGTCACTGATGTCCACCACAGGGTAGGATTTCAACCCAGATTACTAACAGATCAAAAAAAAAAAAAATAAAAAAAATATCTTCCATTTCTGTCTCTCCAATGTACACCCATTGACTGGAAAAGTCAGTGCGAAGGAAAAAAATCCAGACAGAAATGTTAGTATTAAAAACATGCTCTAGACAACATCCCTGAGCATGTGCGTGCACACCCACATCTTCTGGAAGAGCTGCTGGGAGCACCTGGCATCACATGAGGTCTGACACCCCACCTAAGAGAACAGCAGTATTAGACCTGCCATCTCTAAATCCCTGAGGATACGTCCAGTAACGGAAAGATCCAAAATACTGCAGACGAATAACACTTAATGCAGATCCCTTAACTATATAAACAGATACGGCACCCACCCTCTGTCATTCTACAGGATGTAGCATCTTAGATTTTGGTCTTCAACACGCATCCAAACGGCATGTACGTATGCAAACACAACAGGCTGGCAATATCCACGTGGAAAGCTGCTGCAACCCATAAGTAAGTTTAGCATGCACATCCTCTCCTTTTTGCCTGGAAACTTTGGGTCCTTTTCAGTTTCAATGCAGTTAAGACCCTTTCAACGGCCGTGCGTTGTGTTGCATAAAAAGCAACAAGGGTGGGAAGCGAGGCCATCTTCTCCCTGCTCTGCATAGAAAGAGCCAACTTTGGGAAGCTGGATTTTTCGTTGCCCTGGAAGTTTAACAACTGACTTCAGCTCCACAAGCAAGCACCGAGGGCTCAGGGTGCCCACCAGTTAAAACCTGCATCAACCCTTGCAAAAGAAAAGTTCTTAGGTCATTTCTAAAGGTGTTTTGCTGTTTAATAAGCACACCTCCTCACTTTGGAGGAGGAGGCTCATGAAAAAAGTTACAATAAAACTTAAAACCCTCCAAAATATTCTTAAATAGCTTTCCTATAACCCATATGGCATATAAATGAATACAGGGTGGTGTTGTATAACCAGTTTATTGGCATACAGTTGGTATGGCCAGATTACTTGTCCTTTTAGTGAGTAACCTTAGACTGCAGCCATCTTAAATGCGCGCTGATAAATCTTAAACATACCAGTCCACTGTGCATTATTTCCTCTTCATACACACACTTCTCTTAAGTATGTAAGTAGATATTTGCATATAAAATTCTGATGGCGCACAAAGGGTTCGATTTCTGCATTCCTTTGTAAACCCAGCAAAAGCATTATGTTTCCCATCACTGATAAAACCTCTAGGCTTTTAAACTCACAAACGTATTTTTACAATTGTTAAGCTGCTGTTATGGCCTGTGAAGGTTCCTGGTCTGGTAACAATGGAAACTGGAGTCTTATGTTTATCTTCAGGCCAGGACGGATGGAGGCAGCAATAGTATATGCTTTCCTAAACTGACCCGCTAATGACCTGAATCCTGCCCTGAGGGGTTAGTATCCCTCCGAGTAAGAGGATATTTAGCTCTGATGCCAGTTCAGCCTACTACTCATTTAAAAGAAATTGCCTCATCCAAGTTAAGGCGTTTAGATCTCATTCTCCAAACTTAATCCTTCATACAGCATGTGTTTTTTCAGACATCTTAGCTTAGAAACATAGATGTCAGTTATGAAAAATATCTGCATTAAAACCTGAATGGCCTCGAACTGCAAAATTTAGTATGGCCAGTGCCAAACGTAGAATAAAACTTCAATACCACAAAGATTTAAGAACGGGTTTGATTGCTTATTCCTTTCAATAGTCTGACTTCAGTATGTCTGTTTTGTGCATCGAGTCAGTCATTCTTGTGTCTCTGCCGAACCAAGGCCTTCCAGTGAGACCAAGTTCCTTACTGACTAGGTTCCTCCCTTAAAAGGATGGAGCGAGCAGTTGGGATTAAACACAGTGACTTCACCCACTCTTTGGATAAAACTGATCTGTCCTGAGGTTATAATAAATTCAGCTACACTAAATAACTATTTTGCTTTATCATAAGCATGTGCATTTTACATGTTTCTGATCAAGATCAGAGATGGAAAATGGCACAGGATGACTATTTCCATGATATCCTCTCGCACATCTGGAGATTAATGACGCAGCGGTCCAGAAGGGTTTGTATAGTTTGGAAAACACCCAGACGTTTGAGTGCTTACTCGCAAACGCAACTGTGCAGCCTCGCCAAGCACTACCAAAACACCACTCACTCTAATTTTCTTCATTATTACAGGGTAATGATATGACCAGAATTGATATTTCCTGGAGACTACGCTCTCTTCTTTATCTCTATGTACATCTGCCACTCAGTGTCGGCCAAATTCAGAGCAGCGTTTGCTATTATTCTATTACAGGTTTTCCTCGCATGCTAATCCCCCAGGAATCTGGCATCCCAGTTCACAGCAAAACCTATTCACGCACACACGCGAAACAAGAATCCAATCTACCGTTTTGCAGAAACATCAACAACAACAATTAAAGCTACAATAAAATTGCACACCTATTTAAGTTCCTCGGCATAATTCCCATTCAGATAATTTATGCCAGCTTGAAAAAGGACGCAAAAAAGTCTTTTGAAATTTTGCTCCTAAGTCACTTCAACAGCTTGGAAAATGTTCTCCCTTTCCAATTCCCACCCCCAAATGGAAAAAAATAGGTTTAGTGTAAAGCTGAGTGTTTTAAACGTTAACTTTTAGGCAAATTCTGCTCTGCCCATCTGAATGTTACTGCCTTGGAATATTCCACACCTCCAGAGGCAACATTTACATTCTGCAGCAAGTGGCAAAAAAAAAAAATTAGTACCACACACAACAACACGTAAACCTACCTGCTACTATATTTATCACATACGTATACTTAAATAGTATATAGCTGTCAAGCCTTTCTTGAAGATTTTACATTAATTTCCTTGCATCTCAGAAACTTTTCAAACTTAGAGCGTTAAGTGCCTTTGAAACTAAATTCAGTGACTCCTAGAAAGTTCATTAAAAAAAATTATTTGCTACTACAAATGAAAAGCACTCTACATACCAACTGCTCTATTCCAGTACGCGTCATGAGTACTAAGACATCATAACATTCACAGATATCAATGCCAGTTCTTTGACAACTTTGATCACTTGCACACACACGGTGCGTGCAGCTAGGTTATCCCAGCAGGATGGGATGAAGGCTAGATCAGGCTTTCCAACTGGATGCACCTAATGCTCCTGCCCCAGCCGAGGAAACACCTCCTTATCTCCCAACAGATGGACAACGTTTCTGCCCGCTGCCTTGCTGGCTCCGACCAGCCACTATGTCTACTCTGGCCAATGCAGGATTGGGTGCAGGCTGGGCTCACCAGGGCCACCCAGGACTTTGACTCAGAGCTTCTGGTGCTGAGCAGGGATGGAAAGACACCTGGGCACTCCCATGGCACTGCAAGCAACAAAAACTCACAACCTGTTGTTACTCAAAGCCCCCATCAGCCAAAGGGCAGCAGGCAGTATGTCTGGAAATACACCCAGGCAGGTGGCCCGTGCCTCTTGGTGCCAGGCTGGAGGTTCCCAAGGTGGTCGGCAGGTCCAGCCCAGGAAGGTGGCAGAACACGACCCGCGACGATACGTGTGCTCCCCTGCATCCAGGTGCACTCATAATAAAACTGTCTTTCCCACAGAGCCTGCAGAATAATACATGTTATATTCTAATGAAGTAATTATTAAAATAGGTAATTATTGAAATAACCACATCAACTCCCAGTCATTAAAATCCTCCTAAACAGAACGGCATGATGGCTTAGGCTATTAGAAAGCTTGGCAGCCACCCAACGCCTACAATAGCTTCTAATTAATTGATCTCACCTCTAATCTGCTATTGTTAGCCTAGTGCTGATCATTTGTTTGGCCTACAGATCCTATTGCCCCTTTCATTTGATTGTATTTGTTACTGTACCCTCTCTATCTCTTTCAATTAAGCACAGGTTAAGTGGTTCAACCGCAAGAGAATAGGAGATAATGGCACCAATCAAAGTAATCTCTTTAATTTGCTAAATGGATTACAGGGAAACCCCAGCCAAAGTGAAGTCATAGCTGGTGGCCTTCACTTGAACTATACACAAAGAGTATCTAATTATTAACCCACCACATGCCAAACTTTACAGATATCCAATAAAACAACACAGCATTCGGGTACTAGCGGGGCTGCTCTCATTACAGTTTTTCACTGTAAAATTACTTTTTGTGCAAAATCTTTATATCGGCGCTTTTCCAAGTACGCCATACGCCGTACTTTCAAGTGCAACATATCTAGATATAACAATCAAAACACCACACTGCATACCAGTCAAGAGAGTGGATTTATAATCTCTTTAAGGACATGCTCGTGGTAGAGTTCATTTTTCATATTTGTACTATAAATGCAAATTCAGCTTTGCAGTCAGTACTGCTTTTGCTGACTGTAGAAGTTTTAATAGTAAACAAGCTCTGTCCTTAAACTGGCAAGTGGGTTTCTTCCCCCTCTCCTCTTTCTTCTGAAGTGTTTTTGAGCAAGCTGTCTGGCAAGAGAGCTTCACGACCAGTACACTTTGGCTGAGCGTGTCCTTGGCTAATCAGTCAGGCAGTGAATTCAAGAATGTGAGCTGCATGAGACGGAGGGTCATTTCCTTGCAATGACAGCGAGAGCGGGGTATTAGAAAGAAAAGAGGTAGAAGGAGACAACAGGATTTCATGCAGATGGAAACTAAGCTTGTTGGAGAGGCAGAACCTCTTCAGAGCAATTGGATATCTCTGCCTTTTCAGAATAAAATGTTTTTATTGGTGGCAAAACAGAGATTACCAAGTGTAGATCTATTGTTCCTGGCAGAACTCAGCTTGCATCAGATGATGGGTCAGTAACACAGAATATGGTATCATTTTGCAGTTCCATTTTGCCTTCGGTTGGTTGATTTCAAACAGAATGATTACATTAGCCTCAAGCAGAACATCCAAGAAGTGAAATCTCCATTTTAACTTAAAGGAAAGAGAGGTATATGGAGAAAGAATAATCTATATTCCAGGCTGGATGACTTCAGATCCTACAAAAAGTCCATGAAAAATGGAACAGGACTCCTACTTTCCAGACCTGACACCCAGCCCACAAGGGAGCACTTAACTTCTAACATTAGCTAAAGTTGTCTTGTAACATCCAGAGCCACAGTTTTTTATTTCTGACTTAGCTTTTTGCATCCTCAATTGTTTGGGTACCAAACCTTTTGCACTGCGATTGTCAACTTTTCACTGTCGCTTTTGTGATGCTCATGGTTCCAAGTGGTTTCCATGCAATATAGTCATGAACAAAGAAATTATATATACATCTCCAGATTTCCAGTAATGCTGCTAACACAGCCTGCCTCTGTTCCAATGAGATTTCAGCTTTATATTTCATAACATGTTTTTGTTTGCATGGTAACTGGCCAGTAACTTGGCATTCTTTTGCCGTTCTGTGTTTTGACACCAGTTCAGCACTGTTTAAAGCCGAGCACATACTGCTCGCGTTATTGAATTAGCAACTACATGCACACACTACAACCTTCAGCAAAGTCCGTCCAACAACTGCTTTGTAGAGCAGGTATGGTTCCACAGGAAAATCACAGCCAGGCCCAGTTGCGTCACCCACAGTCGCAGAGGCAAACACAACCCTCCTATCAAACTAGCTGCACAAGGAAATTGTTTACATTTTGTGAAAAAAGTACTTTACGAGGGGCAGCCTGGGGAACAGGGCGAGATGCTCATTTTTCCACCCTCCAGACCTTTGCTTCACTACACGTGGTCCTGCTTACCATGTGCTGGCCTGATGCACCCCGGACATCTCTGTGAGCTGACCACTCATCTAGCCAGCAAAACCAGGGGCTGTTCTCCACAGTCTGAGGGACCCGGACCAGCTCATAGGAGGCGCCCTGCAGGACCAGCCACTGCAGCCAGTGGGAACAGGGAACCAGGCTGGGGGCAGGGATCCCTCAGCCACCCTGTCATCTGCCGGCTATACCTCTCCTCCTCCTCTTTTACATACAGCATGCAAACAGATTCAAAAGGTCTGGAGCGTGACCTGCAGCCCATTCCCGTTTTTACCTCCAAGCGCCCATACGGAGATGCACTTTCTGCCCACAGCAATCCACTGTGCCTGTGTATGCACACCTGACTTAAAAACACATGACTGGCTGACACCGTCAAGCGTGGAGGAAACCAAATGTCTAAATTTCCAAACGCCTTTGCCATTTGAGAGCACACATAAGGCTATATTCTGCTTTCCAGCTGCTGCAGCTCTAACAACCTTAATGAATTTAACAGCACAGATAGAAATGGTCTTCCAAACTTTACCCCGAAAAAAGAAATGTTGGTATTTTAAGTTATTCTATTTTTCAGGTAATTCGTAAAGATTAAACTGGGCAAAAGGGAAGGTAAAAGCTTACCCAGCAGTATCATCAGGTTGGATGTTATTTGGAAAGCACAAGCTTTGGGGATCTGTGGTGCTGATTCAGCCCGTCCACAGAGCCAGGGGTCAACCCACAGTTCTACTTCTCTGGAATGCAGAAATATTTATTCACATCTGGAAATGGCTCATCTGCACTGGAAACTTCTCTAATATTTTCTCTTCTATTAAGATATGACGCTACCAAGCAATCCTTTTTTTCACTGTTGTTCTATTTATCCTGCGGTCTTCTCCTTCATTTATATACCTACTTTATATGAGTAAGCCGTGCCTCTTACAAAGTAAATCAAACCGCTTTGAAATCTGCCAGGGTCGGCACCAATAATACAAATTGGCCCATAAATATTGAGGCTCTTGTAATCCTCCCTCAACAAGTGAGCCAAATATGAAACCAGATGAAGCCCTCTCATTTTAATTCCGCTATTGCTATTAGCATGGAGGCACCCCAGCATATACGAGTCCCTGGCTCAAGTGACGGTTTTCAACACCACCTTAATTAAACCTGCTCCAAGCAAATTTAATCAGTGCGATGAACAAAATGGCTTCTGAAAGCAGGGAGCAGTTTACATTAATGTTTCCAGCACCACTGTCAACAGTGCTGCAAAAACATTTTGCTAAGCATCAATGGGGATTTCTGGTTTAAAAAAAATAAATAAAAATTCCTACTGCAACTATTTGAGCAAACCACTTTAGAAAGATCCTGAGGAGAGTGAATGCAGGGAAGACACTTGCCCTGCACCCCATCCCTTCCAGTCCCGAGAGGGATTTATCCGAGCATCTGAAATCCTCCTATGTCAGAGGTTATTTTCCAGGACTTAAATTCGGATCACAAACCTATTCTTCTTTTTCCTGTTCTTTCCTAGGTGTCTGAGGTCAGGGTGGGAGGCAGATTGCTGGGCCAGATGGACCCTGGTCTGAGCCGGCACAGCACTTCTTATACTTTCATATTGCAATACATTTCCCCCACTACCCTGTCACAGGCAGTGCAGAAAGTATTTCTTCTTTCTGTCTCCTAGCTGTATGAAGTCTATTATTTAGGTAATTACACTAGGATCTGTACCAAGTAAATGTTTTCCTCCCCTCTCTATTGATGTGAGACAAGGCTCAAGACTGATGATAATTCTATAGCCTTGCTATACAACTAACATGAATCTCGCTGGTGGATATTTTGCGTGATGTCTGATTCAGAACAGCCCCCCAAAAAAGGCAACTCTTGTTAGGCCCTTTCCTCCCTAAACCTCACCTACTCCAGAAGGAAAGAAGGAGCAGTTCCTTCTTCGAGCAAACTTCCACGCCACCAGCCATAAGGTGTGCTAGGCAAAAGGCACAGGATTCCCGCTACTGGCCCATGTGCCGTGCAAAACTAGCTGGTGGTGGCAACAAGGACAGGAGGATGAAGAGGAAGAGATGCAGGGCAGTGGTGCAAACTCTGATCTCCTACTCCCAGAGACCATAAGGAGAATGGGGACACCAACCTCTTACAGGCTGGAGTCAAAGCACTCTCTTGGTGCACCCCATCATTGGAGCTGATACGCATTCCCATCGTATCGCGATAGGAATTCGCTGCCACGTACCTATTAAAATATATATTCTTAGTGAGTAGAGAGCGCTCTGTTGCCTTTTCTCAGTAGGGACAAGCCTTCTGCAGTCACTACAGATGCAGATCTTTTTGAATGCACAGTATTAGAGAGAACATCAAAAGGCCCAGTTACATCCAGCTATTAAAAGTTTCATCTCAAACAGTGCAGTGCACCTACAAAGATGAACATACACAAAGGTCACTGTAGGAAAGGCCCTCTGCAAGGACTACTTTTAGTAGCAAGGTGAAAACCAACAGGAAATCTAGAGAAGAAAAAAAAAAAAAAAGATTGTCTTTTAATTTATGCAGGTAAATCAAATACTCCATCACTTTGTCAGTAAGCACAGACTTCTTAGGCTCCATACCAACTCCTATGATTTCTAGCTGATGAATATTTCAAAGTTTAATACAACTTCAGTGAGAGTTAAACACAAATGAAAATACCTTACGTCTAGAACACTCTGCCAGAAAACATCTGCTAAAAATTCCTGATTTAAACAGAGGCCTATGACATGCCAGGTTACTACTGCAACCACAAACTAATGGGGAATGCAGGAGAAAATGGCAAGCTTTGGTGCTTCTCCTACTAACCCTCCAATAAACTGTGAAAAATACCTCCTTCTCCAGAGGTGTAGCCTTCCCTCCTAACATTCAATGTCAATCTGCCGAAGAAAATAATTTTCCCAGCTCAGAAAACACAAGCTTTTTTTCTGACTCCAAGTGAAAGTGTTCTCTAAACGTGACCCAAATGACCAAGCAATTTTGCTTCAACCAAAACTGACATTTTCAGCAAATCAACTCTTTGCAATTTGTGGTCACCTTAATGCCACTATGCCATCCAAAGGACCAGTTTGCCCATATAGATATATATGCTGGAGCAAAAACAACACCATTAAAACCTGGGCAGAGTTTTTAGACTCAGGATTTCCAGAAAAGCATTGCTGCCACACAGTCCCATACGGCTCTCTGGGCTGCCTGGTGTGGCTTGAATTGAAGCAGCATCTGGTGCTAGCCAAGGAAATACTATCGCTCAAAGACACCAAAACAGCCATGGAAAGAAGACGCCACAGCTCTCCTATAGTTGTACTGTAGAAAAGTACATCTCTTCGAAACTGGTACAGAAAAATCAGAATTGCTCAATCAAATATTTTGTACTACTAGTGAGAGAGAAAACCAAACAAACACTGAATCTTCGACAACTTCAGGAGAGCACATAATATAACTTCAAAAAAGCCAAACCATTTCAATCCTCAGGCTTTAAACACACTATTCACATGATTTTCTATACAAAATTTAAATCCATCAGTTTCAACATTTCCCTAAATTAATAAGGTATACTATTCTAGCAAAGTCTGTTCAAACTAGAAAAACAGTAGTCAAGTGGTGCCGATTAGATACTAGCTGAAAGTACAGATGAGTATTAAAATCTAAAAAGTAGCTAGAAGTTAAGACTTTAGAAAAACATTCATATAAAATACCTATGAACACAATCTTCAAGGAAAAATAATGTGCTAAGCCAAATATATATGGAAGCATCTAAAATTACAAGCTCTTATTCCAACTCCTGGTTATTCAGTAGCTAATCTGCACTGGAAGAAGGTAACTAAATACAAATGAATTGTTAAGAAAAACACCCAGTATTTGCTTGAATATTTAACAGCTGGAACAGCTGGATTGGATTACTGAACAATGAAATTCAGTGTGCAGTCAGGTAGCAAGGAGAGAAAGCTCCCTGAACAAAGCCATAACAGAAGGAAATAAAATAATAAGTATATATAACAACAATTTTTTTTCTTCTTCTTAACCAGCTATTAAATCTCACACTGAATGTCCCATTTCACAAATACAAATTAATCAAATACATGTTCCTAGAAGCCACGTTCTTTAAGCCTGCTTTTTAAAGGTGAATGGCTTCTTAATTTCATTTTATAGTGACAAGATAAAATGGGATTTCTTTAATTTTTTTTTTTTTTAATTGTAATTGAATATGTTTGATTCTCAGTACTGGAAGGATATTGAAGTTTCTGTATGCCTCTATTTATTTATTTAAAAGTATATGAAATCTCAGGAACTTTTCCAGTCACCCCTTATCTACACTGGCTGCCATCACTGTAAGCGAGAGGCTTATCTTGGATATTGACCCAGCACACTTTTATTGCAATGGTGCGAACCTGCCCCGACACTCCAAAATATCTGAAAGTGCGGTATAAGCACAGAGGCCCAGACAGGCTCCCCAGGGATGCGGGACTGCAATATGCAAAGGTGTCTCTGGATGAGGAGGCTTTGGCTCAGCAGTGGAGAGCAGTGGGAACAAGGCAAACCATTTTTCATCTTTCTGTTTCTGGTCTCCACAAGCTCATGGATCATCTCCCCATCAGATAACAGCAAGTGAGATCCAATCCACCTAATTTAGATGGACTCTCTTGCATGGGAATATTACACATAAGTATTATGCTTTAACTCTTGCTTAAACGTTAGCTGCCTAATGGCAATTCCATTTGCAAACTTTCAAAAGCACCTTTTTCTTTCCAGCACAGGGAACTTGAGTGCTTATTTTACAAGGGCTTTTGCACTGGTATCTAAAATATAGGTGAAGTTCAGTGGTATGGGCCTCGTCTGTTCTCTCCTCTTGGCTTCACTTGGGTTCTGTTCTGACCTGCAGTGCCTTTTTTCTCTGGACCTCCTGCTCCTGTGAGATGACTTGGATGGTCCTTCCACCTCCAACTGCTACATTTCACCGATTCATCAAAACATCTGCTGTGTTGAGTGGCTCTTCTGGTATTGATACCATTGCAATGGCCAGACGCTCTAACACCCCAGGGCGGTGAGTAAATATGCCAACAGACTGATCACCATTCAATCAATGAGACCAACCAAGTACAATGCCAACAAACGTTTCTTAGAAGAAGCCAACGCTTCATCAGGATGACTGAAACCTTGGAAAACTCAGCAATATGGAGGACACTGTAGAGTTCAGGCAGTCAATGCCGTGCCAAAAGACCCATCAGAGCTGCTCCAGCTCCTCGGGTCGAATTCTTTTATGTTCAGGCACTGACTTGCCTTGCCAAATACTTCTGATGTGATTTACATACCTCAGAAAAGATCCCAAACTTTGCAAGTTAAGCCAAACCATGAGCCCAGCCAAAGCCTCCACCTGCGCAAAATGTTTATTTTTAGCAGCTGCAGACTTAGGGGAGCCCGGCAACAAATCTGACCTGCAGCTGCTCATCATGCCAGTGCTGTGTCAACAAATGGCAGGCTGGCAGCGAAAACATTAAACATAGAGCTATCCGATTTATTCAGCGCGTTCCTCATCGGAAAGGAAACAAACACTGGCACAAACCAGAGACCCAGATTTGGAGGAGAGTCCCGTTCGACCATTTGAGAAAGACCTGGCTCGCACAGCCTTAGCTGCTGTCGGCCAACTCCATGCATGCCCACTCCTGGACTAAGTTGTTTGTTTACTATTGTGCAAAGGAAGCAGATGCTTAACAACAGCTATCTCGCTACAAATCTTTCACTGAACTTCACAGGGGACAAGGGAAAAAATGAAGCAAACACTGCAAAAGTGAGGATGCAACTCCCACCCGCAGACCTCTCTCCTTCCGCAGCCCTGGATGCAGTGAAACACCCTGGGCGCACTGATAACACCCCACGTCCGAGGAGCACGTGCAGCCAAACAGCTGAGCCCCAGCCCAGGATTGCATTCTGCTCCTGACAACGGCGCTGAAGGAGGAGGTGAGGAGCAAGCATGCTGGGGAACTGAGGAGCAAGAAGCACCCCTCTCTGCCCTCCTCAGCCATGCAAGGGCCTGGGGAGGGACTGGGGAGATCTCTGCTGTGGCAGGGTAAGGCAGGAGGGAGGGGACAGCGTTTATCAGTGGGAACGCAGCAGCAGCGACAGGTGAGGAAGGAAAAGCGGCATGAGTCTGCGTGCTCAGGTCTGGGGCAAAGGGGTGAGGGAAGACAAGACCCTACAGCTCTGATCCCTTCTGTTTCTGTACAGCTGGGACGCCCTGAGCCAGCACTGGGCTTGCCTTTTCTCAGGCCAGAGGTTCGGAGACACAAATTTGCGTGGAAACAAGGCCTTGGGCCAAGCCCATCCTGCACGCAAGACCTCGCACTACACTTAACCCACATGCAGCTGTACTGACCTAGCCCAAGCCCCCGCAAGTCCGGGAAAGCCTCCCATAGATCCCGTGGGCTGAGTCAGCCGTCGCAGCGCTCCCACCGCTCAGCTCGGAGAGGCTCGGGGACTGTCACCTCCCCTTCCCGGAGCAAGAGTGTGATGGTGAGGTGAAATATTTGATTTCAGGTAATGGAGAGGTTATCGGCTGCTCTCTTCTTTTTTTTTTCCAACATCCTTGCCAGAATATTCACAGCTAAATTTAAACAGCGAACAGTTTCGCAGGTGAAACGAATACGAGGCCAGGCTGCACGCCACCTCCTTACCTTTGCTGCCCTGGCTAAGTGATTTTTTTATTTATTTATTTTTTTAAAATTCTGCTGTGTTGACTGATGTAAATGTGCAACCCCGTCAGCGTGCGGCTGGCAGGGAGGTACCACTCGTGTCGGACGTGTGCTTGCCTAATGCCAAGAGGACTCGCGGTCTGAAGGTTAAGTGCCAGCTTTTCTCCTGGCTGAGAAAAACCTCATGGCACAGAGAGAAGGGATGACACACAGCCTCCACATCACCCAACCCCTCTGGGCACATACCTACAACAGACAGCTAAAAATAAATAAATAAATAAATAAAAATAAATGTAAAGCTCTTTATCTGACAGACAAGTTATTATATACCGAAAGAAAGGAAACATCAGAGACAAAATCCTGAACAGTGCTGACTACCCACAAATCCCATTAAAAAAAAAAAACAAACCTAAAAAAAAAAAAAAGAACCAAAAGAACAATGAAACTCTTCAGCCTTAATCCTGGATTTATACATATGTTCTAATTAAAGACAAATTGAATTTCAAAGCCATTTGGAATAAAAGGGCAGCTCAAAAAGCAGAGTGATACCGAAATCTATATATAAAGTCAGCGCTATGTATAACGCCAGCTATATTAATACCTAGTCTGCGTAATGCCAGCATAACATCACCACCACCAGGGGAACAGCATGTTACACCATACTGACCAAGTTTTTATAAAACTGGTAAAGACATGGTACTTCAGAGGAAACATAAGATAACAGTGGCCCTGGCAGGGGGAAAAAGCATCCGTCCTCCAATTGTTAACTCCGAAAGGAAACTGGGAAGAGCCTTCCCTGGAAAACAAGAAAGCTCTTCCAAATCCAGTGTTACAGTTTGTTTTTCAAACACTTGGTAAAAGCACTTTTGGCCATCAGACCACAGGTCTGATTTTGGCCAGCCACTGCTAGCAGCCTATGAATAATCAATATGATTTTATCACCCTTCCTTTGCAGGATTAGAGCAGCGGCAAGAGGTGGCAGGAAGAGGTGGCAGAACAGAGGGGAAGATGTTTTCAGCAGGAGGCCAGGCAGGCAGCGGAGCAGGTTGCCCAACAGTGGCCATGCCAACCTGCCTCCTGGAAAAAGCTGGGACCGACCTGGGCTGATCTTGGAGCTGGCCCTGCTGCCAACAGGGCACCCAGCTGGAGCCCTCCTGGGGTCCTGTCCCACCTGAGATATGGGGTGATGCCAAGTCCTGCGTGGGGTTAGTGGCCCCGGAGCAGAACTCAGGATGCCTGGGTTTAGTTTCCAGGGCTGCCACAAATTCCGCACGTTACTCTCGGCAGGGAAACCTAATCTCCACGCTTCCCTTCTCCATTACCTCCGCTCTTCCTGTTTGTCCGTCTCCTCCGATTAAATGTTGAACTCTAAAAGCAGGGGCTGTGTGTTCATATGGTATTTCAAGCAGTGTGGCTTGATAGGATTTGGCACATTCATGTGCACTGAAATAAATCAATCAATAGTCAGAAGAGTTACGTTACGGCATAGCGTGGGCAGAGATGTCTATTACAGGGTCTACCTTCAGTTTCTTGATTTGTTTCCAAGAACCTTGAGGATAATTTTGCTTAAGTACATAATGAAAGATTAGGCCTAAATCTGTAATAAACATGAAAATGAAGTTATGCCACACAATGAATAGTTGCTATTGTCCTCCTCCTAGTAAAAGTTTTATTATGCACAAAAGCCTTCTGGAGGCACGGGTAGCTATTAAAATGCCTACGCACCTAATTCTGGTTTCAGTGCTGCACAAAGCAGCAGGCTCGGGAATCCCTCTGCAAGACCATAAAAATAAATGTCAGTTTTTTACTGAAAAAAAAAAAAAAGAAGAAATGGGAAACATAGGAATTTATTTATGCGCCGAAACTACTGCTCCCATTTGTTTCAGTGGAACCACTGCACAGCAAGAGCCATCCGTGCTTGCTATCTTTTTCAGCTGTCGGCGGGTCCCCAACACCAGGCTGCGCCTTACCCAACTGCTTGCCACTGAGCCCGACCCTTGGGTCCTTCTGAACAGCCACGGGCATCGTTTTAGTGTAAACTTCTGCTGCTCCATCGGTGAGAGACACCGGTGTGGCAGGAAACCTGCTGGAATTGGCAGTGAAAAATGTCCCGGCACCGAACAGCAAAAGCCACAGACTCTCTTAAACTAGCTGTTACAGCATCTATATTTTAACTTTAATGTCGAATCCTTTGGAACAGACATGTTGGAAGAGCAATAAATAATAAGCTATTGTACCCAATCTTTCATTTCTGAATAGTTAAGGAGATTAATGTACTCGTCTGTATTACTACTCCGAGCTATTCTGAAATACTGAACCTCAGGCAGAGTATCTTCTCCACAACCACTGACGTACCAAACCGTAGGCATGCTTTGCCACGTGCCTCCACAATACATGCCGCGGCTTCTTGTTTGGAGTGTCTTCTCTAAATAAAAGGCAGATCAATAAATAAATTTAATTAGCACATTAGAATAGTCATTATCGGGTCTTACACGTAACAGGGGAAATCAAACAACTTCAAAAGACATTTGTTCAATTAACACAAGTCTTTATAACGGCACTGGAATAAGACCGTATCACAGATCTAAATAGCCTAGACTGCAATTTCTCTCCGGATCGTATTGGCGTGCTCCTGACAGCCATACTATCATTAGGGCGATCTGTCTGCACTTCCACGATATCCCTAATCCCCTGTTTTGAATACTTAATAACTACAGTGACTGGAAATCCGTGCGCCATACTTCAGAGAGAATTCCTGTAACAAGCACGGAGTGGCTGTGTTGCTGCAGCTTATTGTAGTTCCCGTTCCCACTCAAACTCCTCAGTATCTTCCCCGTGGAAACCCGGCTTTGTCATGGAGGGACCTGGCTTTGTCATGGAGTTACCCATACCTGCAGACCCCGAAATGCAGTTCAGTGGCACAGAGCAAACGTAACGTCAGGCTACGCGCTTCCCCTCGGTGCCTACAGCCGAACCAGCAGCCCTGCCTGGCACATGGTACATGTACGTACAGCAGAGAGAACAACTCTCAAAATAAAATTAACCTCTTCAGCATACCTTTTTTGTTTTTTTTGTGGTTTTTTTTTAAATCTCTAATAGAATATTTTACAAGAGAAAAACGAACAAAGTTGTTCTTCAGAGCTGCTGCCTCCAGTGATTCTCAAAGCAAGCCCCAGAAATTTTTTTTCAACAAAGCCACGAACCAGAGGTTTAGTTCAGGCAAAACCATTGAGATATTCCTTAGAAGACAAGCAAAATTACCTACACATGACCAGGATGCTGCAAGCCGTTCTCACTGGATACTAGCTGAAAAAGTCAGTAAAAAATTGTCACATCTTTGATTTTTCTTGTCTTTTTGGAGAAAGAAAACCTTTTTTGGCAAAAGAAGGAAAAAACCCCAACAGCAGCATTTTCCCAGGCTTGCAAAGTACAATTTTAAAATTGCTGGGGGGGAAAAAAAAAAGCGCTTTATTGAAGTTTTCAACACCCATGACCTCATCCATAAGCAAAGGCAGAAGTCTGCAACGACAGCAATTCTGTGCAACACACTGGTGGTTCTTTTAATATACGAATCAAATACCGAATGCCAGAGCTCACTAGGGGTTGCGTTCAGCAAAAATGAGGCAGCTCTACTAGCTGTTACTTTTCAACATATATATATATCTATTAAAAAAATGGTGTAACTGTAAGAGAAAAAAACCAGGCATCTTTCATCTTAACTTACTGTTAATTAAGCCACTCACATAACTTATTTCTTGGTAATTTCACAAGGAACCTAAGCAGCTGTGAACTCGGTTCACCATGAAAAAAATCCAAAACAAACCCTTTCTTTGAAGGTTTCTGTGAAATTCTACCGCATGTGCACAGACAAAATAACCTTGTCAGTACAAAATGCCTTAAAGGAATCTCCCATCAAAACCCCAGCAAAGATGTAGACTGTTGACTGAAAAGAAGAGATCAGTGCAGTCTCTGGAGACAGTATCAAAGGCAGAGACTCTAAGCAACAGCAGATTTAGCAGATCTCTCACTTCCATCTCTTCACTCCAGGACGCCAGCCATCTCAAGAGACTAGCTCACATCAAACGGAGGGAACGACCAGCGATAGGCTCAAAATGAAGCTTACACGATTTCACAAAAAAACAGGGTGTTTCTGAGAGATAAATACACAGCTGAATTTTCAACCAGGAGCATGCCAAATGCTGATGGCATCCTGCTCGTCTCCATCAGCAGCTTCGACGGGAGCAACGGCAGAGCTCCACGCACACAGCGCTGAGGATACTGACCGGCGCCGACTGACTCCTGCTTACACAAATGCCCTCACTTAGTGTTTCTCCAAGTAAATAGGCAAACCAAGAGTGTTTGACAACCTTTATATAAAAGAATGAGGAAAACAAATTTAAGAGACATTGCTCAGAAAGACTTGGGTGGCTGGGCAGAAACCACTACAGAGTCTGGAGCAGCGAAGGAAGAGATGCCAGGAGATCACATGAATGTTAGAAGAGGGAGCCGCGGTTCCTTCTGAAGACAGACCAGGCCGCAACAGCAACTCTGGCCTCACTGGAGATATAGATTCTTGATAACTTTACGTAGTATCTCCTACTTCTAAAAGACAGCCTGCATGACATCGTTTGGCAGACTTGAAACTTAAATCTCTAAAGTTTCAAATTAGTGTCTTTAAACAATTTGCAGCATTATTCAAAATACAGCTTGTTTTAAGGCAAAACCTGCTCTCACACAGTGCAGAGGTGCTGTGCTCCAGCACTGAAACTTTACTGTTTTTTTTTCCCCCACAGGACTAGCAACGTTGTCCTAGCTGTAGGTCACAACCAGCAATTCATATTTTCTAAGATAAAAATGCTAGCTTTCCTCTTCCATGATTGCACGATGCACACTGATTAAACATTGTTCTCTAAAACTGGAAATGTTATTTTGCATCAGGAAATCATAGAGGTTTTGATTTGTTTTGGCTTTCGTTTGCAGTTTGCCTCCCTGAAAAATGATACAGGAAGAATCAAAACGTACCGTACTTACACTGTACATGAAGATAAGGTCCATCAAAACCCTCTTCACTTGTGATGGATAACCTCACACAGCAGGAACAAATACATAAATAGCAATACTCTGAAACTGCCTCCTATTCACATGTTCAAATCCCTGTAACTTAGACCTGTTTATGCGGTTTGGAACACCATAGAATGAAAATGGCAACAGAACCCACCCCAATCCCACTGGGAAATTCTGCATCAGCTGCTGGAGAACTGTTCTGTGCCACTGGACCGTGCCTGGCAATGCTGTTCCCTCACGCAGGGAATGCTACCTTAGTGACTTGAGGGTGAGGGGAGGAAAAGGAGGAGAAAGAGAAAAGGAAAAAAGAAGAAAGAAAAAGTCTGTTCCTTCACAAGATTAGAAATCTCAGTCTCGAGATGACGCTCATGAAGTTCCCAGCTTCCTGGTGAGTCGTTCTGCACAAGCGGGAATGACTTCCAAACACGACATGAATGGCAATGTTTTTTAAATGTAAGCCTCTCTATGCCGCAGTTCCCCAGCTGACTGGAAGCTTGCTAATGTGACGCCCATCCATAAGAAGGGTCGTAAGGAGGATCCGGGGAACTACAGGCCTGTCAGCCTGACCTCAGTGCCAGGGAAGGCCATGGAGCAAGTCATCTTGAGGGCAATCACATGGCATGTCTGTGACAACTGGGGGATCAGGCCCAGCCAGCATGGGTTCGTGAAAGGCAAGTCCTGCCTGACCAACCTCATCTCTTTCTATGATCAGATGACCCACCTGGTGGATGAGGGAAAGGCTGTTGATGTAGTCTACCTAGACTTCAGCAAAGCCTTTGACACGGTCTCCCACAGCATTCTCCTGGAGAAGCTGGCAGCCCATGGCCTGGACAGGTACACTCTTCGCTGGGTTTAAAACTGGCTGGATGGCCGGGCCCAGAGAGTGGTGGTGAATGGAGTCAAATCCAACTGGCGACCGGTTGTGAGTGGTGTTCCCCAGGGGTCGGTGCTGGGGCCCATCCTCTTCAACATCTTTGCTGATGATTTGGATGAGGGAATTGAGTGCACCCTCACTAAGTTTGCAGATGACACCAAGCTGGGGGGAAGTGTCGATGTGCCAGAGGGTAGGATGGCTCTGCAGAGGGACCTGGACAGGTTGGATCGCTGGGCAGAGGCCAACGGGATGAGGTTTAATGTGGCAAAGTGCCGGGTCCTGCACTTTGGCCACAACAACCCCAGGCAGCGCTACAGGCTGGGAGCGGGGTGGCTGGAAAGCTGTGTAGAGGAAAAGGACCTGGGGGTGTTGATTGATGCTCGCCTGGACATGAGCCGGCAGTGTGCCCAGGTGGCCAAGAAGGCCAACGGCATCCTGGCCTGTATCAGGAATAGTGTAGCCAGCAGGAACAGGGAGGTGATTGTCCCCCTGTACTCAGCCCTGGTGAGGCCGCACCTCGAGTACTGTGTCCAGTTTTGGGCCCCTCACCACAAGAAAGACGTCGAGGCCCTGGAGTGTGTCCAGAGAAGGGCAACGAAACTGGTGAAGGGGCTGGAGCACAGGTCTTATGAGGAGCGGCTGAAGGAACTGGGCTTGTTTAGTCTGGAGAAGAGGAGGCTCAGGGCAGACCTTATTGCCCTCTACAACTACCTGAAAGGAAGTTGTGGCGAGCTGGGGGTTGGCCTCTTCTCGCAGATAACTAGTGACAGGACTAGGGGGAACGGCTGCAAGTTGCGCCAGGGAAGATTCAGGTCGGAGATTAGGAGAAAATTCTTCTCGGAAAGGGTGGTCGGGCATTGGAACGGGTTGCCCAGGGAGGTGGTGGAGTCACCGTCCCTGGGTGTGTTTAAAGAAAGGTTGGATGTGGTACTTAGGGACATGGTTTGGTAGGTAATAGGTGGTAGGGGGATGGTTTGACTAGCTGATCCTTGAGGTCCCTTCCAAGCTTAATGATTCTATGATTCTACGTAATGCGGAGACAATTACAGCTCTCACTACACTGCATTCTTCCGAAAATAAAATCATATGCATCTGAGGCTACCAGGCAAGATACGCTAGGACTGACTGTCCCACAAAGGTCTCAGAAAAATTTTTTTCCAGGAAAATTAGTATTATCTCAGAGAAAGTTTTCAATAGCACGCAATAAATACGCCTCGACTATGACACAGTTGAGTTACCTCCTAATTATTCACTGTGCTCAAAAGTATTTTTATCACTCCTTTGATTCCTGGGTTTTCAAATACGCCTCTTTTCTCAATTGTTTCCTCCAGGCAAAAATACTCCCCAGGTAAAGTAAAAATATGACATCAAATAGAAACCAAAATAGCAGGGAACGCTGGTGTACAGAGTAGTTATTGTTCTAGCTGTAATAGCCTGATGCAAGAACTGCACAGAAGTCCTATGATAATATAAATATAAAATCCTAGCACAGACAAAGATACACGCTGAGGCATGATATAAATGAATGCCTACTACTGAGTTACATCAAGGCTGAATTTCCCCCTGGAGTCCATGATTGATTAATTCCTGTAACTTCGGTACCTGAAAGACAGGAGATTTTTCTTGGTAGTAAAGAGCCTTATAAGATACACTTAAACGGATTATGTTGATACCTTTCATGATGTAACCCTAATGATAATTTAATTGAAAAAGTGCTTTAAGCCATAAATAGCAGAGACGACAGGATTTCCTTTTTTCACTTTGACAATTATGGACCAGTTCAGAACTGCTCTCAAAATAAGGAGGAGGACAAATTTCCAATCAACTTAAAAGAATGTGTCAAATTCTGCATTAGTTTTCCTCAAGCCAAATACAGAAACATACTGGCATCAAAGTCTACGGATTTTCTCATCTCTATTCCCAGATCTTTCTTTTTCTATCATGGAAATCACTCTACTTTTATCCATGTGCCCCTTACACATCCTAGTTTGGTTATCTTCGCCTTGGAGCAAACAGCTCCCCAGCGATTGAGAAGCCAGTGGGCAAGGCTACGTGACCTGTATCACTATCTTTCAGTGCTTTGCATACATTTTTTTCAGATGCCATCGAGCTTGTAAGACTGAGAGCATCATGCCACTAAAGAGTGTACAGATCACTGTCATCATGTGTATTGGTACCACCACTTCACAAACATGCTGCTGCTAGAGATGGAGTAAAATGATTTGTTTGTTTGTTTGTTTTTCTTTTTAACGTGATCATTTTCATTTCCATAGCTCTCCTGCTGATTTATATACTCCTCACAGTCAGTCTGCAAGGTGTGCATGAACCAGGACACATGCTGGAACTGCCTCCGCAGGGACGGTGCTGTCGGGAGGGTGCGGCAGGACGCGATACGAGTTTGTCTGTATTTCCATCCTGTTTCCCAGGCTGGGGAAGCTGCAGCGAGCTGAAAAAGCTGATTTCCTGCCAATATTTTAACAGGGCAAGCAGGATGAGCTAGGTATTTATAGATCAGCTAACCTGGTATTGATTTCAGACAAAATAATGTAAAAGCTGTTACAGATGCAATCAGTAAAGAATTAAGGGATGATAGCATAACTCATGGAAATCAACACAGTACTATGGAAAAGAAGTCTGATCACGTAAGCTTGGTATCATTACAAGTATGGTTGGCAACACTATATGGGAAATAATACACTTACGACTACTGTCAGGCATTAAATTAGTTCTACATGACATTCCAATTAAAAATTATCAGTGGACATAATCAATGGAGAAGAAAATAGATTAAAAGCTGGCTGATCTATCCCAAAAAGTAATTGCAAATGGGAACCTATCAGCAATTACAGACATTTCTAAGGCAATTTTATATGGATTTGGTCTCAATCCAATGTTGCTCAAATTCTGTCAGCAACTGGGGGATAAAGTAATACACTAAAAATATTATACAATATTAGTGTATTTTTATACAATAATCATACACTAACAATATCACTGACAAAGGTTTCTGAAACAACAGTACTAGGTAAGTAAACACCAGACCAGATCAGTTCCAAAGAGTAAACCACAAAACTTGATAATGTAGGCTCAACTTCAAATAACCAGCCTTCCAGTATCATGTCATTTCAAGTTCACACACAGGACAATGAAAATATAGGTCACTCACAAAGGACACAGGATGCACGTGAAAAGCTGTGACTTAAAGGAATTTACGGTTGCCATGGCTGACCAGCTCAATGTACAGTTACCACGCAATCCAGTCACAGAGAAAACCACCTTTCACATATGGAAACTGGAGCAGACAGTTGATACTAACAATCATAAATAATGCTATCTAAGCATTTATTGCATACCAAAACTTCTGGCACCGCATTTTTCAGAAGGAGGTTCACAAGTTGGCAATGACTCAGAAAAGAGCAAACACAATGATCTGTGCCATGGGTATTCAGTCCTACTCTGAAGAAGAAAAAAAACCCCACAACAACAACAACAAAACCATCACTGAAACACACAACCCATCAACCAGCCAAACAAAAAACCCCTGAGACCCAAGTCCAGGTCTCAGTTTGTTGAGGAGAAGGAGAAATTGGAAACACCTTGCACCATCCAGAGGAAGAATCCCAGATGTATCCAGCAATGAAAGCTCAAGGAGATGAGCTCATCAGTGAAGGAAAAGGAAACACAAATTGTACTTCTTACCCCTTCTCCTCTAATACTGGTCTTTTTATCCAACCACTTTCCATGGGCCAAAACCTGAAGAAAAGCAGTAGTGAAGAGGAGGAAGAGAAGGCACTGGAAATTACAAAGCAAAGTGTACTAAGATATGATGCAGTTAACCAGGCATAAGCACTGATCCTACAAACAGCAGGGCATTGGCGGTGCCCCTCCGATAAGCAGGAAAGCCTTCTTTCCCAGCTATTTGACAATCCTCTGGCCTAAGGCATCAACATTCTCTTCAGCTACAGAATTCAATCCCTATCCATAATGAAGATGAAAACTATGTACATGCATGCGCTGACTGGCAAGGAAGCTCAGAGCACTTTGTACCCTCAACTTTCTTTTGAGAAAATTTATTTGTATTATTAAGCAAACCTTTTGATGAAAACCCTGTAATGTATTTTATCTCCCAAGGCAGAGACATCAGCATCCCCTAGGCAGGAAGGATCCAGGGAAGTTATCATCTAGCCACAGCCATACACTCAGGTTTTGGTCACCTAGTAAAAGTGCTCTTCACACCTGATTCAACCACAAGGACCTTGATCTTGACCACCTTTCACTATATTGCTTCAAACACATGATTGATCATCTACTACCCTTCACTACCATGGTACTAATGCTTCTCGCTTTGCTTCACAAATATTCTGTAAAACAAAATACACAGCAAAAGCATTACAAAGTATTATTTAGTCCTTTAATAACTAGATAGCTCCAAAGGATATCCAAAAGGATAGATGTTCTTTTCAGCTTATCACCTGAGCATTTAACGGGTACCATTGACTTGCTCAGATAATTGCTCAACCTTTCCTTGCGGTCCCTTGCAGGTGTTTCACCATCTGATTTTGTAAGATGAGGAAGGAAAGAGTGAGTTAAGCCCAAGAGAATCACAACTGGCATTACAAAGCCATAACATAAATGGTCTGGCCCTGAATTTCAGCTTTTCAAATAGTTCTGCATTCCTAAAGACATCCTGAAGACATGAGCATTGTATGAGTCTTCTGTTCTTTTTATGCACCCCGAATGTCTTCCTGTGACGTGAATTTAATTGGCAAATACTTGCCTTCTCAGGCCTTTTCAGGCATTGGCCTTTCATGTATGTCTCCTGTATTTTCTCATTTTCATTGCTGCACATCCCTTTTGTGGATACGCAGTGCTCTTCCACAGATAGGGAAAAACAAGTTACTTCATCTCTTAACATACCGCTGATCTGTCTGTCACCCATGCTTCTGACAGTGAAATCATGGAGGCACAGAAAATCAGCATGAAGAGTAGCATATTAAGGGATGAAAGAGAAGCATTTAGAAAAACTTACACAAGAAAAGGGGACAGAAAAAGACAAGGTTAGATCTAGACATGATGTGAACAGAATGAATATGCCCACAGGGCATCGGAGGATGCAAGCAGTAGGTGGTCTTTACAGCTCTTGTCTTCATTCCCAACAAACTAGAGGTGGCAGGTGGAGAATGCAGAAAGCCTCCGTTAAACACACCACCGTTAACTCTGCTGTTAGCGTGTTCCACCACCAGTCTGGGGTTCAGCTTGCAGATCTATTGGCCGTTTGCCACCAAACTACATGTCCTACCTTCCTCCTCCCTGAGCTCATGGCTGCAAGATCCCACCCCTTCACACCAGCCTCGGTGTTTGTCTGACCTCGGCAATCAGTACAGCAATTCAGGGATCTAAACCGGTAAAGCATTTCACTTTTAATTTTTCTTTATTTTTGGTAGCCTAACTTTCCAATGGTTTGGTTCTCTGAACTGGCTCCCCAAGGATGAGAAGGGCACCAAAGGAAGGGTCGGGGCTGGAGCAGCACCAGTGCTCCCAGGAGCCATCAGCCCAGCCACGAGCAGAGCCACAGCATGAAACCTTGCCCTTGCTTAGCACGAGACCCTGTTTTCTAACAGTATCACATTCATTACCTTACAGAGCATCTTCTGAATGAGGACACGCTACATTTTTGAGTGATCAGTCAAACCCAAACAATCAATTACATCTTTTGTCAAAACTGTTTACTCTTTCACACTGTGCTGGAGTCATTAAGAATGAACACCGAGCAGGACTGGTTATTTATCCTCCTCCTCTTGCCCTGAAAGGGAATTAATCTTAAACTTTCCGTTTAATGATCTCAGTAAAGGCTCACTGTAAATGACAGCAGGCTGCACTGACAAATATTTAAAAACAGAAGGGCCGTCGAACGACAGAGTTTAGCAACACACAACCGTTCCTCGACACGCACGTCAAGTGACGCCAAACCTCCGTGGAAGGCAAGGTTAAAAATGTGCTGCCCACCGCTCGAGCACTACAGAAAGCATGCTGCAATTAGCAACCTCTAGAGATTTATTCATGCTGATAAAGAAAGATAAAAGTGAAAGGAGTGGATTCAAAAGCAATTCTTAAAACTGCTGGCCCACCCACTTTACATTCTCTCAGTGTCTGAAAAGAAAATGCAATCCTTCTGTCAAAGAAAGGTAATTAATGAGCAGATTGTAAATAACCTGCCCTACCCATCCACAGCCCCTCTCCAAAAGCCGGCGGGCAGCATGCTGCAGCCCGCACAGCGAGGTGGGCAACCATGCCGCAGCCCCATACAGGCATTAGATGAAGCCATGTATAGCCTCGTGCGATGGTGTACAGCACCCTCACGGCAAGGAACGACACTTCAGCTGGGGGGACGCAATTTATTAAAACACTTCGTGCAGGATGGGACATGCACATGCCTTGGCTTGGCCTGGCCACGGTCCTCGATGAACCCCTCCCTCTCACCACCCTGTACCAGGGCGACGCTTCCATGCACACCACAACAAGCAAACATGTTTTGCCAGAGCAGAATAAACCAGGATGGTGCAAACTCTGTTCAGGGTGATTTTTACCGAAACACAAGAGGGAGATGGGGCTTAGGCATTCTTCCCTTCCAGAGAAAAAAGAGAGTGTGCTTTTAGGTACTTTAAGAATTTTTAAACCCCATTTTAAAACTAATGCAATTTTTATTGTTATTTTCCCTTCATTTCCACTGCTCCCCGCCATGGATCTCCTTCTGCCCGAGCAAAGCTGACAGTTCCCCACAGCAGCAAGCCATGTTGACGGCCATCATCTCATTCATATGCACACTCAGAGCACTATAAATCTGCTCAAATATCATTCCTCCCCCGGGGCAATGTTTTTTTCTCCAGAATATCTCCTTTGCTAGCTGCAGAAATTTCTCCTTCTAATTAACTTACGGGTTCCAAATACCACCAGCTGGAACCGCAGCGTGCAGCCCGGGCGCTGAGTGCAGGGGAACCCAGCTGAAGGACAAGGGTCTCAGCTATTGTTTCTTTGCTTTGGTGCTTTTTCTGTTTATTCCCTTCCATTTAACAGCCAGCAAGCTGAGAACCACCACACCCTTTATCAACACATGAATGGACAGTGAATAATCCATGAATTGAATGAACTGAAACTATCCACACAACTCTGAACTGATATTTTTGTTGGCCGTGTCACATCACATTATGTTTCTGATGTGTCACGTTTATGCCTGAGTCACGGTGCAACCTGATGGAAGAACAAAGGACAATGCAATGCAACAGGGTGTACTGGTAAGGTTAAAAATCTCCGTATGACTGTTGATTGATGGCCCACCACTAATTTGGATTTAGTTAATTCCTTCTAAAAGACAAGAACAAAGTTCAGAGAAGGTTAAAGTGCACGTGCAGAGTTTAATAATCTATTAACACAATAACCTGCCATATATGACTATGCAATAAGCTGAGGGAATTTGCCAGAAACACTTCACTTTGCAGACAATATTTACAGCAATGCTTGATTCATTACATGCTCTGTATACACAGAGAAGGGCAGTGTTTCTCTGAGCAGAAGGCTCCAAAGCATGAGCTGAGCAGTCCTAAGGTAAAAAAAAAAAAAAAAAGCAAACCCTAAGCAGCAGCCAAATCAGAAAATTAGGGTTACCATCTTTTTATTTTTTGTTGATGAAAACTATTTACTATTGGGCTTGAGTTCAGGCAGGCTGGGAAAAGTAGTGTCAAACAACGGCAGGGAAATGAAGTGGCAACTTTAATCTTAAAACTTTAAAAACCGTAAAGATCGACTCATTAAATGATCTCTGCTTTTAAACTCCCGCTTTTTCGATGGATAGTTTATTGGACTTTGCAGACAACAAGGCTGACCTTCATTTAAATTTTACGCTAAAGGCAATTACCTGACAGCCATGGGGCTGTCACCAGGAAGAGTCACCAGGCTTCACTCAACTTCACTTCGCCCAACGTACAGGGGAAGGTTTGCTCCTTCAGCTCCTTCTGCATTAGCCGCGCTGTGCCAGCAGCCTCGCCATCCTCCCGGAGAGCAAGCTGGGACCTCTGGGAGCACAAACTAGTCTCCAGGAGGAACTTCAAAAGAGCAGGTTCGCATGACTTACAGCGGTAAGGGAGACCCTAACGTTGAAGACTCTGTGATTTGTGATGATGATCTTAACCCAGCACCACTTCGAGAAATAAATTAGTTACTGTCTTTTAGGGCCATTCATACTTTGCCCAAATAAGGCTTCAAGAAAGTTACAACTGAAGTTCTTTTGGCTTGGGGTACTGCTTTTGCTGCCTAAATAAGCCCATAGAGCACTCAACCAGTAAAAGAATAATGACGCCAGCAAAGTGCTCCTCGTGTTATACCAGTATGTGCGTGATTTGGACGGGGACAGGAAAAACATCGTGAATGAATGAAACAAGCTACAGAAGCATAAAACCAAACACCCACCCACCATTTTGCTGCAGTAACAGAGGGGTCAGTAGGTGCTCATGTGAGCACAGTAGTGCTGCCATACTTCCTTACAGGAGCCTTACAGGAAAAAAAAAAGGTGACTAACAAATCTCAAGAGGGCCACTGCTCAGTCCAGTTATATGGCAACATAAGAGAATAAGAAGCAAAGCAAAGGGAGACCAAATGTTGCTCAACCCACTCAAGAACCATCCCTTGAGTTTGCTGATGTTTTTCTGCGTGAAGGAAGATTTACTTTTTTTTTTTTTTTTAAAAAAAGCAACTTGTGTGCAGCATTTCGGCATCAAAAATACACAAGATTCAAAAGCATACTGAAGTTCAGATCACCTTTAAGTTTCTTCATCTTGCACCTGTAAACCCGATGCATCAAAAAAGTAATTCTAGTAAACACTGGCCAGGTATAAAGCCACACTTTACATATGTCTATTTTATACCTAATATTCCCTCCAATCCTACTATGGATGTGTCCTATGGAGCAATGCAGTCCTTATATTGTATTATGTGGACCACTAACGACTACGTTTCTCCATTTGGCAGTCCCTGGAACTGATGCAATCCCACGGTGAGCTCCTCACAGTATCGCCACTGCAACTCAAAAGCATAAGTGAAGTCATGCCTTGCTCACGGATGTAAATCTTGCCTTCGAGACAACTCCCGTGGGAAGGACTGTTTTGCTATAGGAACTTATGGACCTAAGAACATCAGTGGGCTGATACAGGAAACAGAGGGGTTTAATTTTTGAGGCAGTGCTTTGTAAATCTATTTATCTCTGTGTATGTGACTGAAACCTGAAGACGTATCAGGGCAACACTAGAAAAATCCTTCAAACTGCAAGTTTGGGCACCAAGTTTTCATAAACCCCTTTCCTCATCCCCAAGAATTATGTAACAGGCACTTGGGAGATTTACGGCTTCCTGTTCAAGCCCCCCAGCCATCAATCCAAAGAATCAATTCCTGTTCCTCCCAAATGGATATGCAACCAACGACAGACCAAATACACCTCCTTGCTAAAATAATCGCAAAGCCAGATCGTACAGAAGGTACCCCCACCATTAACATAGTTATGAAATTGGGAAGCTGCATCAATCTTTAGCAACATACTTTGCCTTCGCTGACGTTCTTCCGAAACAACACAAGGACTATGAAATTATTTTCTTACTGAGTAGCACCATACTTGGAGTAATCCATTACTGGTGGGACTCCCCTGATGATGTATTACACTAATGCATCATTAGGATGATGTTTCACACTGATGATATATTGCAGTGCAACATAATGAGAGCAATAGCTCACTGGGTGCATAATCCTGCCAGGAGTTGTGCGCCTGCAGCTCTCCGACTTCATTTGCAGTTCAGGGTGTCCAAGGCTTAGATGGATTAGATCCTGAGATACACACAGCTTAAAGAATGGCAGAGTCGGAGAAATGCCAACATACAGGTGGGTGCAGTTAATTACAAGATGCAATGTACAGTATGCTAAAAGCAAGAGGCACTTTGGCATCGCGATTTTACACCTGCGCAAAACATCTTCAAACTAAGATGCTGCTGTAGGCAGGGCTGCCGGAGCCGCTTGTTCTTATGCTTGCCCGCAGCAGCCGTCGTAGCAGACTCTGGTTGCTCGTAGCATTGATAAAAATACTTAGCTTGTACTTTCCATGCCAGATGTCTGTATGAAGGAGGGGGAAGGCTAGGGAAAAAGGGCAGTTGATTGTTTTTAATCAATAACATCAGTGAAATCAGTTCTGTTAAGCTGTTTCTATGACCCAGACTAAAAAAAAAGGTAGTTTTGCCAACAATGAAAGATTCTGGTGACCTTTTTTCTGACCTTTTTTTAACAAACAGAGCTATTTGATCTGTATAAAATTTTAAAAAGACCTCTGCACTATGATCAGTGTCACTGACAAGAAGGTAACATTTTAAGATTTGTGAACTCTTCACCGTGAAACCATATACAATGTTCAAAGGGAGGGCAAACCGATATACAAACAAGGAAGGAACAAGCCAGTTTGAATAATAAAAGAACTTCTCCTCCAGCCTCTCATGAAAACATTAACATTTACAATTGACCCACAACTTCATTACTTATTTAGTTTTCACTTCAATACCTTCGGGGTTCTCCACTAAGTCTAAATGTGCACACACACAAAAATAAAACAAGAATCCTGCATGAGATGTCCAACTTTGTGGATTTAACAGTATTTTAGACAACTACCTAACATGCTCTGCATGTTCATCTTCCAGGCTCTCCTAAAGAACAGTTGTCCACAGTGGACAGATTGGACTCCTCTCCAGGGAACATCACCTTCTCTGGTCATGCATTCAAAAAACCTTGGCTTTCATACCTTTCCTCTGACAACTGTAATCGAGAAACCACAGGGTATCTAACGAATTAGAAAAGAGTATAGCCACCTCAAATAGCTAAATGATGAGTTAATATCTGGGGTTTTTTTTCCTGTATGTGTAACCTTTCAGACTGCCTGAATGATAGGGCTCTGCCTCGTAGATGTGATCTCCAGCCAGTATAGCAAACAGGTTGGGAATACAGAGGAAAGAGCTGATCTTTCCAGTCCTAGTCTTTCAGCCTGTTCACGGGTGCCTCTGCCCCAGAAAAAGGAAAAAAACCAAACCAGTTTTAGGAGACCACTTCTGATCAGCCTCCTAGCACATCCTGGGATAAAGTAATTTCTAAGTAGAAGATTATACCAGTTGAGCATCATGCTGACCTAGAGAGAAGCCTGAACCCACCTATCAGGGTAGCAGGTGTTTTCCCAAGCAGGGCTGTCTCCTCTCCATTACCCAGGGAGAGCACAAGGACCACAGCAGAAAGAAGAAGGGGCCAGCACAAACCCCACCTTGTAGCTCACGGCATACAGCTATGCTGTCCCCCAGCCTGGGGGTGGCAATGAAAACTCACACCTTAAACAGGCTGCAAGAAACAACAACAAAAAACCCCCAGACTGGAATGGTTTCATGCATTTCCTCCACCAGGCGCCCAGGCAAGGGCCAACCGCATCCTGGCCATAAATTCTCTGGCACAGGAGCATTATACCAAGGGAAAGGAATGCCTTTCCATCTGTGTATTTCCCCTCAGGCGCTCACTTGATAATGAAACCAGTTAAGGTCTTTGGGTTCACAATGTTATTATAGTCGGATAATATTTTGTTTGCAGCCAAGCCTGAAGAACTCCTAAGTAGCACATTACAGTCACCATACACCTGTTAAGTCACGGCGTTTCTTCTCTAAGTGGACAAATCTGTTTTAGCCATCTCCAGAGATTTTCCGCTCACAGTTAATTATGAAGCGCTGACTGTACTCATTTCCTGATCTTAGAGGGAATACTACAACAAATGTATGCCACAGGTGAAGCTTGTTCCGTCTGTCCCTCAGAAACGCCAGCAATCTTTCTAGCAGCCCTGGTTGCCCTCCTTCAGCCCTTTCCCCCAGCTGTCCTGGACCTTCTGCTCCGATACTGATGCTGCACAGAAAATAATAACCCCTTATGAGGAAAGGAAGTGCAAGGGCTGAGCAAGCCTAGCGTTTTGGAAAATAAATTTATTACAAATGCACTTCTTGAACACCAAAACAACAGCATAGGTGGTCAGTCCAAGGTCATTCTTTGGTGAACATCGTGAGCCCCATGGTGAACATAACATGGACAGACCCAATTCTGGTGATTTTGTGGTCAGTGATGCCAGGTAGAGAGTCACCCGGCATGGCAGCAGGATTTTATTCACTCTCTGCCCAGGCATACATAGCTACAAAGATGATCATGTGTTTCCCAACAATTTGGGGAGCAATTTTGTTGAAAATGATTAATGGACTCAGGAAGCAATTTGCCCTTTGTTTGATTCAAAACTCTTTGGAGCCACTTGCTCCCTACGTTACGTATCCTAGTACACAGATTTGATCCAAAATACCCTTGTGCTTTGTATGGTACAAGATATTCTGAGATCAGGTCAGGCAAGACAAGCATTCTGGGGAAAAATATAAGGGAAAAATAGTCCATCCTGAGGAAAAGCGATACTTCGTTGTGACAGTAACCTTTCTTCATGCTCCTCCTAGCAGGCTGATGTCTGATCCCGGGCACGAACCCTTGGGAAAAGAAGTCTCCCTGACCTTAGAGACATACATTAGGTCAATGGTTCCTAACTTTCCGGACCAATAGACAATTGACAACAATCAACATTTTTCTCAAATCATCACACACACCATCAACCTTGTGACTGGAAAGATGATCAAGGTGAGGTGACTCAGCAGCGTGACTCTAATGTTTTCTCCATTACTCTTGAGGGACGACCAGTGCTCCGTGGACACAGGCGAAGAGACCCCCCTTGGCTGGTGTCATCTCTGAGTAACTTAGTAATTGAATTTGTTCAGGGGCTTCTACATTTTTACAAGTTGGTTTACACCAAATCCCAGGAGCCAGCTACCTCCTGTGTCACCATACAGGCATGAGCCCCCTCCCGGACTGTGCTCTCCCCTTTTCTTGACTGCCAAGAATCAGCCTAACCTTCCTAAAAACACATCAAAGACAACATCTCACTGAAGATGCCACCCTTCTACTTTGAGGATAAACACTGAGCAGTTCCTCCAGTAATGAAAGAGGGAGCAGAAACATTTTCTGTAATTATACATATGCTTGTATGCCTTCATATGGGATAAAGACATAGAAGCACACAAACACCACAGAAATCAATTAAATGAAACCAGACACAACCGGACAACTGGCAGGGACAAGAAAATAAAGAAAAAGATTTAGGGGAGAGCTCCTGGTCGATGGGCAGGTAGACTGCAGCTTGAAGCTACCGGTAAGGGAAGAGACTTTGGGTGCTGGATTCCTTTAGTGTACATTACTGAGCAGCTCTTTGCCCATCTCAAACAACAGATCTGACCCAAAAGTATATTTTTCCTCCAAAGAGAAGAAACTTGCTAGACTGCAAAATGTGCTCAGTGCATCTGATGAGAAGGCCTCATCTGATGTCTAGGCCTCCTGAAACTTTTCTTTTTTCCCCCCAAAAGACCAAGTTTAATGAAGAAGGACACACATTTCCTATCACCTCTTTGCTTTTTTACTGGGACTATCTGCAACTGTGGAGACTACTGGGCAGCCAAACCAGCTTCATGGGCCCGGAGCTGACTAAAAAATGGATTATCAAGCAAGATCTAGGGAGAAAAAAATGCACATATGTCACTCTGGATTTTAGTGCTATTGCTCTTCCTATGTACACTTTGTGAGGCTTGTAAGTTCTGGACTGTCTAGTATATAATATTCTCAGCACTGTTAGAAACCCACCAACACACATGCAGAGTGCTTCACAACGGTGACGAAGGTTTGGCAGAAATCCCCTTTAAGCTGCTGCATTAGCGACTTTCCAAATACTTCCAGTAGAGATGGACTGCCTCATTTAGGCTTTAACTTGGTTATGGAACACTCCAGCTTCATCTTGGATGACAAGGTAAAAATTCTTTGGTTATTGAAAAAAAGTGAAATGGGGAATATTTCCAGTACAATACTTCAGTACTTGTGGAGTTGAATAAAACCGAGCATTTTTTGTGACTTGTGCTATATGTTTTATTTCACCTTCCCAAATAATTTATAGCAACGATTCACATTTTTTTTGCTATAAGTAAATACAATTACCTATTCTTAAAAGCCAAAGATATTGCAATATGCTTTCATCGAGTTTGTGCAAGTAACTACATATTAAAATGGCAAACAACCCTTCCAATAATATCCTGGCAGAGTTCACTTCTTCTGCAAGTAATAAAAATGGAGGAGCGCAAACCACGCTCCAAGATGTTTGGCTGCGGCACCATGAGACAGCTGATGCGTTCCAAATGTCTGTCAGGTCACTTTGCAAAACCAATCATTGCTAATTAATAGTGAAATCTTTCTCTCTCTAGCTTAACTGTATTTCTGGTTTTGTTAAACAGGAGAAAATTGCCAATTAGTTGGACTCTGCCGGACCATGCAGCTAGGGGAAACATGCTGTCAACCTGACCAGTTCAGTTAAGAGTTAAGATGACACAGTTCAATTACGATACTTAATCTATCGCCAACTGCGCATGCAGGTTTTGTGAAATACGCTGCAGCACCTTACTGCTGGTCTTCACAAGAAGCAGGTCACCCTCCACAGGCTGTTTTGTTTCTAAGCATCCAGCTGGCTTGGTTTTTTTTTTTTTTAGAAGCCCCCAAAACCCTAGCTTTGCATTTCTAGGATGCGAGCCTTTGTTTGCCTCCGTTGCTCAGCCCAGAAGTCACGTCCTTTTCTTTTGCTCTTCATACGTCTTCCTTTTCTTGATTCTGAGCTACTTGGAACAGAGATTGTATCTCCCTCTTTGTTTGGAAACTCTACAGCAGTTTGTGTATTACAGCAGTATAATAAATAAAAAGTAATAAAAATGTTAGGGAAGTCCTTAGAAAAGTCCGTGTTATTTTTACAATTACTCATGCTGTCGCTATTTAAGAAACAATGCCAGGAAGATCTAGGACTTGAAGGGGACTTATAACAATTTTTGTAAGAATACGCCATTGAAACGATGATGTTACCAACAGCAAAGTGTTTTGCAAGGTGTACGGCTTCTCCTGCTGCTTTTTCGAGTGCTTCTAACAGATGTTCAATTTCAAGTGGTCTGCAGATACCAATAGGCTGATGGTTCTGCAGGAATCGGAGCAGCAGATGTGCCCCGCATTCTGTTTTGCTATTCCCTTTATGAATTGATATGTCACCCCGTGGGTTTATAGCTAGTTAATTTTGTAATGACATCACTATGTCTATACTTTTAATGATTCTCGCAGGATTTAATTTCTCAAATAACAGAACTCTTGATCCTGGAATTACTATGTGAAAGCAATATATAATAAACAGATTTGTTTACATGATACAGTCCTATTTCCTTCCAAATGCCTTTGCAGATCACTTTTAGGTAATGCTGGTATGCAGGTGAATTCTTCCAAAGACTGCAGATTTACAGCATGGCCTCGTTTCGGGGCTCTAGACTTAACGTCTGTGCATCTCTCTACAGTATCATTACTCTCAAACAAGTATCACCCAGTGGCTGGAAGGAATGAGGATAAGGAGGGAATAAGGATAGAAATAATGGGGATTTCCATTGGCTCTGCTGTAGCCCCCAGGTATTTGCCCTGTCGGATGCTGCACTCCACGGCAGTGTAACTTTACTACTTGCATGGTACCCAAATAAAATCACAATGCACAGGAAATTGCGCTGCATTTTCCACTGACAGTGACCTGACTGTGACAGGGCAGCGCTCCAGCTTCTGGCATGGATGCTTTCAATCTTAAAAGGGAGCCAAGTTTTTTCCCCCTCAAATACAGTCGCCGAGGCTGTCAGAGCCCAGAGGTGCCGCACGCCCTTGGGGTGAAGCCCTGGTCACAGCTGTGGGCTGTGCAGAGCAGGCAGCAGGACACCACCTCTCTCCCCTGGAGTATGCGATACTGTTAAAGAACGTTTCTGGTTTTAAATACTGGGAGGGGAAAAGAAATGCTGTTACAGCTATATTTACAGGACTTTGGGCATTTCCATCACAAAAAACAGGTTTTAGGTATTTAAAAACTCACTGAAAAAAAAATTTTCAAGTTGTAAAATGTTCTAGTTAGGTCTGTTATGAAACTTCGAAACGTACCTGAAAACTTTTATCTTTGAGAAGTGAAAACTGCATAAGCATACATTTCCCCCCCCATGATATCACAGAAATTATACTCAAGTATTACTGCAAATATCAAAATACATCTTCAGTAAAAGCCAGCTCTTGAAAAGCATCTAAGACCTAAATTTACAGAATGAACACTATCTGCTCTTACACACTCTTACCGATCTAGCTGAAAGATCAAGGTTTTAATTTCTAAGAAGAAAATAGATAATTTTTGCACGCATACAGAAGAAGATGATCTCCAGTTGTGACCGCAGGCAGTCTCCACAGCCCTCGGCGGGGCGGGGTGTGTGTGTGTGCTGGGGTCTGAATCCATCCTTAGGAAGGTAAAAGGATGAGGAAAGTGTTTTTGTGAGTTTTCCACAGCATTTATCTTTTTTTTTTTTTTAAAAGAAAAAGGGTTCCATCTTGTATCTTGCAGTTCAGATTTCTTTAAAAAAGTGAGTATAATTCTTAGCGCAAGTCTCGGATTTAAATATATGAAACTCAGGAAAGCTAATGCTGAGGTTAAATCAAATTTGACTGGCCTTCAGCACTGAAAAATAGCAAAGAACAAGCTCCACCTGGAGGTCCACACCTATTGCTTGCATACATTAGCTGACTCCCATCTAAATTTAAGCGAGTGTGCTGTGTAACAGCAGGCAGCACACTAACCCCTTAAACATCTCTGCTCCAAAACGCAGGAGCTCATTCCCCAGAGACACGGCACACCACAAGCCCTCCAGACCCACCTCTCACACTTTGCTCTGGGCTCCCAAGAAATCCTGAATAAACTTTTTCCATCACCTGAACTCAGCATTTCTCCTCACAAAAGCTCCCTGCCAGGACTTTCAGCCCCTCTGCCATGCACCTTGAACTTCAGGATGAAAATCATGCTCAAAATCTTTGCTCCTCTGGTATAACTAAACTACTTAAACTGGTGAAGCTTATTTGTTCAGACAGCTGGAATTCCACTAGGGCTTTCCTGAAAAACAAAGACCACCATAAACCAATAGGTTTAAGCCAAAGGTGCATCACCTTGGTCCAGGCTTCTCCAGCATGGAGGCATGGCCATACAGAGATTTCCAGTGCATCTCCAGCGCTTCTCCTCCTTCAGAACCCGCACTCCCAACCAAAACACGCACCCTGCCGTCCATACATTTCCCCCTAGGGAGACCTTGGAGGAATGAACACACACACACACGGCAGACGTTGGGCATGTCACTCTATGCAGAACTCGGGGTGCTCAGATACTGCAGTCAGAAACTCAGCAGCCTAATCTAGAGGAGACTATAATTAGGCTACAACTACTTTCTAAAAATGCATTATCTAGACAAAACAGTTGAGTTTCTCAGGGATGCAGGTTCTGGTTTTCCAAATATTTCTGATATTTACTCTGACATTTCCTCTGAGCGTGCGTGGTGTTTTGAAAGGAAAGGAGTTTTCTGTTGCTTAAGGCCAGTCCTTCCTGTTTGTTAGTTTATCCCAAACCTAAGCTTGCATGTGAATAAAACTGTTGCTTTAAGTCTGATTTCAAACATGTGGTAAAGGAGAATCTAACAATTTTATGAGATACAGTTACTTTTGTAGAGGGTGAGCTTGCCCTGGGGAATTTTCTCTGACTAGATTTATCACAAGTTTTTTGAACCAGATAATTTTGTTTGATAGCACATCTGGCAGCATCATAAAATCTTGACGTCCCAAGCTATTACACAGGAATTACTTTTGTAAATCATTTATGAATATTACTGATGTAGGCCTATTCTGGGCAGTAAGAAAGGAAACGGAGCGCTGAAGGACAAAGGAAGGGAAAAAGGATTCCCTGCCCTTTTGGGGCTCATCAGATAGGGTGGGTATTTATCATCTGAAATGGGAAACATGCTGTCATTGATACAGCTGAAAAGTCCACGTAACACAACTTGTTCCCTGTATTCCCTAAATAGGCAAAAGGGGAAGAAATCCTAGCTAAGAAAAAACATACATCGATCTCTCCTGAAGAAAATTTGCCCTATCCAAATCTTAAATAAAGCTTCCCTATTAAATGCCACATACTGCTAAACGCATAGTAAACACATAGTAATAACCCAAGAAGAGTAAAGGGGGAAAGCCTTACCAAGGCCAGCACTGATGCCAAATAAAAAGCACATTTTAGCTAAAAAAACCCAAGCAAACAACAAAAAAACTATTTAAGTATTTGCAAAAAGCCCATGGTGACATGCCTTTTGAGCACGGCAGCATGACTGAATGGAAACTCTCCGCGTAATTAAAATAACATGATTACGTTTTCTTAAAACTGTAGCTGCTAAACATATGCCTTCAGACAGAAACCTGGCAAAACAAAAGCTTATGTTCACTTTTAGTACTACGAACTATCACATGATTAACAATTTCGGAAGATTGCACCTATCGATTTGGATTGGAAACACATCAGTCATTGAGAAAACTTTGGGTACTGCTGTCCTGCCAAACCCAAAGGCTAGCGTTATATGCCTTTTGGGATTATATGCCGTGTACTTATTTGCAGTGGATGAACCAACACCAAACACACCATCACTGGGCAGAAGGATGAATGAGTGGTCACCCCGTGGGACCTGGCAGTGGGGTACTGGAACCAGCCCTTGGCTCTTCATTTCTGATGTCCCCAATGCTGGCAGCCACTGGGTGTTATTTTTGTTGGGCCAGAGCAAAGGAAAAGGTAATTTGCAATACACCGCTGAAGCATATTTCCAACCTTAGGTAAGAAGGCATTTTGTTGGGGAATTTCCTTGCTTCGGGGCCCAGAAAAAGGGAAGGAGCAATTCCCTGACAGCTCCCATTAGGCTTCCAAACGCCAGGCTCCTTCAGACTACAGCAGGCCTACGAGGGACGCGCAGAGCCATTACACAGCACGTGCCAGGATTACGCCACGCGATCTCCCCGCCAGAGTAGACAATGTCTAAATTCGGCTTCCTCCCAGGAAGCAAATTCCTGTCTGTACACACCCTGAACTGATATCTTGCAGATGAGCCCGCTGCCCGCTAAAATCCAAAGCGGATTGCATCCACAGGGTGCCGAGGATTCACCTCAGCAGGGCAGAGCTGCAGCAAGAGCCGCCAGCTGCGCCGAGCCGAGAGGCGCTCCCGCTTTCTTAGAAAGCGGCGGCACTGAAAAAAAAAAGAAGCTGTAACACCTGAAAAAATAAGTTTAAATTTTTGCTAGTTTCAGATTAACTAGAATCAGAAAATGACGATGTGACAGTTTTATTGATCAAGTATGGATGCTTTCAAGCTGCATAAAGAGCCTGACCAGGAAAAAATACACAACATAAGCAAAAGGAAGAACTGGAAAGAGAAGGTGGTTTCTAAGGTCATGACTGGTATCTGCAGGGTATCATCTGGACATCGCTCCTCAGACTTGCCAGCATGAGGCAATACTGGCTGTAGCTAAGAAATCTGATATTCATATTCTGTTTATCCTCCTCTTTCTGAATGGAAACACATGGTTCTGTCTTTTTAATAAAAATGTGCAACATGTGTACTGAATAGATACAGAAGTCTTAAAAGTCATCCGTTAATTGCGGATACACGTAAATGACTACGCAGCAGGCCTTCCTTGGGAGACAGCACTGGAAAAAAGGGAGAAAGAGCTGGAAAAAAGGGAGACAGGCACACTCAAATTAGAAGGCAAGAAACAGCTCAACAACATAATAAAGTAAGGTTGATTCATATATTTTTTTTCCTAATTCAATACAACTATTATAATATTATTTTAGACAATTCCAGAGTGCCAAAGAGTGCTGAGGGTTTTTTTTTTCAGTCAATTACAGACCAGCACTTGCCTCAGTAACTACGCCGAGGGAAGAAAATCCATCATGTATTAACCATACTCCAACCTCCAACAGAAATATTCCCCATTTTGTGAAGTAAAGTGAGATGTGGGAGTCCTTGACCTTCTAAGTAATTAAGGGAAACAGAGACATTCTTGTTTTTATTAGAGAGACACTAAACTATTTGAAAATAATTTGAATAGCTGGAGAATTAGTGTATTTGCCTGTTCATGAGTAGTGCAGATAGTTTAGAGTTCTCTTGGGGGCAACACATCGTAATGAATATCTGCTATTCATATTTAATGCAATCTGCCAAAGAGTGCTTTTGGGAGGACTTTCTGTGTCAATATAATGATTAACAACAGAACTGGAAAAGTAAATGAATTCCTGCAACGGGTGGGGCTGGCAAAAATATCCTGCAGTACTACACCAGTAACACTGGATTTAACTGTACTCTTTTTATGATACCAGTGGAAAATCCATTTCCCAGGGAAAAAAAAAAAAAAAGCAGGCAATCTTTAAGTTGGAGTTAAAGTGGTAAATAACTCGCAGTAATGGAAGGAAAAACAATTCCAGTAAAAAACAATGCTTCAAACAACAATCTGCCTGGCCCGAGGACACCAGCATAGCCTGAGATGCGTAACACTGGCTACTAAGTGTAATAATTAATATTTACATAGCACTATCCATAAGTAAAGCTTTAGTTAGTTCCTTGTCCACCTCTTCTAGTTCCTCAGAGGATCTTATGTTCCTTACATTTTCTCATACCTAAAAGATTTACACAAGACAGAATAAAAAGTCCTTTATTCTTTACAATGCACTTTTAAAACACCCCAGACAGAAAAGTATGGAAAAAGCTTGGCTAAAATACAAAAAATGACCTTAGTATGGATTTTTCTCCTTGACATCCCAACAGCCCTCTAAATAACACATTCTGAGATTAGTATTAAAAAAAAAAAACCCAAAGGAAAAAAAAGAAAAAAAAAGAAAGAAAAGAAAACTATCTGAATGAAGCAATCTTGTTGAAGTTTATATAAATTCCTGCACATTCTTGTATCAGGCTCACTGCTTTCCCTTGCCCCCTTACCAAGCCACTCCTACTCCTTTACCCTTGCAATAAATGAAGGCAGAATATTGAGGATCCGAAGGATCACATCATAGCCTAAGGACTAAGACATAGCAGGGTACAGAGGTAGAATACGGGATTGCTCTCCTTGAATGCCATGAACTACGTGCATCGCCCCATTCAAGCAGGATGCCTGAAGCAGGATGCCCAGCTCAAGCAGAAGGGGAACAATTGCCAACCAAAGTGTTTTATTATTTAGTGGCTCCCACAGTGGCTACTATCCAGACTCTACCCTAATTTGATCCAGGATACACTCAGGGATTACATTCATTGTGGCATTAGCTCAGATTAAGTTTTTTCCTGTCCATGACACAGTCTCCAGCTCACGCCAACTGGCTTTGTTATGCTGTGGTCTTCACCCATGTTGAACTAATAAAGTCTGACTATTCTGGTGAAGTAACATTACAGAAACAAGCCTTACAAAGATGCTCTACAAATGGGCAGCATGGCTTCATCTGCCCCGTGCCGAGACTCACTTGCGAAACGGCAACACTCTGGTGTGCCTTGCGGTTCCATCAGCCATAACATAATGGCAGTACTTTCCTCAACTCAGGAAATACACTATGATGATCTGTGTGGCTTTTACATATCCTCCTTCTCAAATTTCAGGTGGTGCTTTACTTGACTCGGGGTTTTTTTTTTGTAGGGTTGTTTTTGGGTTAAGCCTAAATTTTATATTTTCTTTTTCTAGAAATTAAAAGTTGCAGTTACATCCACGACAGACGCTTTACAAAGAAGTTAAACTCTTCCTAAACTGTTATTCTCACATTGTGACAGTTGCGTTACCAGTCTCTGGTAACAGCATTACCAGCATTAGGTCTTGTGATGGCAAGATGAACCCCTTCTTCCAGGACTAACGAAGAGCAATGTCACCCAGACATCAGAATTACCCATGTGCGCCTGTGTGAGCACTACTCACCTCAACCTAAGATGCTTTGACTTTAATAAGGTGTCGTGTAACGGTCTTTGCCCATATTTATTTATTTATTTATTTATGCCTCCCCCAAATATTTCACTAACCTTCTGTGATTTTCATATTGCAAACATGTCAGGCTCTGCAGAACTTGTTAAGCACCCACTCTCCCCAGGCGCTCCCAGTCCAGTTCAGAGCCGAACATTGTTGCTCCAGGACTGGCTGGCACAAGACCCGAAGAGCACAGAAATGCCTCCAGTTTGACTTTCCACGGGAATACCTCCAGTTTGGCCTTCCCTTACCGTTTCTAAATGTGCTAAGCAGTAATCTCCTGAAACAATCTTTCCTATTTTTTTTTTTTTAATATAGAAGCAATTCCTCATTAATGCAACCACAGAAGCCTTCCTGCATCTGATCTCAGGAGTACAGATGTCTGCTCTGTGCTGTACGGGGTAATACAGTGGTAGGTAAATCAATTGGACTTATAACAGTAATGATCTTCTTACCGTGGTCTCGGCCAGTGCTAATGCATAGTTCATGTATGCATAAAAGAGATATTTTTTAATCTTCTGACCTCTTTAGCACTGTGACCAGTCCTCTAATTATTAAGTATTTTGCACTATGTATCTCAGTATAAAATCAGAAGCCAAGTCACAGGTCACAGAGGCAACGCCATTATTAACATCAATGATACTAAATCACTCCATCCTGAACGCTTATGGTAAGCACCTTGTGCTCACAAAATTCATACATCTGAAATACTGTTACCTGTTTAACAGGACTGGAGATACCTTCCCCAACCGTATAGATTAAGATAACTTCATGCAATTTGATATAAGGTTATCTGCCATCATGGAAAGTCTAAAATCAAGACAGAACAATATATAACAGGGCAATAATATGAAGGCTTAAATGATTGTAACTTTGAACAAAAGCTGTTCAACTGCATTGTTTTAAAAAGATTAGAGATCTTTATAGCATTCCTATTACGTAAAATAATTTTTACTGGATTTTGCACGAATGTAAAGAATCTAGAACATAAATACTACAATAGCTTCAAGCATATAGAGGGCAGTGGTTTGGCCAAACTTTAATTTCTTCAGGTTTTTACAGGCGAGATCTATATTCTTTCACCACGCAGTATAAGCTCTAATTCTAATAGATGCCATTGATCATACTAACCTCAGCCCACAGATGGCTTTACTGTTAATGCAAAAAAAAAAGTAATTAAAAAAAATCCACAATGAAAAACAAAAACCTGAAATATAACTCAAAGCTCAACCTGCTTGCTTCCATGATTTTCTCCATAACTCTACTGATATTAACCTCAAGCTCCAGAATCCCAAGTCTACAGGTTTCAAAACAAGACAGACTGCCACCACCAAAGGTAAGAAAACAGAGCAGTACAAACCAGAAGAGTCATCCTGCAGAGAAATGTATCTTGAAATAAAATTCTCATTCCAGTCACCCTTCTCCCTATCTTGCCAATTTTAGCTGGTATTTTCAAACACTATTGCCTTGAGCTATGCACAACAGCTGTCACGCTTTCAAACTCGGTCAACACGAAACAGTGCTGCAAAGCACCTCGACAAAAATAATGCCCTGAAAATGCTGGGACCAGGGCAAAAAGGTACAAACTCAAAGATTCAGTAGCTGCCACTTATTTGCGTATCCACAGAATTTCATACTGAGCACTACTTTTTTGAAAGGCTGAACGTTAACAAGTTTATTAATCATTAATAACGCATCTGTTACGCACTCTTAATTCCACAGGAACAAGTCATGGAAAAGAAAAAACTCTCCATATCTGATCACATACATTTGGGCTTTATCAATGTACGCCTCAGAAAGAGTTCCCATTAACTAATAACACTACTTTTTTAACAGGTGAATGTTCTTGCAATATCGGGGGATAATTTCAGCATGGTATTCTGATAATTAACCAGGATAATTTCTGAAAGGATTGGAGAGTCAAATAGTTACTTGTAGAACTTCTGGCTGAAAGCATTTCAGTTTTCACCTTCAATAAAGGTAAACACTCTGCAATAAAACGACAAATACAGGGCTGACCTGATTACACTTCTTCCCACATGTGACTGCATGAAAACTGTCTGCATTAACTGAGGAAATAAAACGCTTTATTTCAAGACTGCCCAGCCTTCAAAACATGCATATATGAGACATGAAGCCAGAATTAGTATCAGGCACCATAAGCCTTACAGCTTTACTCTTCAGAAGTTTTTTCTTCATGGTGGTTTCCCATTTGGAGCTCCACCTTTGCATGCTTTCTATTGAAAGATGTCTGAGGGACAATGCTATGCAAGCCTCCTTTTCCTTTAGTGGAAAGTGTAACAGTTCTGCAAATTTGCTGTTCATTCAAGACCGTTTCATATTGAACAATCACAGTAATGTATTTAGATAATCAGCTTCATAACAAACTGACCTGCAAATCTGTACACATCCTGTTTCTCCTCACATGGGTGATAAATACATCAGTCACCCACTGCAAAGACCTCCAGAGATGTATCTTGTCTACGTGATGCTACTTAAAGTGTTTATACCTGGGACAGCTTTGTTTGGAGCTACTTTATATATAAAGCTAAGACCAAGAAGAAAATGTGTTCCCAAAACCAAACTTGCCCAGCTAATACACTCAGCAGTGCTGAAAACACGAGAGCGCTGTATGTGGAACCCAGCCACAGACTCAAGGGCTAATTCTGCAGCCATAGGCTGCAGCCCACTAGCAGCTAGTCTACTCGCTGTCCGCTGGGCTGCTCTTCACAAGCTGCCCAGAAAGCAAGCGGTTACGTATGGAAAAACACGACAGCAGTATCAATTACTGTGCAACGTAAGAGAATTCTGTACTGAGGAATCATCACTGCTGATGAATGCAGAACGGCCAGTTTTTCCTTAAACACAACACTGGATTTTGCAGTTAACACGATAACGCAGGATATGCCAAAATCCACAGCAGGTTTTATCACCCCCGGTTTCCGCATCTTTGGTATGTCACATAGTTGCATGTTTATGCAACATTAAGTGAAAATGGTATTTTAAAGCAAATGCATGCTCTTCGCCCAAGTAAAAAACGTCGCCGATGAACAACTGCAGTTACTCTCAAAACAATTTCAGAACAAATGTGGTAAGTCTTTGCTAGAGGAAAGCTGGTCAATACAAGCTATTAATACCAAGCACTTACTTGCGGGTGACGGGGTGCTGCATCCGCTAGTTGGTGGGTGACTCTGGAGTCCATGGAGGGAAGGTAGCGACAGTCCACCGATGACTGGAGGAAAAAGTAATGGATATGGTGCTGCTGGATAGTGAGTCATATGTCCATTCACTGCTGGTACTGGACATGTGCGGCTGCTGGTTGTCATGTTAACACCTCACAGTGTACAAGTATTATGTTGCATCACTCCAGGCCCACAAATAGATACCTCAACTTGTGAATGAAGAGGGCTGTCAAGCCTGCAGGTACGGCTTGAACTGGATTGCGTGATGAGGAAAAGGTAGTTCACTAGATCAGGTCCGTCCTGTATTTCATTGCTGCTCCCTACTGTTCTCTTTTCCAGGACATTCTTGCTCTGCAGACTTGTGGACAGAAAGTCTTGCTCTGGGTGTCACAGCGCAGTTCGGGTGCTTCCGCAAATATTCTTCTGGGAGGACAGTTGCTCTCTACAGATGCATACTGACACAGCCTGTGGGAAGAAGAAAATTATATACTGATTATAATATATTTTTTAATATATATGCATAGAAAACACTTTTATCCCTTTGCTACTTTTGTTAAGTGATTACTTATTTATCAGTGTCCTACAAGATCAGCTTGATGATTACAGGGGGTAAAATTCTCACTGTACTGTAGCTAATAGCAGAATACCCATTAACTCGATTACCCTGCCCAATGTGTTACATCAAAAGCTATTTCTGATCAGATGCAGTCTTGTTTTGGAAACTGCCTGTTTTAAAACAAATGCATTAATAATTATCTGAAATATTGATACTGGAGGAGAAAGAGAAGAAGAAGGAAAAAAACAAAGATCCACTTCTGAAAAATTTCCACATATACAAAAGCTTTCGGCTTCCCGAAGGCTCTACGCTCACTTCAATGCCACGGCTCCAGCAGGGCACTGGGGAACTGTGTCTGAGGGTAATCTTGTATTGGGCTGTTAAAACACTAACTGGTTTACCAATGATTGTTCTCGCAAAGAAAAGTTATTTTATCATATTATCACTCAAGAGATACCTCACTGATGGTTCTCTTTCTTTTTTTTTTCCTCCTTTTTTTTTTTGGAGGGGAGGGGGAACTGCCTCTCTCCCCAGCTAAACAAGCACCTGTTATTTCATAAGCTGAGTGACACGATGGCAATACACTGCTCCTGTGCTCTGCTGGGGAACTCGCTCTCATAACCACCATCTTCAAAGCCATCCAGAGCTACACACCTCTCCCTTGGTGTGTTAACCCAAACGGCCAGCGCTCACTCAGGGGTCTTCATTTTCTCAGCCTCTGGACCAACAGCCTCAGGCTGAGAACAGGGCCCTGCTTGTTCTATTCTCAGCAGCGAAATTCCCTCCTGCCGTCGCTGTTTAAGCCTATATACAGCGAATGGCCGGTCTTTTTGTTAACAACCTGATCGTGTAACACTAGCAAGTGCTACTAGTGTCTTGAGAGCTACTGGGAAGGCTGCAATCACTCCATACTGTGAGCGCTCCTCCTGCAGATGGGCGTGCAGTGCTCCAGGCAAAAGTCAGCGAGCGCCGCAGCGGGCTCCTGAGCATCACCCTGCACGAGGACTTGCCCGTCTCCTCCAACACACACTGGTGGGGGAAGACAGTAGGAGCCACAGAGCAAACTCAACCACCCACCAGCAAGGCAGTCCAGGGCTGCCTAAAGGCTCAGTTTCCTGAGACAACACGCTATACATTGCTACAGTCAGTGATCAGTAACAATCCACTTCTTATATAGCACTTTTATTCGTAATTCTTTAAAATTATAGCCCGAAACAAAAGACATGAAGATATTTGGGTGGAAAAAATAAAGGCAGTGGTGAAATGACTTGTCAAGGTCACAAAGCAAAATTGATGCCAGAGGAAGGAAAGTGCGACAACGCAACATTGACTATCACTACTGCTATGCCGTCTACTAGTTGTCGATAAGAATTCAAATGAGCAAGAGAAAAAAAAAACAACCAAATCCAAATGCATATGTTTGCCTGTCAAAGAGCAGCAGAGTGTTTCTGCTCTGTGTGGAATACCAGCAAAGGTTACCAGCTGTGCATGTTTTCAGACAGCAATTTCTGCTGAGTGCAGCCTGCTTGGGGATAACAGAAATGTAGCTTGTAAGTATTTGATAACTGTGTAAATTATGCACAAAATACTCTTAAAGCTAATGGAGACAGACGTATGCAGAGATGAGACTGTAGCAGGGGTTACAGTGAGCTAACGCGCAGCTGCTGGCCGTGCCGAGCTCAAGGACCAAGTGCCTGGAGCCTGGTGAAACCAGGCAGATCTTTTGAGGTAGCCTCAACAGTCAACACATATCGACTCGTTAACACCACAAATGAGACGAACCATCGCAGGTGATTGTTTTACCCAGAAAAAGCTTTACAAAGCTTAAGAGGCAGGGAAAGTCACGTATCAAAGGAATATGCAAAGAACTAACGTTTTCTAAAGCAATTCCACAAAAATACCACACTTCAAATCTTTGCAAGAAAACAAAGAGGGGAGGGATGTTGATGAAAACCAGCTCCAAAATCTATGCATTAAATTAAACACAGAACAAGGTCACCTATTTTTAAATTACATAGGACTCTGGAAATAAAATTCATCTTATAAAACTAATACCTTCAATTATATTTCTATTAGCCAGAAAAATGCAGCACTCATCATAAATTATAAAAACTGCCAGAACCACAACATCGCATATATTTGTATATTTAAGTGACAAGTACTCAGCAAAGAAGCAAATCCTCCAGGACAGAGTGGAAAAAACAGCACTCGGGGAAACTCTTTGGTCATTTCCTCACCAGTTGAGGAACACATTCTGTGATGGACCTGGTGATGACAAAATGCAGCAGTATTATAGCTCCTCACTAATGCAATTCCATGTTAAATACCTAACAGTGCCAAAACTAGATTACAATCCTGTAGTTCTGCATGCTCATAATTTTACGTGAGGTGTAATTATATACTGAAATTGCCACCATAGAGCAAGTTTTTCTTGCCTTACTCAAAAATTACCCTCCTTTCACCCCTCATGGCAGGAAATTGCCTACAATAGTTGTGCTGGAGATAAGCCTTCAGAACTTGTTCCTCTCCAAAGTTCTTCAGAACTTTTCAAACACAGGCAGCGAGAGAAGACAGTGTAAAAGATGTGATACTCTAGCATATCATTTGACTCCAAGTAGTGTCCCCCAGGAGCAGCAGGATGTTACAAATGGTCACATGGCTGAACATCTACATGATGGTTGGGGAGGAAAATTGTAGGCAGATGCCTATGTTGCAGCAATTCCAGCTTCTCATAAAGAGCAAACGCCACTCATTCTGTGGTTACCAAGAGATTTCAAGTCCCCAGCTCTGCTAACAGAGATTACAGACCCATGACCTCCATCACTGCACAGCAGAGGACATCACAAAGTAGAAACTGCTGCAGCACAGAATATCCAAAGATCAGTTGTCCCCATTCATGCCAGTTCCACGACACTAAACACAACTTCTAAGGCAAGACTGCACTCGTGTCACCAGACTGACATGTTCATGCCCTCAACTCACCGATGAAGATTCCAGCACTGGACGTGAGCTGCAGATAGTTAAGCAAAAGATCTTTTCACTTTGGAACTAAGCTTGCACCACAGAGCAAAACACTGTAAGAGACTGTATGGGTGCCAGCTTTGAGAAAGAGACTTTCCTTTGTTGTTGCTTGTTATGGTAAATGCCTCACAGCTGAAGAAATGTCATCTCTGGCCTATGACACTTGCCCAGAAGCAAGCCCCATCCTTTCCATGCTGTGTGGACCTTGAACACGCTCTCCTCTGGCCCACACCTGGATTCCCAAGAGAAGGAAGCTAGAGAGCTTACCCTAAACAGGTCAGGAAAAGCCAGCTACCACATGTGAGGAACAACCCCAGAACGAGCCAGACAAACTGACTGCAGAGTCTCACTGGCAGTGGTTGAACACCCACCCATGTGAGGCAACAGCATGGATTTCTGCCCGCTATGTAAGAGGCAAAATTTTCGAAAAATGGCTGCCATCAAGGCACGTCAGAGGATCTGCTCAGTATATGATGAAAATTCCCTTCCATTAGACTTGTCCTTAGCCCATGAGTACAAGGCCCTTAGCATGAACAGTATGGAAAAGGATCATACAGAAAAATTTCTTTGAAGGCTCACCAAGAGATGATCACATTGTGCACTACATCACGTTGAACAGCGGCCAGCGACTCTTCGACAGAACATATGCCTCCTTTTGGGTTTTTACAGGCCTTTTATTGACTTGACTTCAGTGATAAAGCAGATGGTCACAAGGGAAGGAGGTTACAGTAGCTCCAGCGCAGAGCAGACAGCATATTTATCAGCTGCAGCTAATGCAGCAGGTGTACCTGTCTCTTCCACATTTCTTCTTGGTGCTTGTGTAGCTGAGGAGAAGTTTAAAGCCACAAATTTTCATACATAAACTCCAAATTTTGGCAGATGAACAGTGACACAACTTTTTCTTAGTATCTCTTAATTTCCCACGCATTTTGCACAGGCTTTACTACAGAAAACAGTTTTGCTTCCCATGCATCGGTCCGTCCTCTTAGAATGCATTAAATGAACTGACCCTCATTCACTGCATTGCTATTTAGCTTACACTTGGTAACAATAGTTGGCATTACTGTAACATAATTCATCCTTCTGAATGTTACACTTGCGTAAGATTTTTATTAGAATTCATAAAATACCTTTGCTGTTACAGGTGACTTTGATGCACATCAACAGCTGGATAGGCAAGAAGCCAAGCCAAGAGGCTCGGCCGATAGTCCTGTGCCAGCAGGAAGGTTATGCTCTGTCCTCCCTTCTGCCAACACCACCCCGACTCCACATTCCTCTTCCTCCCGCTGTCCATAGCAGGAAATTAAGTTGTCAGCGCTGCAAGTGAAGCAGGATTTTTGCCTTTTTTCCTTCCCTCGCTTCTGAAAAGGTCAGTGGGGAGTTCTGCCCTACCTGCGGCAATGTTTGAAATTTGGCGGTCATTTTAAGATATCCACAACTGTAGCACCCAGCAAACTTTTAAGCTAAATCCACCGTCCCTACAACCTTCTACCATAGCAAACTGCTGTTGCTCTTCCTTTACAAATGGGGGACGAAACCAGGGACGCAGGAGAGGCACGCCGACACGAGGACATGCTCTGCACAGAGCTGGGCACCGGGGAATTTATTATTCCGAGCCTGGCGCTCTGCAGCGTAACTGTCCCCAAAGTTTCCCGGGTCACGGAGGAAGTCTCTTCTAAGTTCATTTCCCATGTTCTTGCCAATGCCAAAAATGCTCTTAAATCTTAGGCTAACTCCTAAAACAGGAACCTCCGGCCTGCGAGGGCAGACTGGGCAGTCAGACGGGAGAGGCAAGTTGCTCCTCTCCCAGCAACAAAAACAATTCCAGAGAAATTTTGCATGCAAAACCTCTCAACAATATATTACATCTTTTTCCCACGGGACAGAGTTGATGAGCCCTTATTTATTAGGTGGCTCTGAGACATATTCTAGTGCTGTTTTGAAAACAAGTCAAGATATAATAGTTTTGAGAACCCTTACTGTATTTCATGTACAGTTTGTATGGAAATCCCTGATTATGCATATGCTTCCTATTACGCTAGCTGATGGCGTTGCACTGAGTAGTACTGAATAATTCAGCAGATTTAGCACGACTCAAGTGTAAATCAGTCGGATACAGTAACACAATAACCACGCCGCCTTTAAACTCTTAAAAATGCATGGAAAGTTTATTTCAGAAAGGGGCGTACTCCATTTTCCACTGGTCCTCATTGACTGTGGGATGTTGTATTTTTGTTTTCTTGGCTATCCAACGAGATTTAATTAAACAATAAACTAGTTACCGTGGCAGAAGTAAAAAAAAAAAAAAGTCGTTACCTGGGAGAAAAAAAAAAAAAAAAAAAAAAAAAAGCCTTTGGAGTGTTATGTTTCCTTTATTAGCATAGTGATGTGAAACTAAACAGAAAAAGCAATCTAATAACAAACATTCCTTTGAGAAGGGCTCCGGGAGCAAAAGGACATCCACTTATTGTTCAGCCCATCCCATTGGTCCATATACGGCAATAAAGGTACAATAGAAGGAAACAGGAAACAGACTGGCACATCTGCATTATCTTATTAGAGGCTAATGGATATCTGAGAGGAACATGCATCTGATGCTGAATAGTCTGTACCAATCTCCGAAGCAATTACTCTTAATTAGTGGATTCTGTTTATAGATGGAACTTAGTGTACCCTTCTGTATCAAAGAGATGCAGGCATCTGGAGAGAGATATGGTTTTCTTAAAGGGAAAGCACTAAAGCACAATGTGAGGCTTGGGTTGGGGTTTTGGTTTTTTTTTTGGCAAATAAAAGCTCTCTCAGGCATAACATTCTACTGTATTATTAATCAAAAGAGCATGCTGGTTTAAAAAAAGGAAAGGAGAAAAAAAAGACCATACTGTTAATCTCAAACTCTGAAAGTAAACACAGAAAGCTAATACTTGCATATGAATTATATGACAAAAACCACTTTGATGATAAGCAAATAAACAACTGAGCCTAAAATTTTCAACCACTGGCCAAAAAGCTTAAAATAGCAGCTTAAGTCAGAAGAACAACATCTGCATTTTGTATCTGCCAAGTCTGCAGCCAAAAAAAGTAAACCACTCTGTATGACCAGATGCATGAATAAAAAAAGAAAATGCATGAAACAGAACTTCAAAGTCAGTTTATTGAAAAGCAGATCTGTAGCTCTTACATCCCATAACCACAATTGTCATATTTTCAACTATAGGTGCAAGACTTATGGGAGGAGGAAAGATAAATTGTCCTAACAGAATTAAGACGCTATTACTTCGATACTTTTCCTACGTCTTGGTATGTAAGATAGCTATCTGCTGGGCAACTGTGAATTCCTCTTTGTCATAAAGCTGACACTTGCAAAATGGATTTCTGCTTTATTTGTTTTTTCCTGACTGAGACTGTTAAGAGATAATTAATATAATTAATGCAATTGTTGTTTATTTGAAAATCCTATTGGGAAGTATAAAAAGGGGGGGAAGTGTCTTTTTCCCTAAGCGGCTATGCTTCCTACTGCCTGCATGGCAAACACACACTGATGTACGCCTGGAAAAAAGCAAATCTAAATCTGAAAGGGGAGTGGGGGGTGGCGTGGGGGGGTGTAGAGAAAGTGAGACACAATGACACCCATTTATTTACACACCATACAACAGTACCCTGCTGTGCCAGCTATTGATTTTAGTGGAACTGAGAGTCCATGTTGGAGAGCAGCAGCTGGGAGTACATAGCCGGAATCCTCATATGGGAACAATACTCTGTAAGCAGAATAACCTATTCCAGCCAACCTTCACGTATAACATATAACATTAAAAGCACACACAGCTTACATTTCAAAACCTGAAAGGCGCTGTGGTTATTTGTCCCACAAAGGTTCAGGGGAGTTATTAATTCTCCATTGTGCTAGCACAATGAAGAGATGTGAAGGACTGAAAATCCATGCTTCACATGTCTGTTATTCTACAGAGATGTTAATTCTGCTCTATACTAACCACATTTAAGGTCGTCCCACTGCATCAGCCAATTTCTCATCTTCTCCTGTTGTTTGCTGTTTTAAAAGCTGTTTGTAACTGAGGCGTGGGGTGGTGCGTTGCTTTTTTCTTTCTTTTTTTCACAGCTATCTGCATTGCATGTTTCTTTCATTACTCAGCAGTTGCCAAAACTATACTGAGAAGTAAAGATAAATGGTTAGGTCAGGTGATGGGGTTAACAATTTACTCTGTGTACTGCCCTGAGAGCCAGATATAGTAGAATTGGCTCATGTTTATGTACAGGATGAGAAGTTGATTTCCTGTGCAGTGACTTTCAATCACTTCTATAAGAGACTCTCTTGCAGTTTTCTGCAGATAATTCAAGGGGCTTTGAATACATTTTGTGCTGGTATGTAGGATACTCTGCTTTCTAACTAAACGCATTCCTCGCTTATTCTGCCACATTCAAAAATCCCAAAGGACTGTCAAGAAAAGAAGTTCTCTTTCATTTATGGAAACCAGAAGGAGGGTGACTGAGGCCCCTGACTATGAATGAACTTTCACACTGATTTTCCTCCCAACTTTAAAAGCTTATTTCTTAAAACTTAAAATTCCTCTTTCAGTGGAATCAAAATTTCTGTTCTTGCGTTGTCATCTCTGTTGGTCATTAATATTTCTAACGATGTAAAACAGTAATTCTATATTGAGAATATCACGAACGAGATACTATCCCATGGGCTACAGAGGTTTAGGAAACCAGAAATTTTCGAGAACAGACCTGTGGTTTTGGGGTTTTTTTCTTCAGACCAAACCCATTTTCCTCTTTCTGCCCATACCCAAACTCAAAGGCAAAAAATACATCACTTCTCTCAAATACAATTCAGACGATCCACAGTTTAAGCTGCACAGGGTAGCCAGCAAAAACAACTTTACAAAGCAGGCTGGTCACTCAGGTAACATCTAACCAAAAATTCCGATATGAAGCTTTTCCCACCCAAGGTGCTATGCCTACCGTTTTAGCCTTGTTCTCTAACTACAGTTTTTCAGTGGGTTTCCTTTGTTCCTACAGTTTCTCCCCACATTTCAGAAAAAACAGGCTGGACCTTGCAAACCAAGTTGTCCTTTACGGTCCTATGCATTCAACCAGATTCTTTTGATCCTACCTGCTTCTATGCGAGGTGGCAACCAACAAAGAGGAAAAATCATCATTGGTGGGACTAAGGAACCTGCGTCTTGGGCTCTCCTCCTGTCATCCCGTCAAGGCAGAGAAGATGAACCACAGACAACAAAGGTGAGCTGCAACAAGCACCAACAGACTGCTAAGATTTGGGAAGATTTACAGTTGCCAAGGAGTAGCACCTTAAACTGACAGCATACTCAACTATCTATGAAGGAAAAGTAGCATCGTTGATCTCTGATTACGTTCAGAATGGGACAAGCCTCCTGTGCAGCAAAAAGATCTTCCATTGAAGGTCTCCCCCTTGACTGGCAAAGACCCTTAATTGGTCTTTGGCTACAAGGCAGCTCAAGGTAGTATCACATTGATTCCCAGTCAAAGCATGTGTTTGTGAGGAGGGCTCTTGGAAAGAGATGGGAGGATAGAGGAGAGGAAACTGAGTAAGCAAGGAAAGCCACATCCTGCTATCTATGTTCAGTAACGTCATCCAATATTATGGGACATGCAGATGTTTACAAGTATGTCAATCTCTTCCCAAGTGGTGTTACAGCTAGGAGTGGTGGGAGGATCTATCTGAAGCCTCTGAAGCAACCTCTCAGAGTGCTCATCCTTAATGTTGTAGCTGATGGGAAGCATGTCATGGTGACCAATGGCAAATACAGCACTTACCATCACTGCAGCTACTAAAAAGGCCTTATACTGACTGTTTATAACCTTTAAGAGGCCTCTGAGATCAGTAAGAGGGGTCAAGTGATGTTATTGTTTTGGTGACAGACGGAAGATCTCTAGTAAATGATGGTGGCCTGGGAACCATTAAAAGAATGGAGTACTTCATCTGCTAAGAAGCTGAAGAGAGAAGCAGCTTTGGAGGGCAGCTTCTTGACAGAGAAGTACATCTCTTTGTGGAGCCAACACTCTGTGGTCATGATGAGTACCGCAGGTGACCCACTGAAACAGGGTGACATTAAAGGAGAGCACAAAGACAAGCAAGACCAGTGGTGACTTACTGGTGACAATAAGTGGGTGCTGGTCTCAAAACCTCCACCAGTGAAGCCACAAGTCAGGAGAGAGGTTCATCAAATGCTCTATGAGTGGCAGGTGCTAAAAACATTAATGTTGGTGGCTGCACTTTATCTGTACATCAGTGTAGATGACGACAAGTCAGCCTTCATTGAACAAGACATTCCTAGCAATGACTGTCCCAGCACAAAAGCAAGTCTCATCTGTCTGTTCAGCCTTTGAGGCATTTTCCTGAGTAGTCTTGGTCTTAGTAGCACCATCGCAATAAAGCAAAGCAGCACATCATCTCCCTCCCTGAGATCAGTTGGGTAGTCTTCCTCTGCATGGACCTGTACAGGACATCTTTAGTGGCACAGAGGATGGAACTTACTAGTCAAATTTAGCCAACCTGGACGTCTAGTGACAACTACAAATCGTGGCACTAGACTTGCCTTCATTACCAATTTAAGAGAGAAAAAGCTCTAGAGCTTCAGTTTCCACTCACGCTTTGTTCAATACCTGGACAACTGGTAAATACAGCATTTATTGCACTCTGCTATGGCACAGATGTGATGCCTGGAAATGCACTGAAGAAGGGTCAATGCAGTATGCGATCTTCACACGCTGCGCAGAGAAACAAAGACTTCAACATCATCACCAAGATAAAGAATAAAATGGAACACGTGCATTGCAGTGCTCTGTCTCAGTTGAGCACACTTCACTTTACATGCCACACAGAGAAGGATCCTGTGAGAGTCCACTTTACTGCAAAGAAAAATTCTGCTATCTTGAGTAATCTACACTTATTGTTAGGATGAGCATGTCAATTCACTCAAAAAAATGAATAACATTTATTCAGGAGGCTGTCTGAGAAACCTGAAAGAAGATTTTGTTAGAGATGTGCCTGAATTGTGAAACGAGGATCTAGGCTGCTCAATCCCCCAGACAGAGTTAGGAGGCAGGACACTATGTTCAGGAGGTAGGTTCAATCTCTTAGCAGTCCATTGTTTTGCACTACAGGGTTGGAAATTCTACTTCCTTGGAGCCAGAGGAGCTTGAATCCTCAACTGCACCCCTTTGTCAAGTGAGGGGGGTGATCCAAGTGGAACAGGGGAAAAATAGAGTCCAAGCATGGTTGTGAACTTTGTTTCTGAACACTAGTCTGTGAGACTAGAGGTGCATCTATCATCTTAATATCACAGAGGTGTGGACACTGTGCTAACACAAAATAACACCACACATAATTTATCATCTTTTGTTATATACGGCAAGTCTAACAGTACGTCTGCTGAAAGGTTCTGTAATTCCTCTGAGTTATTAGAGTCTTCACTCCTACTTCACCCAGAAGACGACATTTCTGCTGTCTACTCCAGGCTCCTGAACCTTCACTTATTACATATCACAAGTTCCAATATATTCCCAGTAAGACTCCCCTAGGGTCAGCAGAATATGCCAGAGGGCTGGTGGAGATTATGAACATTTATTTTAAAACCTCTGCTCTCTGTAGCTCCCTGTCACAGGAACAATAGGGTAGCAAAATTAGGAACAAGCACAGCCATTAACTAGGAGGGGACAAAGCCATAGAGTAGATTGCAGAACAAAAATAGCATTTTTATTGTCAATATTTTGCTTAACAGGGAGCCAATAAAGCAATTGCAAAATGCTAATAATATGCTGAGATAACACCGCACATGTAAGCACCTTCAGAGTTGTCCTCTGAATCATCTGAAAATGTTGCAAAACCTTATCAGTCAGGTCATAAGGACAGAGGTGCAATAATCAATCATGGTAGCCACAAACCCAGCACATCTTTTCCACATCCTAACACATTCAGAAGATCTATGCCCCAGAATTATTCTCCAAAAGGTGCTGGGCAGATGGATTACATTATCAGAAAGACCAAAGTGAACTACGACCTTGGATTTCACTTCCAAAAGCAACCTAAGAGGAGCCTAAGCAACAACAAAATTGAAGGAGACTTGTGTCATACAGGTCAGTCTGCAGAGTAGGATGTCTGATACAACACAAAGGTATTCTTGCAGTATAAGCAAACATGTGAATTTATCACAGTAATCATTCCCAGCAAGCCTATTTCTGAAAGCATCTTTCCACTGGTAAATGCGAGACAACTTTCCTACTTCTGCGGACAGGCAAACTCGCCTGAATTACTTCACACATACCATGCAGGGAGAAGCTGCAAGCAGATGCTTAGAGATGGAGACAAGCAATATGCCACCACGTGGCATTTAGATCTGCCCAAACCTACAGTCATCTTTAAGCATTTTAGCCACAACCACTTTAACCTCCACTCAACAGGGCAGCATTTGGCCTCTGAATGCATCTGGATCACTAACCTTGCCGCTTCACTGGCTGGCATGTATTAAAATTATTAATTTTGAAGGCATTCAAGAAAGTAACAGTGAGCATTTTCATAATTATGTCATGAGACATGAGTTAACTGTAAAGCTTTCAACAGCATCTGGAATCCCACAGGAGCTGCTATACTTGGCTGACTAACAGCCTCCAAGATGACAACTCCTGCAGCAAGGCAGGGCGCAGTCAAGCAGTGCTTCCTCCAGAAAGCCCCCAACCCGTTCTGAACCACCAGAAGCAGAACAGCAGCAAGGATATTCAGCCTCGGAAACAGAATGCTCATTCCCGCTCATTCCTCCAACCCACACAGGTCAATAAACCTAAACCAGTAATAGTCTTAAAGCTCCCAGCAGCACCTTCCTCCCGCACGCCAGGGGTCCAGCCCAGGATGCTGCTGAGTAGAAACCAGCGCAGACCCACCTCCTGGTACTGACGCCACTATCTCTGCTGCAGTGGCTCATCCATCTTTTGTGCTTACCGGGTGACGCAATCCAAGTCGCTCTGCCAGGTACTCTGCTTTTATTGTATGATAATAATGTATCCAGAGCCAGACAGGCCATGTACGCTTTCCATACCACCTTTGGTAAGTGCCTGCTAATCGCCCGTCCCCACTGCAGCCAGAATGACCTTATCGAGGCTCCTCCTGCACGATTTTCAGGACAGCAGCACCTCCCAAGTCGGGACCCAGCAGCCCAATGCACCACAAAGGAGACAGAAGACTGAGAAGCTAGGAGCCAGAAAGGCCAGCTGGGTGCCCAAGGCTGATAAGACAATCTGATTTAACCATGCAAATACCAGCAGCCAAGTAGAGCATATCTTTGAATCGGGAATGTCAAAGCAGACATGTCACAACAGAGAGTGCTTTTCTAACAGCACCTGAAGTTCCTTCAACAGATGCACACGTTGGTTGAGCAATTTAATTAATCCCTAAGGAAAAAAAGAAAAGAGGGGGGAAATAAAAAAAAAGGGATCTTGGCTAGTAAGACAGAGCCATTAAAAAATCCACTGATGACTTCTGTGATTATAATCAGGCCAAAAAAAATAAAAAAATCACTAAGAACAGTCCAGCCAGAGATGGCTGAAAGGTACACGTTAGTTCAAGCACATCCCCCACATTACCCTGACTCCTCCTCTTCCCAGCTAGTGCTGTCTGCACCAACCAGGTCTCAGACAGTTGGGGTCTCACAGAGTACCATATGCTAAAACAAACCACA
>VWZZ01001164.1:771425-827513 GCA_013399095.1 Psophia crepitans | reverse complement strand
AAAAAAAAAAAAGGCAATTTAAGTGCCCTCAAAATGATGCATAAGCAAGAGAATGCAATAAAGATGCCAGCTAATGGAAATAATCCCTCAAAATAAGTGAATTCTGTAAATGCTGTCACTTCCTTTATACAAGCTGTGGTTCTTGAATATATTCTGCCCATATGGATGCTAAGAAAGTTTTCCAGTTCCCAAAGCAAGGTCCATCCCTGCAGGGACTGTGAGCTGGGGAGAACTGTGGTCCCTCCACACTGTCTGTCTGAGTTTATGAGGGAGAGGGGAAGGGAGCAGAACTGGGAGGAGAAACGAACATCTTGGGTACACTCACTGTTGCTTTGTTCGATGACAGACGTGAAGGTTCCCCTTTAACGAATACAAAGTTCATGTGTGCTGCCAGAGATTCACAGTGACAATGGTCTGAAAGAACACTTAAAGTAACCAATTAAAATTAAAAATGACTAAATTGTGTGGATTACTAAGAAATTCAAGGATGTGTTACAAGCAACATATCTGACCAAATGACACATGAAAGAATATTCCAGGAAAAATGATTGAGAGCTCTAATATAGCAAGTGTTGGAAGAGATACTGAAGAAGATCAAGAAGAAGCATCCTCTAGATCGTTCCTCTGCATAAATCGCTGCCTTTATGACATGGACTAGGTTTCATATTCATGTAACCATTCTGACCCTGGTTTTACCAGACAAAAACATGTGCTTTAATTTTTAATGTTTCTTATAAAAAAAAACCACAGAAATGTGCTCCTAAAATAAGAATCCATGTGTTACAGAAAACCATAGGGTATCCTCCCTTTTAACACATTTTAGAACCACAGTAATACACCTATACTATGGTTTTACCATATGTACAAGCTAAGGAAGTTTTTTTCTGCATGTGTTTGAACATTAACGATAGGCCTTAATTTTTTTTTTTTTTTAAAAAAGGATCAGGTATATTGTCTTTATCACAAGAGTATAAGGGTTTTGAAACAGAAAGAAATATTTATTCTCTTGTACAAAGCGGAATGCAAAAATTTAGCCTCTGAATGTCAGATCTAAGCGTCAAAGACCAAACGGCCTAAAAGTAGAATAGTAAGAAAATTTGAGAAATGCTATACTGAGAGTTTAAATTCCAGCCTAGCATTTGATTTAGTGATAATCCTCTAAAAACAGTTCTGCATCTGATACACACAGGTTTAGGATCCAGTTGTTGACACTCAGTAAGGAAATGAAACACATTCTCCCTATATGAAGTTCACATTTTTCTGGGTGAAACAAAGCACACTTGTATCCCAGGTCTCTCATGTACCTTCTAAAGCAGTAAAGAGAACTGAGAGTCATCTACACGAAGCAATATTGTTCAACGTGCTAAAAAGATCTGAATTAAATAGCTGGACTCTCACATCCACTCTTACACCTTTGAAAAAATAAGGAAGCCCAATTTAAGATTTACACAACAGACCAAAGGCACACAGATTCCTTAACATTACACCTCTGCTTCACAGATCTCACTGCAAAGGTAGGTTCCTCACCGCACCTCTTCAGCTCAAGCGAAATAGAAAACCTTCCATTACAAGTGAGTAAAGGCAGAAAGTTGAGTTCACTAGAACATCGTCAACCCCAATTAATAGCAACAATCACGATAATAACATGATCTCCTTTAAGAAATTCTCTACTTTTAAAGAAGAGACAATTTTTAGGCAGGTCTGGCAAGCGGTGACAAGGGCACCCAGTTCACACACTTCTGAACAGAATTCATCATTTAGCCATGTACCAACCAATCAAGATTACTTTGTCCCTCAATTTTTAAAAGCACATAATTCTAAATAATTATGTTACTCAACGGTCCTGAATATTACTGAATAGCAAATCCATCAAACAGGAAGCTACATTTTATAATTTAAAACATGCATACACATAAAAGGGTAGGGGAAAAAGAAAAATACACTTTTTCAAAACAACATACAAAATTACATAGCAACAGCGTAAAAGCTTCTGAACAATTTCCCTTCCCTAGCCTCCAATGGAGGGTTTATTCCAGAGAGACAACCCTCTGCAGACAAAGCCCGTTCGTAAACATAGGCATACAGGAATTGCTGTACTGGGTCAGATTAATAGCCCATTTAGTTCAGTAACCTCTCATTTGACAGCAGCCAGCATCAGATGCTTCAGGGAAAGGATGAAGAAATCTCTAGGAGAGCAATTACAGAAAAACTTTCCCATAAAATTTCTTTCCAACTCCCATCATCTACTGGATGGCTTATGCCCTGTAACAGGAGATTTTTCTCTTGGTCTTTTTGTTTGTTTTTGTTAGCATGAATAATACAAATAATGCTAAATAATACCCCAAGTATTGTGGATATCTTCTATAGCGATATTCCATATGTTTTTAATCCTCAAAATTGTTGGCCCTAGCAGAATTGAGAGGCACCGAGTTTCAACATCACCAGTGTGCTGCTTAAAATAACACTCAGCTATGCTTTTAAATAACTCTCTCATTTCCCTGGATGATCCGGCGTAGTTATATGACCCAGTGCAGCACAGCGAAAGAAAAGTTAAGTGGCTGTAACTCACCTTCTTCAAGAGTCCCTGCTGCTCTGTTTTTCTCACCACAGTGTACTGCACTGAATCTTCACACAGAGGCTTGGAGAAGGTAGAAATGCCTCCAAATTCCCTCCCCCGCCCCAAATGTTTCAGGTTTCCTTCAGGACAAATATTAGTTTCTTTGTCAAATTTACTCATCCATCTTAATTGCTAGTATACACTTCTCCGAATGTCACCCATCTGGTTAACAACTTCCTCAGATTTCAGGGCAAACACTTTTCAGGGCAAGGGGAAAAAAAAATAAAAATCAATTTGTGTAACAGCTCAAGAGTAGCAAGTCATTTCTCTAATTAAGGCATTGACTTTCTTCTAAGATTGCACTAGAACTATCTGCAGAGTGACTTCCATGTTAAAACGCTAGGTAAATATTAGTAAAGAAACAATGACATCAATTAATAATAGCAGCTGACAGATAACCACTACTGAGGGCTCCATTCGCTCCCCAGACAAACACAACGCTGGTTTCCAAACGAAGGCAGAAGGGGAATAAGATGGACCCAAGCTGCCCAAAAAACTGTATCTGCATCCGCATGTAAACACTCAGGCTCTGTAAATACGAAGCCATTACCAGTCTGCTTGCCATCCTCTCAACTGGTCTGCAGCAAGCAGCTAAGGGGGAAGCTCCAGGCAAGCAGGGGCAGCAGCTCCTGGGCAGTGTGCCCCACAGTTTGACCTCTGGTTGGCTTTAGGGTCGCTGGTGATTCATCCATGCTGCCTGAAGTCTGCACGCTGTCTCCAGGATTTTTGGAGAAGGCTGAACATCTGCAATTTTTGTTAAATTTATTCACACCGTCCATGTCCATATGTCTTCATTTGCAAGTCAGCTCAAGCACGGAAACAAACAGAGCACGCGCAAGTATTAGACTAAATTATTTCAGCAATCGCATTATTTTTGGTAAACTGCCTTTTGCTAAACTAAAGCATCTGCAGCTCAGAAATATAACTTCCAAATTTGAAAACTTTTCAAAAAAGCGTATCAGTTCAAATAGGTTTGGATGATGGCAACCCTCCAAACATTACTGGTGCAAATAGACTAGCGTAACCAAATCACCCCTTTGAAATCAGTCGTGACAGAACACCTGAGCAAGGAATGGCTACATGGGAGTGTTTATTTTCATTTTTAAACAACACAGTGTGAATATCATACTTTGAGTTTCCCCAGTCTCATTTAAAATTACATTCTCCCGTTCAGTTCCATGTAGGTAGAGTCAAAAGGCATAGCAAAACCAGTAGGAATCTGGTCTTTGCTCGAGATTCAGGCTGAAGGAAGAATTAAATGAACAGAAACAGTTGCTGCTGGAGACCTGGGAAGTATCCCCCTTGTCTCTTACTGCAGGGCCTTCCAAATAAACTCAATGCAAAGATGACATCGTATGGGCAGACAAGAAGTGGAACCAGGTCTGCATCCAAGGATCGGCTCATAGCCGTGTGTAATCAGCCCCTCACAAATATCAGGGGCACCACAGTTTCGACAGCATCTGGCAAAACTTGGCACAAGGAACCCTTAGCCCAGGGCTCCTGGTGCTTTCAGGGACCGATGGCTCAGATAAGCACTACTGAACATCTGCAGGACCTCCTCACGGGTACGAAAAGCACGTACCATCCCCTATCAGGCAGAATGGCGGGGAAAGATGTTCCGGATCTCCACAAAGCTTTTAAACGCAGGCAGTGCGGTCTCGTCTTACGTACTAGGTGAGATGGGGTAAAATGGGTGCATTCAGGGTGGGTGGTTTTTATTTTGGTGGGTTGCTTTTTGGTTTGGGTTTTTTTGTTTTGTTGGGTTTTTTTTTAACACAAACATCACTATAATCTTTTTCTTCATTATTCATATATCACTCCCTATTTAGGAGACACCCCACCAACAATGGAGCGAGGGGCTCAAAATAAGTGTTGCACTATCAGGAAAAGGGAAGTGTCAAAAAGAAACAATAAATCAACCAACTTAACTGGGATGGCTCGAAAAGGAACAACATGTAAGAAGCGAGTTCAAAAATATTAGAAACCACTTCTAAGCCATGTCAAGCTGACTGAAATCTTAAGGGTTTGAAAAAAAATTTGAAAGTGTTGTGACAAGTAATCTAAACAAATGTTAAAAGTCAAGTTTGACAAAGATAAAATATCTGCCAAACACCCAAAGCATAAATGAAACTGCCATTCAGCGGGGGCCAAATAAAACAAGATGTAGCCAGGCAGTTTCTGACAGAACAGTACGGTCATTGTTAGGTCTTCTTATAGACGTCCTTTCTTCGTGAAGGAGGAAAAAAAAAAAGAAGAAAGAACTAAAAAGGCACACCAGTATGTGGAAAAGTGTGTCTCCAATTCAGTACACACCTCAGACTTTTTGTATTTATCTGGAAAGAAAGGGGACAGGGTTTTGCCCCATGGTTTCTGCTACACATTGGAGGGTTGCAAGGATCAGAGCAGGAGGAGATGGTGAGAGACAACAGGGAAAGGCCAAGGGGAGGAAGACAAGGGTTTGGGGGAGTGGTAAGCTCATCTGAAACTTTTGGAAAATCTTTGTTTTGGTTACTGCCTATTATGTTTCAAAGGCCAATTAGCCTCTGAAATCAAAGACTTCATTAAACATTAACCATCTCATCCTTCCAGTGACTGTGCTGAAAGTCAAAGATTACAAAATGAACAGATGTAAGGTCTTTATACTTCTAACAAACAATAAAACAACTTTTTCCATAAATTTCCCAATAAAGAAGCGAAATAGCGCAGAGTACAATGCCAAAAAAATAAAACCACACCAAAAAAAACCCAAAACCAACCCACAAGCTCTGCAGTTTTTCTGAACAGCATTTTGATCTTTTCAGAAGTGAACTCTAAAACCACCATATTCCCCACTAAAAGCTTCATTTTAGGATCAAAAGGGTAGAGAAGTACATACATTTAATTAGCAGGGAGAATATAAAAGCCCATTAGTGGAAATCAAAACACATTTTGGAAACAAAAAATACACTTTAAATGTTACAGAGAGACACTGGCGTGTTCCTCTGTTCATGGCACCAGTTCAGGAGGAGTAACTTCTGAAGGTGGCACACTTCCCTCCAGCTCACAGCTTTTTCAGGATATTCACCCTTCAGTGACTGCTTAACATCATCTCCTCGATTTACAGCAACTTTTTTTTTTTTTTGCAACTGTTATCATATGGATATTAAAATGAACAGGCAGGCAAATCACAGAAACACGGCAGCAACCAACATCAGTGAATAAAAGACACTACTTCAGCACACACTTTTGCTTGTAATTTCATCGGCTTCAAGATTTTTGTTGGCAGCATTTGCTGCAGAAGTTAGGAGAGCCTCAGAGCAATGCTGGAAGCGTGGGTTGTGACTGACCCAGGGGTGTAAGCCACAGAGTAACCCCTACTTAAGGCGGCAGCTAACGTTAGTGGAGAGTACCCATGTCCATGCCCACCTTCCTGACCATCCAAACCAGCACAGTCTGTGGAGTGGCAAGGTCTCACACCCTGACCCAGGAGTGCTCCTGGGAACGATGGTGACTCTCCCCCCATTCAGCTGTAGCTTTCAAGCAGTAGGCTCCCTACAGACAGGAGACGTTGCACCCTCCCTTCCCTAAAGCACCCACCCAGTTGCAAGAACTCTGCTGAGAAGCAGACCTGCCACTGCCACCTCCCTGATGTACAGCAGGAACCACGCAGTCGCCTGCTGCTGGTGCACGCCTACAGCAAACTGTAACGCATTGTGGTGTCGCAGGCAGGGCCTGCTGGCCCCACAGAGCCCCACCACTGCAGGGACAAGGGACAGACCTCAGAAAACCCACCCAAAGCTGCAGGTCCCATGACAGGCAAGCCCAAAAATTTGTCCTGCATAAGGCTCAACAGATACGGAACTCCGAATTATTTCACAGGTACCTGGATCAAGCCCCTTCAGATACACAGACCAATTCAGTGGACTACAGGTCCAGGGTGAAGCATTTCCTCCCCTGCAGCAGGCTCACCACCTGCCTACTGAGGGCATCCCAGGTCCCACCCATCCAGCAGGGGAGTCCTTCAAACCATCTCCAGGCTCACCGGCACGAGCAGCCCTGCCCACCCACTCCACCTGGCTGCACTAATTACTAATTATGCTGCAGCTCACCACGAAGAAACAGCACCCAGACTTCCAACATATATCTGAATGCACATATATACATCCTCACGCTGTTTTGCAAAGAGTGTTTACATCCTCGGACACAAAGAGTCCATCATCTTAGCCTCAGCTTAAATACAGTTATTTCCTCACAAACGTCCCCCTTGTTTCTGTACAGGCTGCTCATAGTTGCATTGCATTTTAATTAATTGTACACATAAGAACTGGATTTTATACAAAGCTGCTTTAGCAGTTTTCCACTCGGAACAGCCCTTAGTTAGACTTTAAAAGTAGTTCAGCTTTCTTCTATTATAAATACAGGTCACAACAAATTGAGAAAGGCCTAAATGTGTTCTGAGTTGCTTACAGGATGGAAATCCCTTACATCTCACTACCACAAACACGGTTATGGGGGAAAAAAAAAAATCATCTAAATGTTTTTAATATTTATTTTAAACTTACTAACAAAAACACTTTCCTTGAATCACTTAATTACACAATTCATATTTAAACCTATCATATGTCAACTATCACTGGTTTTACACTTTTAAAATGTGAGTGCCAGGGTCTGGAGTCCTGGGCAGGAGGGGACGGCCAGTGCTGGCCCATGGGGCAGGCATGCACTGCTGCTGCTGCAAACCCCGTTCTGCTACCAAGCAGCTGGTTTGAGCCAGGACCGTAAACACCAAGTGAAGTAATCCCTACAACTGCAGCTTCTAAAAGCTCAGGAAAGGAACTCTAAGAAAAACTGAAATTAAAAAGAAATTCTATATACAATGCACACCCATAAGTTATCCACACCTACAGGGCAGTTCTTATGAGAGGGCTATATTCTACTTGCATCTAACCGCTTCCAAGATTCAAGGGACAGAAATCCCAGCTATGCGCCATGCAATTCTTTGTGTAGTTCCTTTCTTACCTTTGCAGCCAAAAAATGCCAACTATTAGGGGCAGGTACAGGGCTTGCCACCAGAGGCTGGAAGGAAGCCTCGTGAAGCAGCAAGGCACAGGCAAGGATGAGAGACCCAGGCACAACGAGGCCACCACAGTTCATGGGGTCAGCTGGAAAAATTGACTCCCAGAGCCATAAGTGGGAGGGTGACAAACCACAGAAGAAGAACATTTCAGAAAGACCAGTAAACAACTCTAATTATTTTTTTCCAGGTGTTAGTGAGAAAGGAGAAGACTATGCCACATGAAGGCAACCCAAGGCTGCATCTCACCTCAACAAGACTTGAAAAGAAACACTGGCAAGCTAATGAACATCAAGGCTTACCATTCCCAGTAGGATTTAAGGACTACCTGCAGGAGGTATTCCCAGCTAGGGTTAGGCAGACACAAAGCTCTCAACATCTTAAAGATGGGTCTGAATTACATCCCTCTCAGAGAAGCAGTAGCTCAAAGGCCAAGATGAGAAGGTACAAGCGTACTTTTTTGTTCTGCAATTTCAGCTTATTGCTTACAGACTACATGGGAAAAATAAATCCAGAGACCATACTGCCTGTTTTGTATTTTAATTAAGTAAGTGCCTAGAAATAAGTAATAGGGTTTTTCCACTGCCTTCTCTTGCTAGCTGCCCAAACACAGGCCTTTCTACAACCATGTCACGGATCAAGATATTCATTAAAAACAAACAAAACCCCCACTGGCACATAAGCTAATTAAAATGTCTCTACTAATTTCACCTTTGTTTTTCTTCTTAGAAATGGATATACTCTCATTTGACACAAAGCCCTGTATTCTGTAATCCCAATCTTTCTCCAGCGAACCGCAGTTCTTTTGTCGTTACAAGGCATGACATTTCAGAGAGGCTCTGATGTTGTCATTTTCTTACTCAACTCCCAGAGACACCCAGATTATATTCCATTCATTGTGGACAAGTTGTTAATGTCCAGTTTACTCAGTGCTCTCTGCATCATTTTAGTGTTATGAGTGGCTATGGTTAGCCTGCTGCTGTTTGCTCCTTAGAAAAGGAGGTTTTTTGGGGTTTGCTTTTTTGGTTGGTCGGTTGGTTTTGCTGTTTGTTTGTTGGTTTTTTTTAAGTACTCTAACAAACTAACATACCTTTTCAATCCTCTAGGGCTGTAGATCCACGTGTAGTTGGGTCTGGCTAGGATGGAGTTAATTTTCCCCACAGCAACTCATACAGCCCTGTGCTTTGGATCTGTGGCTGAAACAGAGTTGACAGCTCACCCATGTTCTGGCTAATGCTGAGCAGGGCTTGCGCAGCAGCAAGACCTTCTCTTGGGTCCACTCTGTCCTGCAGCACCCTTGCCCAGTGAATAGGCTGGGAGGTGACAGAGCTGAGACAGCTGACCTGCAGTGACCAAAGGGCTATTCCAGGCCATATAATGTCACGCTCAGCAATAAACGCTCAGGGAATGGAGGAGGAAGCGGCAATGTTCATGGTTATGGTGTCTGTCTTCCCAAGCAACTGCCATGTGTGCTGAGGCACTGCTTTCCATGCAGCAACTGGCTACCTGCCTGTCAGTGAGAAGTAGTGAACGAATTCCTCTTTCAGCTTTGCTTGTATATGCAGCTCTTGCTTTTCCAATTAAACTGTCATTATCTCGATTCACGAATCTTCTCACCTGCCTTCTATTTGCTCCTTGCTTCATGGGAGAGGGGATTGAGTGAGCAGCTGGGTGGGCATTGGGCTGTTAGCCAAGGCTAACACACAAAATCTACAACTGCCAACAATTTTCTTCGTGACCTCCTTCATCTCCAGTTTCTTCTTCATCTTCTGTTTAATTAATGTAATTAATCCATATTAATTTAGCAGATTAAAGAAAAGTCTTGACGTAACAACTGACTCCGCTAGCATCGCTGCATGCTTGGAATCACAACAGGTTTACGCGAAGTCGCTGGCTGAAGCTGGATGTCCTCCTTAGGCCAACCTCACTCTCTCTAATCCATAGGATAAATTTACTGTTGCAATTTGTAAGAATTATTTCAGGAAAGCCTTAGGAAAAGAGAAGAGAATGACAGTACAAATGTGACCTAACACTTCCACTACCTACACCCACTTCCACCCACGACAACAGAAATTGCATCAGAACTGCAAGACTCCTGAATGATCCAGGTGGTAGCAAACAAACAGGTTGTTCAGTGATGGACAGGGTGCTGGCAGACGCCAGAGAAATGACCCCGAAAGATGTGATGTTGCTCACATCTTTGTAAAATGAGCATAAAAACATTAATAAACCAAAATTACCTAGTTAGGCACTTCAGAGTTGTACATAACCACATAGGGCACAGGGGAGAGGGCTGCTGGATTTTATCTCCAGATCTGACAGTGATTTACTAGTGACTTCAGGAAAGTCATTTGAACTCCATCTGACTCAATTTTTCCATTTGTGAAATGGAGATCAACATTCATTTCCATTTTAAGATAAGTGAAATACTCAAGGCTGGCAACATCATTAACTATAAGTAACTAATATCTATTAGTACTTGGTGTATGCGATTGCCCCTTTAAGCGGTTTTCCTGGGGGTACGGGGAAAACATGACTTACAGTCCAGTACAGATAACAACTTCATTTCAATAGCCATTCAGCAAAGGGCAATGTACATGCTCCTAAATGAATTCCACACCCCAAATCAATTCAGTGCCTAAGAAGAAAAATAAAGCAACATATTCCAAGAAGGCTGTTTTATCTATCTGATATGTTTCCTGCATCTCATGGTGATTTACAGTAATAGGTAATAACTAGTGTACATTATATCTAGTTTTTAATAACCACACTTCCATTATATTTCATTTCCCAAAGGGACTATTTGTGTTTTTTCATATCTTTAACTGTAAAACTGTAAACTGCTATAATCAACCATTGCTTTCTGTTGTATTCTGGACATCCTCAGTTGATTATAATCACTGCCTGCTGAACTTATCTTCAAAATGTTAATCATGAAATGAAATAAAAATTGATATTATTACATTACGTACTGCCCCATTCATTCACTCTTCTCCTCTTAGCCCAGGAGAGCCAGAATATGAAGAACTGTAAAAAAGAAATAAGAAAAATAGAAAAGAAGAAAAACAGAAGGAAAAAAGGAAAATGAAAAAAAACAAAAACAAAAAAAAAAAAAAGAAGAAAAAAGAAGTGAAAGGAAAAAAGAAAAAGAAAAAAATTAAAAATAAGAAAAGCAAAACCCTGTCTTTGAAGATGACAGAGCTGGAAAAAATAGTAAGTGAAAGGAAAAACACATGCTGTTCTCCCTGGTGTCTGTAAAAGAGATGTAGGCTCTGAAAGTATGTTTTGAGGTACTTGTACCACATTCACTGTAACTTTGGATAAAATAAAGCATACTAATAAACAGCACAGCTGCTACATGTGAACGTGGTACATTGCTTTTTTGGTAACTAAGGACTTGCTTCCACAGCCATCTACCAGCAGAAGGACTACATGAGGTGAATACATTTTAGAAGGTGTCCACAAAAACAGGTGCCTAATTGTGCAAATCAAGCTGCAGGGTCAGCTGGACTTTTCAAACCGAAGCCATATTTAGGGGAACTGATACGTTCAGGAGGATGCCGTGATGGAAAAGTGACTGAAAGGGTCAATGGATGGGGGTGCACTACCTGGTAACGCCCACAGTGACATGTTCAGCAGCATCATATACAGTATTTCAGAGATTTCCAGGTTTCCAGCAACAAAACGATGTCATGTCGGGAAGACTTAAAATCCTTGTTTTAACTTACACCCAGCACCAATGACACACACATACACATACACACGAGGTCTTAGTTTTCTCTGCTTTAATACAGAAAAATACTACAAACCAACGAAAACCAAACCCCAGCGTGTTCCATCACTTCGCCCTTATCAGTACAACCAAAAGGCTGGCTGTAACTGCACCCAGAAGAGCAAGATACAACCACAGCCTACTTGAAAGTAAAGATCTCCTTAGGAAAGAGAGTTTTAGGGGAACGCACAGAACTTAACTCTCAAAAATCTTTCTGTCCATTAACTGGACTGTTGTCAGAGGTGATTACAATTTCTTAGCTTCCTCTCAGAAGAAGAAAGGGATTAGTATTTGCAAGGAAGATTTAGAAAAACTGCACAAAGGAAAAGTTGGCCAGCTCAAGTTCAGCCATCTGTAAAGTAAAATCAATGAACTAAAAGCATTATTCATTGAGACAACTGAGCATGGACAGAGGCAAAACTACTGACAGAGCAGAGGAGATAATGCAGACAAACCTGTATCACCACTAGTAAATAACACTGAACCCAACAGATATGATCAAAGTAGCATGTACATAAGTAGCAGTGATATTACTTCTGAATTTGATTTATTTTATCTTAAGTTACAGCGTATATCATTTAAGCAAGCCAGTTCCTTCCAGGTATCTTCCTAATATTCCCTTAACAGGAACAGGACTGGATGCCCAGACAGTAACAGATTAAATGAAAAGGCAAGAAAACCCTAACTAGATAAAAAGGCACTATAAACTCAGGACAATTAACAAATTTCCTATATATAGTACAGCAAGAGGTCACTACCGTCATACGGTCTGCCCTATCGTAAACATGGGGCAAAGACTTTTCCCCAGAACCTGCATTAATGCAATTGTCTACATACATAAAAGAAAAGACCTGTAATGACAGCAAGTTCCTCACTTCTCCCATTAAGTTCCCATCCCTTTCCTCTCCCGTTCATGGTTATAGTGTGCATACTCAAGGAACAGCTGTAGACCTGATACCCACGGACCAGAGACCAGCCCCAAGAGGTGCCTGTCTGTGTGACAGCATTGTCTTTCTCCTGGTCTGATGTGTTCGATACAACTGGTTTAGATCAGTCCTGCAGAAACAGAGGTCTGTAAGAAAATTTCATCTAATAGAAACCATGCTAGGTAGCATCCCTCACTCTAAATCAGTATTGATCCAGAGAGGTATCAGACAGGACAATGGTTCTGACTCCAGGATAACATGAGTTCCTAACAACTGCTGAGGATTAATACTCAACACTATTTATCATCTGAAAATGGGTATCATGTCCAAGGCTTTAGCCAAAGTTCTCTTCTGGCAACAACAGCCTCCAAATTCCCCCTGCAGGTGCAACTGCACGTCCTACTTGCATCTGTTTTTACATCCCAGGCTGCAGTCTACTTTGATAACAAGCATTATAAGGAGGACATACATCATGAGAACAACTATACATAGCAAGTGTTCTCTGGGCACGAAATGGAAAACATAGGAAAACTTACTAAATGCAGTTTTAATTTCAACTGATTTAATCATGGCTGAGCCCAACTCAGCCTTTATGGACTGCACTCACATTTACCCAGTGGTCAGCAGCTGCTGTAGAAAAAAATTGCACGTCTCAAGAAGGAAGAATATATTCTCATCTGGTCTGTGTCAGTCAATATCCAACATCCCCAAACAGTACGCCTGCCCAACACTCCTAAGTTATCCTCGTACCGTAAAGTCAGTTCCGGCACTTTTACTGAAGCCGACTGAACACACGCGTTGTTACACGAACGTGGCACATTCAGTGGGGCGCTGGAAGAAGCTCATTCTCTGTCATCTTAGTAATTCTGTATAAACTATGAGCAGTGGCAGTGTGCTCCCCACCTGGGACGTGGATGCACGCTACTGTAACGCAATCATTTGCCTTTTATTTCTTTGACCATGGATGTTAAAACCTTAAATACAAAATAAAGGGTAAAATTCCCCATAAAGTACTTTACAGAAGCAAAAGCACTGACAATAAGGTATTTACTGGATATGGTTAATTATCTCATTTTATTTTTACTACTCAATAATGTTTTCACGGAAATTATGAAGGTTACATATTCCTGTCAGACCTGAAATAGTTTGTAAAATCTACAGCATTTCACTAACATTTCTGTAAGTCTGAAACTACAACTGGCAAACAATCTGTCCTGGCTTTGTGGCTTTCCTAACCAAAAAAAGACCATTAAAAAACAAGTGCTGTGAACTTCATAACTATGCTGTGTTTCTTGTCATGCTGGGATTAGTAATAGCAGTGCTATCAAATATTACTGTGCAATAAAACCTGTGGTTTGCATTTAGATTACATTTGATTTCTTCATGTGGAAAATGCATGCTCTAATTTTCCTCTTACACTAAAATTGATAATACATAGAACACAACATCACAGCAGATGACACAGCCTACAAGGTAGGCATGACTTGTTTTATAGTCATAAGGCATGTACTTCTGGCTGTGATTTTATGAGCCAGGCATACAAAAAGAGTACGAAAAAGGAGATATTTATAAATAAAGGCATACAACAGTAAATATGAAAGGAGATCAAGTTACAGAACAGATTGAACTGGATATAATCAGAACCAAACAGCTTTCACAGAAACTGCAAACTTAGCACTTGGATACCTCACCAGTCAATAACGCAGGTACAGCAGCCTCCGTTAACAAAAGCAAGCAATTCTAGGCAGGAAGAAAAAGAACGTAAATAGGACAGGCGGCATCCTCACCATGAAAAAAAATAAAATTTGAATATATGCTGTTAAAAGCTGACAATATCATAAACAGGCCCCTCACCTCTCCCCCTTCTTTCACAAAGTAAAGATCATCTATCACTACTTTTTTTTTATACTAGGTAGTTTAGCAAAGTATTCACTTCAGTGGTATCTTTTACAGTATGTCTCAGAGAAGCTTCTATAAGCATCTAGGATCTTATTAGCTTAAAAAAAAAAAAGGAGGTGCATGCCGCACACGGTCTCCATGGGGACACCGCACATGGTAGAAGCTGTGAAGAGAGCACTTCCATCACAGAACGGCAATAGGGAAGAATTATACAATAAGGAACTGAGGGGAGAGCTCATTAGCATGTAAAAACCATAGCCCTATATATACTGTTATATTTTTGTATGTCGTCACATTAACAAATTGCTGTTTATTGGCCATGATTTACTGAATCGAGCACAGCAGAACCGGGCACTAGCTGAAGCAAAGCAGCTGGATGTAAAACTAATGCAAACAGCCAAAGGAGAGTGATGTCTCAACTGCTTCTCCGCAGAGCTTGATCCACCAGCCAACAGATGAACTGATTACACATCATAGCAAAAATTTCACCTTTTGCTACACTGCAGTAATTCCTGAATAAATACAAAACATGGTCAAGCTTGACAAACTGATATATGAAGAGTTGCAAAACGATTCCTCGCTTCCACCGAGGACGGCGCTGCCAGTGGTGAAAGAAATGACCGTTGTACAGTGCATTAGTGTTCCTACATTCGGGCCAGCCATGAAAAATCACAAACTGCAAATGTATTCATTTTTAGCTGTTTACATCCGCTTCAAAGTACACATTTTTCTTACTACTACCGCATTATCTTACACATCTGAACTCACATTTCTTTCCACTGCAGTCTCACCATGGACGTACATCTCAGTCCAAAGAAATGAAATCCTGGCTGCACGAAGCCAAGGATAACACCGTGCTCAAAGCAGAAATGTCAGTTCCCAACAGAGACCATCACAAGTTAGTCTCCCCACAACGCTCAAGCCCTGACTTGCGTCCACTTGCTTGCACGGGCTTTGTATCTGGCTTAAGAAGAGCACTGACGGCAGAAGGGCACTTCAACCTCGTATCGCAAACAACGCGCGTTAATGGCTGAACGACTGTTACGTCTCTACGTTTTCATTTTTATGCTAAAAACACTTTAGATTATTTTGCTCGTAAGAAAAAGAGGAATCAAAACTTTGGACTTTGTTTTTTTTCTTGGAAAAGAAAAAAAACCCAAACAAAACCAAACAACAACCCAGACAAAAGTTGTGCAGAACGCAGCAGACAGCAGCATTTACTGATTTAGTATAGCCCTGACTCCTTACATTTGAAGTTCACATTAACCAAAATTAAAACTCACGGCAGATTACCAAGTTTCATGTGCTTTTTCACAGCCCTTATGCAAAATTTACTTTGGCACAATACAGGAGTGCATTATTAATCAGCCCAGGTTTGTTTGAAAAGTAGGCTCTATTTATTCAGAGGTAGTACTGGCTCCAAATCCAGGCTTTCTTTTCCACATGAAATGCAAGCGTATCAGATTTGGTATTTAATTTTTCAGCTCAGCTGTGAGGGATGAAATGAACTTTGGAAGAAAACAGACCTGGAGTCTACACGGTAACAGAAAAAGAAACCACATGATTTTTTTATTTTTTTTTTAATTTTTTTTTTTGGTGGTTTCAGGTATCAAAGTGAAAATGTCAAATCTCTCTAACCACACCCATTACAGTAAAATCTCAGACCAGCTGAAGAGAATGACGCTTTGCTGTTGGCATCAAATGAATCTGGTCTCACCCATACACGATGAAAAAAGACACAGCCTCATTTCAAAACCAGAGCCACTTTTCTCTTGACTTTCGCACTACCGTCAGATTTATACTTCCCCTGTTTATTCTCATACTGCAGTCAATTAGCATCTGTAACATAGCTAGCAGAGCAGATCTGTGCAGTTTTAACACGAAGGAGTCTTTAAAATCACTGTTCTTTACAAGTTATTTTGATGAAAAGAGATTATATATACCAGCAGCTATTAAGCATGAAGTTTAAAGAAACAGAAGCAGCTTGTAGGAGGACTTGCTAATGCAGCTTATTGCTGTTACTTCTCCTATCTGAAAAGGTACTCCTCTGAAGTCTCCAATGAAAATGCAAATAGATATTCTTGGGAGACAGTACAAGCCAAATGCAAGTCACAAAGTCAGATAACTCCGTCTTACGGATTTCATCACAAATAAATCCACTGACGTCTCAACTGTGTCACACTAATACATGTGTAAAAACATCATCTAACTGTCCAGTGCTGCTGGAAAAAAGACATGGCAGAAACACAGAAAGATTTCATGACAGGAGACATTTCCATAAATGCGTACATGAAACCAAAAGATAAAATCCCGTATGAGAAGTCACAAACTGACCTACCAGGCAGTGACAACCTCTCAGCTATCACAACAGGTATGCTTGTGGTTTCTTTTTCTGTTACCAAGAAACCTTTTTTGTGTGTGTGTGGTTTCAGGTATCAAAGTGAAAATGTCAAATCTCTCTAACCACACCCATTACAGTAAAATCTCAGACCAGCTGAAGTCAATGATGCTTTGCTGTTGGCATTAAATGAAGCCGGTCTCGCCCATACGTGATCAAAAAAGACACAACGTAGATGGAAAGAAAAGGCACCCATTCTGGAGTGATTCTATAGAGAAACTTGCCTGGACCTAACACAGTGGGAAACCTGTCCAAGAACAGCTAATCGGTATGAAACTATGACCGCAGTATTGCTGTTAGAAGCGGTGAAACCTGTGAAAATCCTGTGCATTACGTGTTGACTGAGTCAGCTAAAGCTTTAGGTAGGCATCTCTCAACCTATCCACCCACCCACACACCTGGAGGTGGTATCCATGTGATAAAGTACATTTAACACACACCTGCACTCTGCCTACTAATCCATCCTCATCTTGGCCACTTCTAGCATTACAAATCTCCCAGGCACTTCAAACAGCCACCTTCTGTGAGGAAGAATTCCTCCTCAAAAGTGTACTGGCAGGAAGCCAGGAAAGATTTAAATTCAAGTATACTGCAGTTCAACCTGCTTAGAAATAGGATCTTTAAATTCCTAGAAAATCAGGTTCCTATGAATTTTCAAGATTATTACTATTTCTAGGAGATGGAAATACAGAACTTCTAACAGTAAAAATTATAGGTCAAGTCACTAAATGATAAGTGACTCAGAGACCCATATACACAGCTCAGGATGAGGTTAAGTGGTGATGTCTGTCTATAGACGCTGACAATGAGACAACATGCACAGCTGCTCTTGGTTCTCCTACAGGCAAGACCACCATTACCTCAAGCCCGATTGACAACTCCCGCCCAACAGCTAAGGGTCCATACAAGGCACCCTGCCACCCACCAGCTCCATGGAAAATGGAGGTCTCAACAGGGAAAACAGACCCTTCAGCTGTTCAGTATCAAGAAAACCCAGAGCGTTTTAAACGTGCAAATTAAAGATGCAATAAATTTATGGAGAAAAAGCTATTTTTTTTCCTGAAAATACTGCAGGTACTCTGTATTTCATGACATGACAACTTAGAGAGAATCCAATACCTCTTTGTGGTCTCCAAATGACATACTCTGTCGCAGCATAGGGAAGTGCCTGGAGCAGTACCAGAGGTCCAGAGACCAGAGACCTCCCCCCATGCCCAGAGTGGTCAGGTGCATCTCCTCCAGCAGGCAGGAAAAATTTCTGCTTCAAGATGAGAGAAAGAAAGATTTTGTGCGAAGGCCAGTTTATTATTATTTGAACTCTGGCTGAGCACCAGGACTGGACCTTGAATAAATTATGCCAGGATATACACTCAAAGTTAGCTTCCCTAGCAGCTCTGCACAAACAGAAATCAGCAGGAGTCCAGCATGTAGAACGGCTTCCGAATCGGGTCATTAATCTGCACAAGCAGAAAAACCTACCCAACAAACACATTAGCAGTCACCACGCTCCAGGTTACAAAGCTGAACTATCATGCAAATTGATGCACATCTCATGCCTCCTCGAGGCGCAGAAGAAGTCACAAGCAGCCTACAGGGGAGAGCACAGAAAGTTACGGATGTGTGCTCCTGGTGAGGAACAATGGAACAGGACAGATTTATTTAGTCACTATGATGATGACGTGGTATTATTTCTTCTGTAACAGCACGCAAAGTCTTCAGTGATGGTCAAAGCCTGAAATGGCTTGGCTCTAAAAACATGGTTGTTGCCACAAAAATCTTCACCACCTTGAAACAAGCACACAAACCGTAAGGGCAGAAGACAATTCAAGGTTTTAACTACACAGAGACACATAGATTAGCCACAAGCATTGTTTATCCATCCAGTTGTTTGATGATTTATTGATAAACTAAGCAATCTCCACCTACTGTCCAGTCAATAGCCGATTAGTTAGATATTTCCTCCAAGTCTTTGGGGAGGACAGAGTCTTGAAGTCTTGATTTCAAGGACAGAGCAATAGGGTTTTTTTCAGTTATACAGGGTGTGATTCCTTAATAACAATGTAGATAAAGCAGAGTTAAGAGATCGTTCCATTTTGATGCTAATGTAAAATGTAGAAGTAGTATTTTTTAAAAACTGGTAATACTGCAGGCACGAGGATTACACTTTTGTAGTCCCTAGACAAAACCTAATGCTTTTTTTAAAGCAACCACAAACAGGACAGACCTAAGTGGGACAGAAAGACATATCTCACTGTTTGTATCATGAAAATGTTCATTATTTAGACCAACTCAGAAAAGAACCACGAGGCACGTTACGAAAGCCAGAACAGCCAACGCTACATTAATCATCTAAATGCATGACTATACAACCAACAAACACAATCCGAGTTAACGCTGGCTGTCAGATCTTCAGGACGATGCAGAAAGTAATGGGGACTAAGAAGAGCGAGAGGGAAGGAGGACTGGCTGAGCGATGCACTTCTTCACTTGCTTCCCTTTCCCATTTTGCATACGACTCCTGTACTTGTGCCCTTTTACATTGGCATTACTCTAAAGATCTTCTGATGGATGTAAAATACTACACTACTACTTAGAAGCATTTCTCCAGCACCAGCTGGTGTACAAGGGCCGTTGTACAAGTAGAAATCTGACTTTGTATCTCTAGCTTTAGAAGTTACTTAGCTGTGGGTTTTGTTTTCCCTCTATATGATAAAAACACAGTGGAAAAGCTTGTTAGGAGAGTGGGTTTAAGTTAAAAAACCACACGCATATAAAAAAATATATAGATTATATAAATTTATAAGCACAAATACATATAAATATAATACCTGTATCCATATATTTTACTTCTTGGAAATACGACTTGCCAAGTGTCTGTACTTGGACTACTCTTACTCTCACCAGAATCCCACGGACCAAATCCTTAAGTAATGGTTATGTTCAAGTTCAAGTCACTGAACAGTCAGTGAACAAAAGTCTGGGCTGTTTCAAGCGAGCCTGAAAGATGCTTATTCACCAGAGTTTGCCTCTGTTGCAAACGGCTCATTAATTCAACCTCAGAGGCATTCACTCTCCACTTTTCAACCTTACAAAGTGGTAACCTAGCTAAGGAGGCTGGATGCAGTATCATCAGTTCAGATGAAAAAGACGTCAATGAACAGCTGAGACTTACATTTATGCCCAGCATACTTACACAGACATGAAAACGAACACTAGATGTAATTGGTTTCATCTATGTTTTGTATTTTTGCTTGTTCTTAAAGAATTTCTGGAAGATAAATATTAAACAAAAAGCTTGAAATTAAAATCAACCAGGGAAAAATTAATCAAGCTGCCAAGAAGAACAGACTCAGGTTCCATGACAAACATAGAAACATAGTGAAAATTAACTTTAAAAATGCTTCTAAATTCAAGTAACGTGCTATAAAATGACAAATGTATATATTATATGCACCAATTACAAAACACTGCAGCAAGAATTAACTTCACGGACAGATCTTACGAGTACCCTGAGAACAGGAGTGTGGACTAAATAAAAGTCAAGCAAACTTAAAATTCACAGACATTACATTTCCCCTAGATTAAAAGGGAGAGGGAGGTATTCAGAGGTTTGGGGATTTTTTTTTTCTGAATGAGAGAGAAAAAAACCAAGGCAGCTACTTGGAGTATCAGCAGGTTTAGTCTACATGCAGAATGTTTACTGGAAAATTAAACCTAACTAAATCCTGCAACATCTGCTTTTATCAGAGACTCACCTATTTCCAGAAAGATGACAACCGCTTATAAATCCATTTTCACAGGAAAATTACAAAAATCCTTTGGATATGCAATGGTCAGTATTCAGTGTTTCCCACCAGCAGATACTGTTGTAAACAAAATGGGAAGCAGCCTTCGAAAGCATCCAGATAGAAAGGCAAATCCTAGTCTCCCTGTAAATCCTGCAAAAATACATCTCGTTCACTTCTGTGGATCTCTTTATTGCAGTTGACATGGGCTTGCCCAGGGGACTAACTTGTTGTTCCATAAAGATCCTTAAATAGGCACTACTGATGAAACATTTAATCCAAGCCCTGGTATCAAATGGCTGCTATTGCCAGTGACAGTGATAGAAAAATCTATTTGCCAATTAAATAACTGCATGCAAAGCTATGACTGTTTATTATGCCTTTTAACATAGTTCAGCTGGTTTGGATCACATCCAGTGAGCTTCATATTTTACAAAAACTGCATTCCATATAAATTATAAGCAATATGCTTTAAGCCCTCGTTTTTTAAATACACCTTTTCACTCACGTTGTTATGAAGTGTTTGGTTGGGTGAGGGAATACATTTTACACACAAATGCCACTTACATCATTCAACTATACATATATATGGCTTTGGACCTCTCTCTGTTGATAATGAAATTATGATTTATACTTAGAATATAAGACCGTATTTTAGCCGTTAAAAAAAAAAAGCTTTAAAAACTCACTGTGTTTACTTTAAATGCGAAGGACGTACAAAGGCTATTCATTTTTTGTAAAACTAAGGGAATGCATTTTGATCCCATGAGTCTAATAAAACTCTGCATAAACATAACAATAAGAAAAGCTAAGATGAATAGTTGACATGAACACTTAAGCCTGGACTTCATTTCACTTGGACTTCCACCATGCCAGGAAACAAGAAAACAAGCGACGGGGCAGTAATTAAAAGGGATTAAAGATCAGAGGCAGCGCTACATCCACGTGTGGAACACCATTAAAATAGCACGCAGCATTCGGTTTGACAAGGCTGTAATTTAACAAAGTACGTAAGGGCGTAAGTTGCAGCGCAGAGAAGCCATCTCCGCTGAGAGAGCTTAAGCATATGCTTAACTTGAAATAATCAGATCTTCACACGTGCTTTATGTCAGCTATGAATATACGTCTTTGGGACACAGACTGTATTTTGCTTTCATTTTAGCATGTGAACAAAAATGAAGTCGTGCTAAGATGTGTAAAAGTATTGAATCAATACAGGATAAAACTCCTGGCAATTGCAGAACACACAGGGGAAACGAACCCCTTTCCATAAACAGTGAAAAAGACAAACCAAGGTGTTTTTTTTTCTTTAATCACAAGAAATTTTATTTTTCCCTTGATCTTAAAAAAATTACCAAATGTAAGCCTCTTACCTCTATTCTCCATTGCCATCATGTTTGTATAAATTAATAATAAATTGTACCTAATGTTTCAGACTGAACATTGACTCCTCTGCATTTTGTATAAGATCTAAGCTACTGCTTGCAATGCTATTTTTAACTTCATAACCACCTCGTCAGGACGAGCTGTCGTTTTTACTCTAGCGATTCCTGGAGAAAATGTTTCCATCTTACTTTATCAGATTATCAAAACAGCAGACTCTAATTTATGGAAAGTGTTATTTCCATTTTCATATTTAAGCATTATTCATGGAAATTATTTATGAATTTTAGTAACCCTTTTCAAGTACATAGGCTGAAATCGTTGGGGAGGAAACTTCACTTGAAAAGTTTCTGTGAGGTAAAATAACTGATTTAAGTATGCTGCTGTACCTCAGGTTCATGAGAAAACTAACTGTAGAATTATCTTTGACTGCATTAAATTTAGCCTCTAAAAAATCTCCCTAAAACCCCTGTTTGTCCAGTAAATAAAGTTAATGTTGTTATGTTGTATTACAATATCTCTCTTCCTATACTTTACGGCTATTTATATGGGAAAAGGTCCAGACTCTCAGTGCTTAAAAAACTGCATTTGAGCCTCTTTACTTCCTTTATTTCTCCCTGCTGGGCAGAAATTTTTCATCACAAAAATACCTCCTGTAAGTCCATCTCGCATCCAGCTTAGTTATACTCAAATCCTAGCACAATCACTTTGTTGTAAAAATACCCTCTGAGCAGTCACAACTGGAACCCATTAGATTTGCATCTGAACAGCAAATTTTTGTGAAGGCCACAAGAAGATAGCAGGATCTGCAGAAACACTGAGGACACACACCCCTCACCCCCCCAGTCCTGATAACATGGGTTTGGGGGTTCACAGCAAACACACGAGTGGCATCTTGCCGTCCTCCCCCGCGCTGGGTCGCAGGCAGAAGGCTAGGTGCCACAAGCTGCAGGAAAAAACTACTTCCTAACATTCCACAAAATGTTCATTGTGGTTTTTAATAGTTTTGAATGAGACCTTTTTTTGACAAATATTTATCAAAATATCACTGAACAGTTTAGATTTCTTAGCACATTTCTTTAACCAGCTCAGCTCTGACACAAATTCAACAAACACTTTTGGCACTTCTTATCTGTTGCTTTAGAAGTTTCTCTTATAAATCAACAGCAGCAATTAAATATCTGCTTTCTTTCTCCAAGGATTCTGATCTCTAACACCTACAATTCCATTCATTTATTAGTGTATAAAATATCTTTGAAAGTGCCAAATCTATCCAAATAAATACACTTCAATGCAATCAGCAATGCATAAACTATTCTCTTTTTTTTTTTTTTTTGATGTATCACAATGAATACATTGGCTTTAACATCTATTCTCTTGATCAGTCATTTTGAGGTGGTCCACTTTTGTTTTCCTGACTTTCACAAACATGCTTGCAGCCAGTAAGAGACTCTTCACTATGATTAATGGCCTCCCATTGGGTATACAGAAAATTTCCCAGCCTGGTTCCCTTGAGAATGCTCCACTACATGGATTTCTACGCAAAGCTAGATTAAAAGAGGAGGAGCAATAGCTATAGTCCACCTACCCCACAGCCATCAATTATATACAGTTATAAATCAAAGTTTTCAGCCAGAACAAAGCCTAGTGTGGCAAACAAACAAGGGCGTTCACAGCAAATTGTTTTGAAGCAGAATAAAACTCTTGATAGAAACAATAGGGCTAGCAAAGCCACTGTCAATATCACTAGAAAGTTCCGTTGATTTATTAAGAATTAGACACAGTGTATCCAATTACTGCTGAATTAACTTAAACAGAAAGCAGCAAGTGGAAAAATAAGCAAGAAGATGGATTTCTCTTTTTAAAGGAAAAAAATCGTGCAATTCTGTATCACAGTTAATTCAAGACAGTAACGTGAATCATAAAGTATCTGTACTTTAACTCCCCATATTTGTGTTTCTTGGCTTTTGGCTTTAAGCTTTCTCTTTCATGAAACACTGGTATGTCTATCTCATCCATATTTCATCTCCGGTCTGTTTGTTTTCCCGGCTATTTCTGCCTCTATGCCATAGATGATTTTGATCGGTTTGGATATTTTTAAATACCCTTCACACACAATCTGCTTTCAAACGAGATAGTAGAAAAAACCACCAGGGGACACGGAGACAAAAGACGGTTAGCATCTCTCCTCATGCATCTCTTCCCTTCTGGACAATGTGAATTATCTGCAAGGGGTTGGGTCCTCCTTTTCTCAGACATTTAAAATTCCACTTTTTGACAAATAGTAATTTTTGGAAAGCCAGAGATTATGTTATCAGTCAAAATGCAAGTAAGCTCCACCCAAAAAATTCAGCTGGTATTTGCTACTGCACACGGTCCTCACTGCAGAACGTATTTCACACAGATTCTGGTTCTCTCTGAAGAAACAGATGCTTGAGGAAAGTGCTCAGTAATTTTCAGCAAGAATTCTAATTCCTCAGACGTTTGTGAAAAATTAACTTTTGACAAACCTGACTACAGCTGCACAGCCAAAGGTAAGAGTCTTCAGGACAACTCTACCTTCCTGTGAGACAAACCTTGTCCTACACCACATTTTCACCAGTCTTTCTTTGTGCTACAGTCCACCAGCTTCCAACAGGTATCAACGCCCCAAATTCCGAGGACAATGGAGTTTCTGTGCCAGACATGGCACCTCTGACCAAGTATGGTCACACGTGAAATACTTCCAGACCTACATTAACACACACACAAGCTCCTGTTTCCTCTGCAAAGCTTTCTTGAAAGAGACCCGATGCATTCAGAGGTGTAACGGCACCATCCACTACGAAGGACCGAAGGATTCCTAGGGCCTATGCGGAAACAGACTCCCAGGATACCAAGCTCCATGACTGACCGACAAGTGGTGCCAGACCCTGTTTGCCAAACCACTCCTCCTTCATAGAAAATTCTTTCCAAGGAAGAATTCCTGAAAAATCCAGACAAGCACTGTGGTGGGATCCGTACTCTATGTGTTACCTTGTGAGATGACTAATGTGAGACAGCTGTTGTAGGTTACTAATGCAACACACAACATAGCAGGGAGCTTAACACACAACACAGTGCAGTACAGCGAGGTTGGAGAGGCCATCTCATCCCAACACAGCATAAACTATATCAGCGTTGATCCTGGTAGACATGTTCTTAAATACTTCTAGCCATGGGAAGTTCATAATCTCCAATAGCAGTCTTCTGCAGAGCTTTATTACCTGTACCACTAGAAAGGTTTTCTAACTTTTCTGTCATTACTTTCTTCTGTCTTCAAATTATTCCTGTTCAAATTATTCCTGCCTTTGCAGCACTTCCATGTAGAATCTGTAACACTGGTACTTCTCTCAGGAGATGCTCAAAGGCATGATGGACAGAACAGCAAGTTTAATATGGTATGTAAATACTCTACCTAAGTAAAGCTGTGGTGACAGACACTGACCACCCTCCCAAGGGCTGCTGAGCAGCTCCCAGTAAATCTCCCAAGCAGTTAAGTCTGCTTAGTGTCTTGCAGGTTTGTAACATAGATATTAACAGAATCATAGAATGGTCTGGGTTGGAAGGGGCCACAAGGATCATCTAGTTCCAACCCTCCTGTATTGGTTACTAACAAAACAGGCCTTTTTTCTTTTCTTTTTTTTTTTTTTTAACAGGGCAAATGACTGGCAAATAGAGAATACGATAGGATAGGATAGGATAGGATAGGATAGGATAGGATAGGATAGGATAGGACAGGATAGGATAGGATAGGATAGAATAGAATCATTAAGGTTGGAAGAGACCTCAAGGATCATCCAGTCCAACTGCCCCACCACCACCTATTAAGCACTAAACCATGTCCTTCAGTACCGCATCTAACCTTTCCTTAAATACCCGCAGGGACGGTGACTCTACCACCTCCCTGGGCAACCTGTTCCAATGCCCGACCACCCTTTCCAAGAAGAAGTGACAATAGAAGTGAGAATGATGTCTTGAGCTCTAACCCCAGCTCTGCTGCTCGTTCTGTATCACCTAATTCAAAGCATGTAATAATGGAAGTCTACATCCTTCAACAACGAAATAAAACTGCAGCTGATCAGTTTCTACAAAAATGTGAGCACTTGGTACATACTTGAATTTTCTTTTGTTTCTTGGAAGTGTGCTCATTCTGAATAAGCCTCCTCAGTTTTCTTAACTGATCATAATTTTTCTATCAGGTTCACAGAGGGTTGCAGGTATGCATTGCGCAATGAACGCACACACACAGACACGCAATTCACCATTTATCTTTGGGGCTTTTTTCAGATTTTGTGAATTTGGAGAAGATGAAATAAAGATGTTCATACAAGAGCTTTTTTAAATGTATTCTCCTACTGTTACACAAATTAGCCTTCTAGGAACCTACACTGTTTCCTTGACAGGACTGTCTTCAAACAAGAATAAAAACATTTGTTATCCACAGGTTCATGATACATACACCCACATTAGGGCAGCTCTATTCCTATATATTTCCACACTAATAAAAAAGACACTTGCCAAAAGAGACAGAAATACACACAAAAGGGGTATTACTTTTTCTCAGTTTCCGATGTTGAAATTAAATCCTGTCTTTTCTCAAACAGTAACATAGGTTTAAGAAAAACATTTATTCCTGAATAATTTTATGACTTAAATAAATAATACTTTCTCACACCAATTAAGTGCATTGCAATTTCATCCTCCTTGTGGCCTGAACAGTAAGCACCACATCCAGTTCACACCTGGATGACAGGCTCTCCTGGGACCCAAGGAGGTGTCCAGACAGGGTGTCTCTTCCTGCAAGTCCATAGTTTGGGTTTCCACCTGTCCTTGTGCCCCTGAGCTCCTCTGTGCTCGTGCAGATGGACCTCTGATGGGCTGGGCAATCCTAGGATGGGCCTGCGAGCAGTTTGGCAGGGTATTATTTGGGCTCTATTCTTGCTGCTGTCTCTCAGTGCACCCTTGTGGGCATGCACACCAGCTTTTATCACATACGCTAACGTGTGGTATCCAGATTCATGCTTACTCGCTTCGGGAACATACTCCAATGAACACTGTCCATTGAGATTAATTTTATTTTTTTGCCCTTCTAAATCCAGAGAGAGTACATACCAATAAATCTACTCACAGACCTAAGAGTTTGCAAAATCAGGGTCTTGTTCTTCAAAAATATTTTTCCATTAAGATATTCCACAATCAAGAGTCACAGCCACTCACAAAAGACCTCTACAATGATAATTTAAGAGGTGCACACACACAGAGACTCCATTTAGGTAAAAACTACTCAATGAGTAAGTAGATTTCAGTTTAAAACTTCCAAGGGATCATGAGATACAAAGTGAAAAACACGACTGAAAAATGCTAGTGTGCCAGCTTCTAAGATGATATACTATACATATCCAACTCGCTTTAAATCAACTTTACATCTAAATTCACGAAGTTGTTGGTAGAGGTAAAATACTACTGTTAATATTGAAGAAGTCATCAACAACAGGTATGATTTAACACACTCAGAAGTAGTTTAAGAACTACCTGTAGTGCTGCTTTATTTCTCCTTTTCTCCCAAAATTCTTCGTCCTTCCCCATATCATTTGACCGACACATCTATGAGTACTCTGGACAACACGTTCCTTGAAGATGATAAGAATATAGCACTTTGCTTTTAGAAAATTCAGTTCAACCCAAACGAGGTCCAAGTTGGTGGAAGCTTGTAGCTGCCTCTGATTCACGTTAAATATCAAGAATAGAAACTAGCGTTGCTTTCATAGCTCAGTGGTATTTGTTTATCGGACTACAGCTAGTTTTCAGCATCAGGCAAATGGAGTTGAAGGGTTCTTAGGGAAGAAGAGAAGTGGTGACCTTGACACAAATGTGATTTGGAAAAAGGACTGGGTGGAGGAAAAAGCAGTGGTTTTTCAAAAAGCTGAATGTGTAATCCTCCAGACCGACTTGCAGTTAGGTGCAGGAAAATGGCAAAAAAGCACACAGCACCAGTGGAAGTGTGACAGCAGCCAACTACCTCGTTTCTTTAAGGTTCAACTGACAGGAGGGTACCCTTCATCCTCCTGGTTAGATGTTTACTGCAGGAGCTCCAGGAAGAAGCTTGAGACAGCAGATGCAGATAGCTCAAGCTGGATGTCTCTTTCATTGAGTAGATACAACAAGAAGATTTGACTTTTAAGGACAGAAAGTGGACAGACACACTTAAATTGGCATCAAAATTATAGTAATTTTTTGATTATTTTTATTTACAAATTTTTGTGGTTAAGAAACAAAAGTGCATACCTAATTTTAACAACAAAAGGCTCAAGGTCATGCAGAAGAATATAATTATCTTCATAAAAAAAAGAAGCAATATTAAACACAGAGTTCTCCGTATGAACTTTGTGAATGGACAAGTACATCTAAAAAGAGCAGAGAGAAACCTTCCGTTCACTCGCTATATGAAGTTATGCCTGAACCATATAATTTTAAGATTAACATTATTTGTAGTTCCAAAATGACTTTTTGAAGGGGTCACAAATTCAAACACAGCACCTCATCAAGAGAGCAAATCAAAAAACATGGCCTAAAAGCTTTCTCCTTTTTTCATTATCACTCATTTTTAAATGTTTACTTCATATACATTTACCACAGTTCATTTCAGCCGAAGAGAACCCCCATGTTCGTGATTTTTGCCTACAAGAATATTAAATTTCTGTGCATCTGTCTTCTCTCTAGGGGTTTCTCCAGGGAATATAATAGTCTATTTGTTTTTCTATTGATCTTGTATCTAAATACTGTTTTCTCCCTTTCAGAAAAAAAGAGAGCTGCCAAAGAATCAGTAGTGTCACTGTAAAAATGTTTTTCTTAGCTGGATGAAATGATGGCAGAGTAAGATTGGGAAAAATATTTTTCAAATCTGTTTTAATAAGCGTACTTCCAGATAGGGATATGCTAGATATTGGTCTAGGCATGCCCCAGGCCTACGATCCATCTTTCATCCTTTTTACCAATTTCGGACTGACAGCTAAATTAGCTCATGGAAAAGGCTCCCGTAGGCAGTAACCAATAACCTGCCATCCAAGGTAAGTTGCAACAGCAAGAGGCATAGGGAAAAAAATGGAGATGGAAAGCTGCATTTTCATCAGCTGGTAAGGAAAAAAAATTGAGGATAAAAAAAAGGATCAAATTCTTAAAAGATTAAATAAAAGTAAGCCACACTGGAAAGAGAAATAGACATTGTGATACAATGTGATGCTAAGCAATAGGCATAAACTGACCTCTTAAGACGTGACTAGCCAGTCTTGGAGTTTCTCTAGTTAGTAAATCCAAATATACAACTGCAAATGGAATAGCTTTCTCCACCTATAATATTTAGGCTCAGTACCACCTAGTTACTGAGATGTGTTCATTGGAAAAGGAAGACAATAGCTGGTCATAAAAGGCAAGATATCAACAACCTTTTGAATCACAATGCTCATTTTCTGCTCAGGCAAAATAAAACCCTCAGCATGGGAGTGTTCACATTACAGTGTTAATAGTGCACATGTGCTGAATTATTTAAAAAATAATAAAGATAGGAGGAATGACATATCCGTCAGTTCACTGACAAAGCACTCAGTTTAATATTCGTGCAGTATCTGTCTGACCAAGTAACTTGAGCTTATTGAAGCTGATGTTTAACATATATCTCTCGATGAAAATAACTGCTTCAAACATTTAGAATAAACTCTTTCTGGAATGGGCTTGGTTATATCTGAACTTGAATTTTACTTGCATTTTTGCAATTTTTTCCATCACGCTTTGTAATAGGTAAATTGCAGTTTAAAAACAATGACTTCGATACAGTTAGTGACCTTTTCATGGTAGCAATTTCCCCTAATGTTATTTATGGTACCATATAACATTAGCAATGATATTTACAATTATGGTTCAAAATATTCTGCAGTACTCTGTTAGGCACTGTTATCAATTTTTCTTCTATTTTACTAGTGTACATATATTAGAGTTTCAACATATAATACAACAAACCCAAAAGATTAACACAGATATTTGCAAAAAACTCCTTTTTTGTTTAGTGGCCACAAAATATGACAAACCCGTCAACCCGTGTGATGGTGAGATGGGTATTTTGTTGCTCACTGCAGCTGGGTATCCACGTTTGAAAAGCATGCTTAAATTAAAGATGCAAAGAAATGCCTGGGGTTTCATTGCATTGCAAATGTAAAGAAAGACTGATTTTCTTCAAAGGAGGTTGATAATAACCTACAAACAGCAGGTATTTTCTGCTACCAGCATGTAGCTGGCATGTCACGGCTAGTACATCTTTAATCATAATAATGAGTTCTGTGGTAATCATGATAAAATATGTTTTAACTGACAATGTTTTTACCTGTCATTGCTACCCTCTACTGAGAATTAGCCGACTTTTCTTCTTTTTGAGCTTCTCTAGACTTAGCAGCACATCTCACTGAGGTAGCTGTAGCACTAGCTGGGTTGCTACTTTTAAAAGTTTGGTTGTTGTCAGCATTTAGTTCTTAAATACCAGTTTAGTACTATGAAATTCAGCAAACTGCTTGGCACAAGGAATGCACAAATAACTGAATAGTCTGGAAAAGTAAAGGAAATGGCCATTTCTTTTCCTGTAACAGGCAAGCAGTTCTCTAACTTCTTTCTTTCGTCAAATTAGTTTTTCTTCTGCCACAGTTAATTCTTCAGAAATTAACTAATTAATTAAACAGAAAGTTTCTGTTTTCTTTTATCTGCATTTTTCTCTCAGTTTTCCATGTAAAACTAGCATATTTCTATTGTCTGTTGGAAAAAAAAAAGTCCCAAAGCAGGACTCTCTCTTGTCCTTCAGTATTAACATCGCAAAAGGGCCAGTTACCTGCCTTCCAGAAAGCATCCCATCCCTCTTTACCCCAACAATGGAGTGCTGAATATTTTCTGCTCCCAACTGCGAGTTGGAACACAGTAGTTTACTACGAGGTGACATCAGCTTTCAATCTCCTCCAGGAAAACTGATTCTCCTTGAAATGTCACCACCTTCTTTTCTTTTAAGACAAAAATCAACACACATTAAAGAAACTTTTTTTTTTTAAAATTTTAAAATAATAAATTAATAGCCCAATCAGAGAAAAATTATTGACATTCCCCACAAAAACTGATGGAAGGGAAGTTGGAGAACAACAAAAACTGCCCAGTGAAGCATCCCGAACTGCAGTACACTGAGCATTAAAAGCCAGAAATAAAAATAAGCCTGATACCTAGTAAACTTCCCTGAGCTCCACTATAAACAAACAGGCAGCTATGAATAAATGGAATCTTTTTCACTAGGCTTGCAGAAGATTACTTGGAAGGCAAATCAGTAGAGCTGCCCTATACAAACCCAAGATGGCTCTGAGTGATGGGGATGAACCCAGTACGAGCACTGAACCTTGTGCAACACAAGTGTCTGTTCCACAGCTTAAAAAACCTCTGGCCATCCCTCGTGCACTGGGTTTGGCTGGCACAGAGTTAATTTTCTGGGATAGAGTTAATTTTTAAACCCACAACCCCTCATCACAGCGGTGCTACTGAGACCATTCCTGCCACTAGACCAAAACAATTTATCTAATAGAGTTGCACCTTAGCCACAGCACTTGGAATCACAGAATAGTTTAGGTTGGAAGGGACCTCAAAGATCATCTAGTTCTAGCCTCCCTGCCACANACCTTGTGCAACACAAGTGTCTGTTCCACAGCTTAAAAAACCTCTGGCCATACCTCGTGCACTGGGTTTGGCTGGCACAGAGTTAATTTTCTGGGATAGAGTTAATTTTTAAAACCACAACACCTCATCACAGCGGTGCTACTGAGACCATTCCTGCCACTAGACCAAAACAATTTATCTAATAGAGTTGCACCTTAGCCACAGCACTTGGAATCACAGAACAGTTTAGGTTGGAAGGGACCTCAAAGATCATCTAGTTCTAGCCTCCCTGCCACAGGGAAGGACACCCTCCACTAGACCAGGGTGCCCAAAGCTCCATCCAACCTGGCCTTCAACACGTGCAGATATGTGGCCTCCACAGCTTCTCTGGGCAACCTGTTCCAGTGCCTCACCACCCTCACAGGAAAGAATTTCTTCGTAACTTCTGATCTAAATCTTCCCTCTTGTAGTTTAAACCAAATACACCCCTTGTCCTGTCACTGCACTCCCTAATAAACAGCCCCTCGCCAGCCTTCCTGTAGGTCCCTTTAGGTACTGGAAGGCCGCAATTAGGTCTCCCCAGAGCCTTCTCTTCTCCAGGCTGAACAAGCCCAACTCCCTCAGTTTGTCCTCATAGGAGAGGTGCTCCAGCCCTCTGATCATCTCCCAAACCCTTTCACAGCTGGGAACACTCCTGAGCAGTCATGGGGAAGGATGACATGGGGGGATTATCAGAGGCTATGGCATGGGCTTAGTCCCCTACTACAGTATCAGCACTTTACGTGAGCTTTTACAAGCCCCAGTGTGCTGCAAAACGTTAATAATGTTTTTCCACCACACAGTGATAATCATGACCAGAGCTCAAGGTAACACTGTTGAGTGGTTCAATTTCAGTATTAGCACAGCTTAATTCGATACTTCAGGTATTCTGTAAAACGCGAACAACATAAATGAACTGTATCAGGTAAAGACCTCCACAGGAAAAAGTGTTTAATGACTAAAATATGAAGAAATAAGCATTCTAAATGTGCGCCCATTTCAAAAGCATTTTTCTTTTGCCACTTATTAAGGTTTGCAGAAACACGCTGAAAGGATGTTTCTCTGTTACAACCTTTAACTCCGAGTTCTTAACCGTACCATAGATCATAATATTGTCATTCTTCACTGTCACCACTGCGTCAGCAGCTGGTTTTGGTCTCACAAAAAAGGATTTGACCTTTGGGATGGACAGGAAGCTGAAGGAGCAACTTTCTGAAAAAATAGCCTCCTGTTTACATTCGCCTTGTTTAGCGAACAATTATCTTGGGAGACATAAGTAATAAGGGTGTAAGTTTACATAAGCAGCAGTGTCATTTTGATAGCACTAAACATGAGTGCATGTCAAGCTGTCGCTGAGTAACTGTTCTAACTAGAAAATGCTGATCTGTATTTTACCAATAAAACACACAAAAATGCTAATGTCAAGCCCAACGGCACAGTCCATCGGAATCTGATTCTCTATCGCAACGAAGCTCATCCCCAATCACGGAGAAATCAGCAGCTGCCATTACTTTGTGGGGCAATTTTTTTTGTGGTATTTGTTTACAATGATATCTATAATGCTGGTAAATCTAGGCCATCACTTTTGTTTCTGTTCTATATTTTCAGATTTACAGCAAGAGCAACAGCAAGCCTCAAACTATCCCACACATATAATGTCCTGAATATTCTCAAATACTTTCATTCTACTATAGTCAGCACTAAGTTTTATATATGCATTTGCACGCTGAAAATAGATAAGTATTATTTCGTATCAATCTGAGAAAAAGTAGGCTGAATTATATGCAAGTGTAACATCTTATGAGCATTAGATGTACTTACAGATAACTTATAATGGCAGACAAAAAGGAACTCGAGTCTGTCTTTACAATATTATACCCTGCTAAGCTACAATGACATTTAAACATATTACAAGTATTTACACCTAATATCTAGATAATCTGACAATTTTAATGAAGCATCACCTCATTTTCTGAGGATGGAAAATAAGCAAAAATTAAACATGAAATATTTTTTTCCAACTTCATATTATAAACTGTCTTCACAGTAACATTTACTTTAAATATTTTAAAGGAACAGCACTGTTAGGTACAACGTACATTATCCAATCAGAAAAATAACTTCAAGAGCATCCCTGAGAGTTTACTTTAATCGTACAACACAATTTAATTTTATTTGCTTGGAAAAAACCACTACTGTTTGCGTCCTTATATTCACAGTTTTATACAAGATCACATTAAGGAAGAGATTTACTGCTATATACATGCATACCTCTATTAATTTTACATTCGCATGTATTTAATATTCAGCAGATTCTGCAGATCACCTCTAAGCTGCTGCTCAGTACACTACAGGACGGCAATGACACTGACAGCAAACTCATCCCCTGAGTGTACCCAGGCAACTTCTCCTCTCAGTTACAGCAACAGCCCCTTGAAATCCCATCCTGGCTCAAAGGAAAATTTAGCTCTTCGGTTATGTCCTGGTTTCAGCTGAGAGAGAGTTAATTTTCTTCAAGAAAGTCACTATGGGGCTGTGGTTTGGGTTTGTGCTGGAAGCAGTGGTGATAGTGAAGATGTTTTTGCTGTTGTTGGGCGATGCTCACACAGAGCCAAGGACTTTTTGGCTTCTTGCACCGTCCCGCCGGCGGAATGGCTGGGGGTGTGCAGGGAGTTGGAAGGGGACAGACAGGACACCTGACCCAAAATGACCAAAGGGACATTCCATACCATACGACATCATGCTCAGTTTATAAGGGGCTTGGGAGAAAGAAGAAGGGGGGGCAGCGGCGTTCGGAGTGATGGCGTTTGTCTTCCCAAGTCACCATTACGCGTGACGGAGCCCTGCTGCCCTGGGGATGGCTGAACCCTGCCTGCCATGGGGAGCGGTGAATTAATTCCTTGTTCTGCTTTGCTTGTGCACATGGCTTTTGTTTCACTTATTAAATTCTTGTATCTGAACCCATGAGTTTTCTCACTTTCACTCTTCCGATTCTCTCCCCCTTTTCCGATGAGGGGGACGGAGCGCGTGTTTATGTGGTGCCCAGACAATGGCTGGAGTAAAACCACGACAGGTTACTTACATTTCTAACAATCGGCTGGAACAAAGGCCTCCACAGATTACTAAATTGCCTATTTTGCACAAAGATGTGACTGTACAACTGACAGATTTTGGAGATAACTAAAAGCAGAAGCTTCCCCACACTCCAGTACCCTAAGACCACAACGCCAAATAACTATGACCGTCAGCGTACCTCCTCCTGGGACAGCGTGTTCTCTGTTTCATCGCTAACATTACCAAATGTAAATTGAAGAAAACATTGTCTCTTCCAACCTTAATGATTCTATGATTCTATGATCTCTGGACTATTTCTCGATACTGAAATGCAGGAAGAATAATTTTTGGCTTGCTATCTAAGGTGGTGAGAATACCTCATCAACCTTTTCCCCAACACTCTCAAGGTAGCTATAGATCAGCATCATGTTTAGTGTTCAGAAGAAGTACCATGACAGAAGATGCACCTCTACGCTTTTAAACAGCTACTGACGACTCGAATTACAGAAAGCTCTGTCTGAAGGAAGATGTGCAAGCCATCTGTCTGCAGCTCAGCAGAATCCTGCTTGCAGGCTCTGTGGTCAGCATTTATTTTTTTTTGATCCATTTACAGCGAAAAGATGGATTATGAAATATAGCTCCTACATTTAAAAGTCCAATGGGATGGCTGTGATAATGTTACCTGTCTTACTGCTTAACACAGACCGCTGTGCTTTGGTTTCCTCTGCCTGGACTTCTTTTTGCAGTATAGATGTTGGGAATATTTCTCTTGAACATTTGGCACACTTTTTTCACTTAAGAAAATTAAAAGCCTCCACTGAGTTAACCAATGTACGCTTCTTTACCTATAGAACTTGACTTCAACTTTCCATCTGCCTCAAGTTCATCACCAACTGGTGTGCTGAGGCAGCAAAAGACTATGGATTAACCATCCGTCTGAAGAAAGCTGAGATAATGTGCCATCCTACACTTGGGAGAGGATAAAGATCTAGCATGACAATCAATGCAGATGTACTCTCATAATGGATTTCACTTACTGGGATGAGTTTTGTTTAAGCACTACCTTTAGTGATCAGTAAATCATTATTTAAACGTAAGAAGTTGTACCTTGCCTACAGCAAAGTACCCACTGAACCTGAATCCCCCACGGTGTGATGTGAGATCGAACAGACTGTCCCCACTCCACTTCTACCCAAGATTCAACCCCACCTCCTCTTTCTCTCTCCCTTCCTCTCTTTCATGGCCCTCAGGCCTTCACATCCGACACATTCAGACCACCTCAGCACTCTGAGCCCAGGTCCTGTTCCCTCTCTTCACCTCGGATGATCACCATTGCCATGGCAGCCATGCCTGCAGCCTTCCTTAACACCTTCCTCTCCCTCTGCTCCTGCCCTCTGTTCTCTCCGAACTTCTTGGCATGTTGTATCTGGATTCGTGTGTTGTGCCAAGAAGCCATGCCCTCACACCGGCTTCTTCAAGTTTCACTTACTCTTCTTTTCCTCTTTCCTGAGCTCACTGTGGTCCTCTTGTCATGGAAGAATGAGATTTTGATGGACTGTGCCGTTGGGCTTGCCATCACAACACAGACAAAAAGAACCCAAAAAACCAAACAAAGCAAAAAATAACCCATGCCCTGTCAAGGTACTTGCTGCCACCACGTTTATTCAGTCTGAGCTCCTTCTCCCAAGTCTATTGACACTTTGAGCACAAGGACTATTTTCTATGAGGTGTCTGCACACTGCCTAGCAGAAAAAGGCCCTCCTGTAACAGCATCATTTCTTTACTCCAAAGAGGCAGTGTCAGGATACTGTACTATTTTTAATGCAGCTCATCCAATGGAAACCTACATCCTCTCTTTTTTTTAATGCTTTCTAAACAATAAAACAAGTTGCTTAACTGTTTGCAGGCACAAGACACAACTGAGCAGGCTGCTGGATGTAAGGAGTATTATTCAGTGTATCGACAGACCAGTCAAGTACAGGCATTTTGTAGCATTCCCAACATCATTCCAAGAGACGTGAAGGGGAAAGCCAGCTTGTGTTTTCAGCCTTAGGTAACAGACATCCAAGACTTTTAACTGCCAGTCACAGGTTTATTTGTCTGATCATACAAAAATGTGAGCCCAATTCATGCCAGACAGATGCATACGTGGGCACCCAAAATTTACACAGGCAAGTGTACAAACATGCTCCTGCCCAGACCCAGGTAACCTGCCCAGCAAGGTGCAGAGCAGACCCTTAAAGGATCTATGTAATTTTTGTCCCTCCCTACACACTGTTAAAAAACTCCAACTTAATTTTCACTTGTGCATATCATTGTGCAGAGTAGCTTGTGGCAAATGACAGCTGCTAGACAAAAACATTCCTCCTGCGTTGCTTTCCAGTAAGCTCTCATTTCGTATTCATCTTCTCTGTCCAGATGAAGTGACATGGCAAGGCAGCCTCCTGTTCAAGGAGAAGTGAGGTCATCTGGGACAAGAATTTGTCCTCTTACATAAGGAATGGTCTGTACTACTCATAAAGTAAATAATAAGAAAATAAAAATAATAATACAGATCCGTAAAGCAGCAGCAAAGCAGAATTGTGTGAGTGGTGGTCATTTATCCCTCACAGAAAATATGATAAACGGAATGTTTGTTATTTGGTTGGTTTTTTTTTTTTTAAAAAAAAAAAGCTTGAACAGCAAAGGGAGACAGACAGATGAAGGAAAGAAAACATCCTGGCTACTATGACACCAGCCTCAACATCTGCAGTTGGTGAGGAACAGAATTTGTTAAGGCAAAGTGAATCCTCAGGGTGAAAACAAGTTCGAAACATACTTCAACCTAAAGAAAACAGGATGCTTCTCAAGCAAGGAAAGCAATTTATACTTTTGTGAAGAAAAACAAGTGTATTCATTTGTCTTGGTTGCCAAGTGTCATAAGCTGAGATCCTCAGACTTCAATTATCAGTTAAAAATATTTGCATGAAAAATAGTTTTATCTCTAATTAATTGTCACCTACAGACCTTTGTTTGCTTCCTTATGAACCTATAACAAGCACTAATCTGTTTCTTTTTGCTTAACAGAGCATAAGGAGAAATAGATGCTCAGAAGGTGTTTCCCCATCCTCTCAGGCTTCTCACTCAGACACACTTGGAAAGGATTCTCTTCTATGGCTGAACCCTAGGCTCAAAAGGCATTAGAAGTTATATTTTATAAAGATGTGACAATACATATACTATATAGCTAGCTAGCTAGAAAAAAAATCATGTAATACTTCTAACTGAGACACAGTACACATGCTTGAGGACTGGCTGACGACAGATTTGGACCAAACAAGACACAGCCAGATGTTGACCGGGACGAAGAACCCCTCCAGCACCACCGCTTTGTAGCCATTTTCTAAGTGGCTACAACATTCAGGTGGGATGACGCTTCTCCAGTGCCCGAGAAGCACCAGCACCCCTTGTTTTCCCCCACATGCCCACCTCTGCAGTGCTCTCCTTCCCACGCCAGCTGTGCTGTAGCTGCCCTTCACCAGCAAGGTGCCAGATTGCTGCAACACACCAGCACAGAGGCAGCGACCCCACGAGCAGATGGCTGCTGCTTACAGGGTAAGGTGGCTCACATGAAATGCCAGCGGCGTTGATGCTCAAGCTGTGCTGGCTGCCAGCAAAATTCCAAACAAAATGTCACGCTATTGGTCTACCTTGCGTGGTGCTGAACATCTGCAGCACTAGTTTTCTCTTTTTCCTTCCCTTCTCCTCCACCTTTACCACCCCCACCGCCCTTCCCTGCAATCGATCAGTAGTCCCAACCTGGAAATCCCTTGCTGTGAATCGGACAGAGCTGCTGGCTGGGTGTGCTCCCCTCCAGAGCCCCAATTTTGTGATTCCTTGCATACTTTGGCTACCAATCTCTCCATTTGTGAGTACTCAAAGCACTCTGCGAGGCCAGCCTCGCTTTCCACCCTGAAGACTGGGAACATTTCGTGCTCGCCATGTTGCCACCGAACATTTGTCATGGTGAGATGAACAGTCCTTTATATTCCTCTGCTCTCGGTACTATGTATTAATTACCGGAAGGGCATCCCGAACATAGCTTAGGTCTCTTTAATGGCTTTTAGAAATCTAAACACATGAAAACAAACATCAGGTTTTGTTCTGTACATAATCCTTACCAGCTGTGACCAAGCTTTATATAAACCAGGTTATTTGATCGACTTCCTTAATGAGAATTGCCTTGTAGTGTAAATCATCTGAGGAGGTAGGACAAAAAGTAAATTTTACTTCGCTCTGTGCTGTAGTGTCATCACTTAGAAAAGGAATCAACAGAGCAATTAATTATTTTTACACAGACACACACTCCCGTCTGAAATATTGGCGTGATCCAGTACCAGACAGGTAACTCTTAACAGTCTGGTAGCACACAGATGTGCAGCATATTTATGGAATCAATCCAAAGACATTTGGCTTGGTGAGGGGTGGGAGGGGGAAGAACACCAAAATACTTTGGTCTTCTTTTTGAAGATTTGCTATCTGCCAGCCAGACCACATGTCAATGCAGCATTTCTTTAATAAAAACAGAAACTTAATTCTGGAAAATTACAAGATTTGACAAAGGAAGCATCAGCTACAAAAGTTGCGGCTACGGACACTAACAGCAAGTTATAAATCAAGGAGCAAAACACTTGCTCTGCCAGGAAGCAAGCGATCTGTGTGAGATGCCTGCAGAGTGAAAAGCAGACACTCTCTGAGTGATATCAAAGCATTATTTACTACATCCTTGTCCAACTTCAAAACCAAACACAGGGTGCCGTACTCTAGCCATGCACAGGAGTCGTGAAGAACTGACTCTAGCATCCATATCACTTCACTGCTGAATTCAGGAACAGGGCCTCTTGACCTGGTGGGTGGCTAGTGGTGGGTGCCATGGGCAATGTACATGGACTGTAATGGTATCTGCTCCTTCAGCAAGCAGGAACATGGCTCCAACTTCAGCCCATTAAGCCTGATACCACGGGCATCACACGTGAGACCAAGCAAGCCTCCACATGGGGTTGAATCTGCAAGCACGATGGGAGCATGCTCAGAAAAATGTGTGTTTATCACAGACAGCAACACCGGTAACTGAGGGAGCAGCGCTGACTTTGAATGAAGTGCGAGGGAGCTGGATTTTCTTAATTGTGCCTAGGTGGGGGCGGGGGAGGGGGGGAAAGGCAAAACCCAAAACCTTCCAGTCCTGAATAGTCAGGTGAAAAAGAGCTGGTGAAAAGGAAGTAAAATCAGTTTCTAGAAAATGTAAGTATGTTCTTTCAGGTTAAAAAAAAATTGCATCTGATAACCACGATTACTGAGTGAGAATGGTGGAAACCTTCTCTCTCATCTACTTGACAAAAAAAAAAGGTGGTTTAATGTTATATTTTATTTGAACTTATTTGAGATCTAAAATTCCAAAATTAAAAGAAACTATTTTACATAGCAGTAGCATCGTATGACTCCTTCTTCCATTACTAATGCCAACTACAACACGCAGGGCAAAATGGTCAAGCAGAGAAGAAAAGCTGCTCTTTCTAACCTCCCAAAGGCTTTTGCGCCTTTTCCCATAGTACAGAGACTTAAACAGACAAGACTCATTCTCAAAGTCCTTCTCAGCCACGCTATGGAGGAAAAAAGATTTTCCAGTAGGTTATTTAATCCATGGCCCACCTATAATTACTTGTGCACAGGAAGAGAAACTTCTCGTTTCAGGCTACTCAAATCAGATTAATGAAAGTGCTTCTGTTTATGGGGAAAGAGGGAGCAGGGTAACTTGCTTAAAACAATACATTTTTGCCATATGTAGGTAGAAAATAAACCCATCCATCAAGGATATATTAATAATAGATGAAAACTGGCTCCAGACACAAGATTACTTGGTGAAAATGCCAGAATAATGGACACAGAATTTTTATTCGATCAACTCCAAACGACAGGGGAGATTAGTTTATGCAAACTCCACAGAACAAGGCTTTATTTCAGAAAGTAATCCTTTAATTTAGCCAAGATTTTGTTTGCCTAGAGATAAAACGGAACAGAACAACAAAAAAATATGTATCTGGCATACAGAAAGACAAGCCTGTGTACTGTACTTAAAAACAATTAAATAAGCGGTTCGCACCAGAGTAAAGCTTTTAACTATCGGAATAGGCAGAGCCAAATCTCATATTTTGTGCATACAGTTTAAACTGCCAAACAGGGTTTATGTACCGATTAGTGGAGATTATGTAGAGTGGTACAGCCATTTTTTAAAAATACAATATTATTACAAAGAACCCCCAGAGGTTCATATGAAGATGGTCTCTATTTCATAGACAGTAAAAATCACTGAGGCACATCATCACAGCGATGACTTACTACTCCTGAAGGAGCCAGGGGAGTTGAGCTCCGGACTGTTAATGCAGGGAACAGCTCTCCCCTGCAACTGAATATGCGAAAGCCAGTTTACAGCTTTGTATCAGGTTTTTACTGGACTTTGAATGAGGTCTTAACACATCTGCATCTCTTGTCAGCTTCACCAGCTTTTCTAAGGAATTAGGACAAATTAAAAGCACCTAAAATATTTACTTTGAGAAGTTTCTACTTCATGTCACCCTAGGAACACCACTGGTGGCTATAAATCTTTGCCAGGCTTTTGGGAAAAGTCGCTTTCACAACCCCACCACATGCGTAGGAGAGTACTACATACCGGATCATGACATAGCGAGGTTTGAGTTGGGATGTCCCAGGCCTCGCTTAAGTGTATGTCCAGCATTTTAATCAGTAAAAGGCTGTTTATCTTCCCTACAAACACAAATTCTAACATTACTTAACAATGCGTTTTCGGATAATTCTTGTAAAACACATTTAACATGATTAATAGTCACTAGCAGCAGAAGAGAATTATAAGATAAATACCACATCACTGGATTTTAGCAGTACATTAAAAGCGGGTAACGCAGCTTGCTTAGGAGAAAACAAACATGTTTTTCAGTAACAGCCTTTCTCTACAGTTTGACTGAAATGGGGGAAATTGAGGTATAGACACCAATAGCAATAACAGCATTATCCATTACTTACCCAAATGCTCTCATACTGGGATGCCATCTGAATCAGGTCCCACCTCACCTAAACCAGGCAATACACTGCAACATGTACTGTATGTATCCTACAGTCGGTGTGCTGGATGGACACAGCTACATATACTATATAACCCCACGCCACGCACGCAGGATGCTCCTCATGGCCATGCTTTCTAACACCTCTCCATGCACTCCGGGAACATCCTCTCTAACATAACACAGAGTCCTCCTCTCCCGCTTCTTGCATCATCTTACTAACATCTGCAAACCACTCAGGCAAACCTTGGACAGAAGCAATATCCAAACTGTGTTTTATAAAAAATACATACCAAAGGCAGTTTCCCATCACCACTTCGTAACTCCTTCTGGGCACAAACTCTGCAAGTTTTCCAACGACCCTGCTCACACACACACACACTGGGCGACCCAGCTCCACATAAGCAGAATCAAGATCCTGGCCTGGGAAGTCCTTAGCACAGAAGATGTGGGTAAGGCGCTTCAGTTGGCGTAACAGCTTAGCTATGTCAGACAGGGTTAAGCTACGTTTAAGTAGGTCCAAAATGTACCTGTGTCTCCCTCAAAGATGAAGAGAAAGAAAAGAAGTTTACTATCATAGAAAGCCCAGCTGATGGCACACTGTGCACCAAAATCTTCACGCACATTATTCAGGCAAGCATTCTCTTTGGCCTTGAGATTGCACAGCTTGCAAATTAAAAAAACAACTGAAGTTATACCACTTCTCCTCACTGCCATCAAAACAAGAGAGAAAGAAAAAATTGGTTTGGGAGGGGACACTATGCCCACAAGAGGAGTCTAGACCTCAGGGTCACCCCAGTGATGGACTGGAGAAACTTCTGTGGCCGACCAGATGCTGATGAGAAAGTCTCCTTGAGCAGAGCAGCCTTGGGGAAGAAAGCATCCCCTAGGCAAAGAGGCAACAGGCAGAAGTGATAAAAATTTAAGAAAAAATTTGCCACTTATCACTTTTTTTTTTTAGGGCTACCTGAGAAGGGAAAGCCACCCAAGCCAACTACTGTCCTGAAGAGATCTCTTCTCAGCCTAGATAATAAAAGTTACAATATGATTTTCAGTAACTCCCTATTCCATCATTATCACTTTGTGAGGACTGACAGGAAAGCACTCTTTTAATTTTGTCCTCTCTCCTCCAAAACAGCAATATCCACATGTTTACCTTAGCATTTCTGAACTTTGAAGATGACGGCTTGCTCCTCAGGTTTCCAAGGACAAACCTCAGCAAGAGGGTTTGGGAACTTGCTACTCCCACCCCTTTGCTGATCTATGTCCAAACTTTCAACCACCTTCATATGACTGACCCAGAGTAATCCAAGCACCATTAATGTTATTGAAATGCAGAAGACCTTATGTCACTTTCAAAGAGAAAATTTCAATTATCTCCATTATTCTCATACTAAGAAAATATTGTTCTGAAGCTGCCAAGAAATAAAGCCTATGGTAAAATTGTGTTGAAGAGAAGCAGGTGTTTAAGCGCAGCCCTGTCCCAGAAGGGACAAGCAGGACCCCTGGAGAACTGCTGTCATCCTCCCTCACCTTGCCAGCAGGACCCCTAGAGAGACCCTGGAGAGCTGGCCCTCCTCTAGCCACAAGCGCTTACGATGCAGAAATAATCTCAAGCAAGATTTTAACCCATGATTTTAGAAAAGCGATTCCCAAACCTGAAGGACCTGTCCCTTTCAAGCACACCTTTAGCTCCACACTCTTTCTACAATAACGAGTTCAAAAGGAATTAAAGCTCAAGCGACATAATGGAAGGGACACTGAAGTACTTTAGACAGTGGAAAATGAAGAAAAATAGACATCATGAGAAAGAAACTGCTGGGCTCTTTGTTGCATCGGGCTATAAGGCAATGAACAGAAATGCTGTCAACCTACAAGAGAAAAGCACATCAGGCAGGTAATAGTTCTATTTATAGAAAAAAACCACATTTATAGCAATGCTAGCATGACGGCGAGAAAGTGCCTAAAACAAACAGTCCTTTATCTGTCTGATGAAAAGCACGCCTTCATGTCAGCCTCCAAATTGACTTGCAAAGACTTTGTGTCAGGCCCTACTTAAGACTGCACCGTAGGAGGCACAAGGAAAGAGACCATTATCCCATGTCACCTGAAGTCAGCTGGAGTTTTCTCGCCGGTCGCAGCAACACCAAGCTCTATGCAGCCTACAGATAAAATGTTCCCAAAATAAAGTTAATTGAAAACTAAAATATGCAAATATATAGCCCAGAAGACTTACAGGAAAACTGCTTGGGTAATGCAAAACATGAATAATAAAATTCCATAGAAATGAAGGAAGAGAAACAGAAGAAGGCTGAATTTTCCTAGAGTTTCTTCATAAGCGTTTAAGAAAATGTCTAGAAAATAAAACGTAAATATTATGAGAGATATATAATACTTTTATATAGATACAAGATTATACAAAGAATTCTTAGAAAATCTAATTCAAATCCCTGAAAACCAAAATTGAAACATTCTATTGCCATTAAAAGGAAAATAAGATAGAAAGAGCAGTTGTGACAGGCGTTACAACCACTTAGCTTCTTATCCTGTGAAATTTCTGAAATATTACTTACCATCAAGTCACTGACCTACAGAAATACCAGAAGGCAGTAAAGAAGAGCAGTGTGTTAAGCTACAATTCAGAATTTGGGTAATGAAATAAGAAATGAGGTACCTTTTAGAAGTGAATTACACAGATTTATAACTGTTTCATAAGCAAGAACTCTTCAATAGTTTGTCTCCTTCCACTTCTCTTTCTACATGCAGAAACAAAGTTCTTTTCCCTTCTAGTCTTATTTCCAGTGATGACATCTGCTTCTCACATCAAGGTTAGCGTTGCAGGGAAGAATTTTCCTGACCAGCAAACCTGCTACGGGTAAAACAGTGGTGAGACAATTCCAGATTTCCCTCTGAGTGAAATGGTTTCAGGGCAACATTCCCATTAAGCGCTGATGAATTACAGTGAAAAGTTGTGTATGAACACTCAGATATATATTAAATTAGATCAGCTTTGTTAAAGACATCACAATAAGTATGAAATGAATCAGTGAATACCAGGCAGTTATTAAAGAGCTCTTCAAAGCCAGCCCACCACAAAGCCCACTGCAGTCACTGGGACAGTACCCTTACGGCAGGTATAGGACTCAGAGCTGCTAACAGGCAATGCCAATGCTGACTGGAGAAGACTGCTCACCAATCACTTAAAGGTGGAAAGGGAAGCAAGTGATGGTCACAAAGCCACTTAGGGTAATGAAGGCACAGCCACCGCTGTGTCACAGCAGACTCAGCCATCCAGGCATACAGAAAGGGCACAAATCCTGATTCCTCAGGAAAATGAACATGAGGACAATTGACTACAGAGCTTATGGCTACGGCTCAGGCCGCAGCACTGCTCAAAGACAGAGGGACCAACCCCTGGACAGCACACTAAAGGTCACTAAAAAAAACCATAAACCACCACCACCCTCCTTCTGGAGGTTCAACCATGGAAGGGGCTCCCTCTGCTATTCTCATGCCAAAGGGGTACCCTGCTCTCCCCTTCGCCTTTTAGCTACGGCTAAAACAGGTTTCCTTTACCTCAAGAGACTCCTATTGCCACTTAAGGTGCTGACAGCTTTCAGCTCTGCAAAGGCAGGTTTTCAGGTAATTATGATCCTCTGAAACTCCACTGCGGAGCAGTTCAGCGCCATGCCACAACATGAGACACACGCACCGATAAGCTCATTCTGCTGATACTACTGCTGCAGTACGACAACTGGGCAGAACACAGTCAGAAAGCTACAGAATACCTAAGTAATATTTGGCTGCTAACAGAGGTGGAAAAAAAGAGCTGGGAGAAACCAAATGAAAATCAACACTCTGAGCTGTTGGCTTGAAAAACAAACAAGCTTTCCATCCGCCCACAGCAGCGTACTCGCAAGTCACCGAGATCTCGCTAAGGCTGAAGATTTGTCCCTTGCGGTGCTATGACCCATCATCCCATAGTTCACTGAGGAACCAAGTAGCTGGGTCATGCGATGGGCAGATGCACGTGGGACAGAAACCCTCTGGCTGCTGGAGCTGCTCTGGCTCCCGGAGTCCCCTCTGTGACCAGTGAAGCACACCAGCTCCCCCGCCCCGAGCTTCTGCAGCCCAGGGAGCAGGGACAGGCTTCAACTTGGACTCCTAACCTTGTTTGGATGGATACCTGACACACTGAAAAATTAAGGGTGGAGAATTGTCCTTCTTCCAAAAAAAACTGAAAGCAACCCCAAAAAACACCCAACAAACAAACCTTTAAAAAAATGTGAAACATAGACGCACACCACACAAACAACATAGAGAGACAGAACCACGTTCTTTCCAACTAAAAGAGTCATTTAACTTGTTTTCTTCAAACCATGCCCTAATTTGATAGATGTGGAAACTGACTCCCACTGTCCCATAACAAATGAAAAAGACAAAAAGAAAAAGAAATTAATACTAATAATCCAGAGGATTAGGGATCAGAGGTTAGTGCACAACCTTTTAATGAGCAAGGTATTTAAAGACTGATGACACAGTATATTTTTATTCTTCAGCAATTTAGTACAGAAGTTCACATTGATTGCTTAAAAGGCCATTCGATTTTATTTCCCATATTTAATTGTTCTTAGTGCCCAATAAATGGTTGACTGGAGAAAGTAAAGGATTCTTTTATACTTTTTGTATCATTAAAAATACCGTCAGCCCAACTCACTCATTCACACGCCCTCTACATGCCCTTCATGTTTTCACAAAACCGTGTGGATTATCTGTTTTTCATTACCACAAAACCCGAAACCCCCACAGTGCTCAGGCTCTCTAACCTGAACTAAATCTCTCACAGGTGCATGAACAAAAAAAGGAGGTATTTTACCATTCCCAAGGAGAACTCTATGAATATGAGAAAGACAAACCATAGGCTTGCATGGCAGAATTTTGTTTTACCCAAAAATTTAGATCTTCTATGAGAAAGGGCTGCCTGCTAAGTCCTTATGTCTTATCATGGCTTGGATCTCTTTAGATTCTGCTTGTTGAGCAAGGGCTGCGGGCTCTCAGATCAGGAAAAGATGTATTTAAACACATGGCTTAGTTGTATGCTTAAAGTTCAGCATGTGCTCAAATTAGCTCATCATCTGCTCATCTTTCTCCTTGTCAACACAGAACAAATGTGAAAAACACAGGAAAGGTTCTTTCACCTATCAAGTATTTGTTGTCTCTCACGACGCAGTTAAATTATGCCGCCCGGTGAACATCGTGACAGCTTCCTAGGTACAAAGTTATTTTTGTGCTTGCCAAGACTTACCTAGTTATCTGGACAACACGTACAATTCTAGGTTGCTATTTATACAACATTCAGACCTTGCGGGTATTTGTTGAACCCATCTACATAACTTGCATGATTTCAAACTCACCAGAAGCTGGAAAAAAAAATAAATCATTAGCTTTTAGTTTCTCTCTCTTCTCAGCATTTCTGTGATGTAAGAAATGATTATCACCACTTTCCATCCAGAGAGCTGAGGCACAAAGAAATATGGTTCAGATTTGCAGAAGGTTCTGAGGAAGTTTAATGGCCAGATCGCCTTATCTTAATTCCTAACATGTTACCCTTACTTTCAACAAACTCGGAAGGTGAAACTGCTAATGCCATTGAACTCCACAGGATATTTTACAATGATTTCAACAGTGTCAGGATTTCATCTTCTAACGTCAGGAGGATTTTTATCTAAATAAAATCTGGGACTTTTCCTTTATAGCAATTCACGCTATTTTCTCATGTACCACTGAATTACTGAAAAGTTAACTTGTTTCACTACTATATTTAAAGAGAATCTCATTCAGTGGAAAATACAGATTTGTAACAAAAAAAGAAATAAGCAGCATACGCAGAAGTTTCATCAAAATACATACATGCGTACGAAAGGCAATTTTAAAAATTATTTTCTATGTACCATTTAATACTGATGATCTCATCACTGGAGAAAGGAATAGCAAAACATTAACAAAAAAAAAGGAAATGGCATAAAAATTTCTTTTCAAAGATAGCAACGTAGAGTTTTTGAAATGTAATCACATAGTTGAACTAGTACAATAATATTGGATCTGTAATCTACTTAAGTATCTATTGATTGACACCCATGACAAAATAACTGTTGCCCTAATGGGATTCACATCCAACATTTTTTAAGTTTCCCAAATAGTTCACATGGTACACTTACATATAAATCAATTAGTATTGACTGATTGATCAATATATGCACAATATGAAAAACAGTTTTGGTGGCTTTATGTTCTCCGCAGAGCAGCTTCACCTACCGATGATTAATTTTAATTTTCTTTAAAGGATTCTATTGCACTGAAGCTTTAATTAAAAACTAAATGAGAAAGTCTATAAAGTCTGCATAGCATCAATTACCTAGACTTGATATCCTGCACTTCGCCTACCCTCTGTACATATGGTTTCTGTTAAAATAATTGGAAAGCACTTCTGAACAATGTCACCCACACATCCATTCTAAGAGCGAGAGGATATATTACCATTAAACGTCACTAATATTAATAAAGAAACAATTAATTCTTCATTACCTATTTCTAAAATATACCATCAGACTCCTTCAGTTCAAACACAAATAAAACATTATACATGCCTGTCAGTGAAATGGGTAATCATCATCATCGTTGTAATTTATACTGCTTTCTGTTGTAAGTCTAATGCCTCATTTATTTATAAAGCTTTTTGGCTGACATTATAAATAGCCTCTTTGAAATATTAAAAAAAAAATCTAGCTATTATTAAGCAAACTCCCATACCTCTTGCCAACTCTTTCCTTATAAAATGTTGTTTCTAATTTGCATTACACTTTCTTTTGGTGAACAGACAACATTTACATTCATAAATGTTACTCTCTCAGTAAAACGCACTAAACAATACTTTCCATTGACTCATGTATGTATGTGGGAAACACGTATTCAGCAGACTAATCTCAATCCCAAAGAAAATTACAATGAAGAAAATCCACAGAGAAAATTATTTAGAAATTGCTGGTAAGTTCACACTAGGAGTAAGACGGCTCAGAAGCTGTATAGTACCTGGTTTAAAGATCAACCCTACAAACACTACTTTGGATCAGGCACAAGAACAGTTCAACGTTTTAATCATTAAAAAAGCGTGGAATTGTCACAGTCCTCACCCGCTCCAGCCAGCATCAGGTTACAGGCCGCTGAGGTGTCTCTGGCACGCTGCCGGGACTATTTATTGCTATTTGTAAATTAGATGCTTGTGTAAGAATGTCAATTTTAAATATCTTTGTTTAAATGAGCCTGATAAGAGATGACCAGATATACATTTTATGAGACTGCTAAATAATCGCATCACGCAAAGCCAGCTTGTGAATTTTACAGGACAGCTAATAGCGACCCGGCATGCTCGCAAGGTAGCTTGTGAATTCGCCATTAAAAGAATAAAGCTATCAGAAACAATAAAAAGAGTGCGCTCTAAACCTGTAACAACAGAAATACGGAGAAAGTCAGCTGTCATCCACAAGCAGAACAATCCCTGAGCCCTCCACAGCCGAAAGTAACGGAGAGCCTAAGGTGCCCCTAATCAATCCCGCTAATACACTTCCAGCAATTATTTTCTGTACTCTACATCAGTAAGTTAAAATATGTTTCCAGTGCCTAACGCAGCAGTCATTAAAGTTTCCCCTGCCTCAATCAGCATAACTAATGAGGCCATATAATAACAGAATGCAATCTCTAATGAAAAGCCGAGCGAAGCCTCCCTGCAACAATACTGCTCGTGATTTAGCATTCTCGGCGTGTCCATCCTCCATCTTTTACTCTGCGGATATTATCACCCCTCAGAAAATTACATTTCAATGGACTTGTCAGGAAATAAGTAATAAATTAATCAGGCAGCATAAACCAATTACAGTCATTTTCTGTGTGTTTTCTTTCAGGGCCCACGCATGAATGCGGTACTGGCTGCGCCGGTTATTCCTGCAGACTGCTGGCAAGGGCTGCGGGGGGTGCGCAGTAATGCGGCTGGAAGGAGGGGTGAAAGCATCTCTGCTCCACTGAAGCTATCGCAGCTACTGCTGATGCCAGTGGAGCTCCAGCACCAAAACGTTGCTGTTTTTTAATTTTATAAATTTTAATTGTTTTTTTATGTATATACACATCTATATACCGAACCCATTTGAGCCCTTTGAAAAGTGTCACAAGATACCTAGCGTGAGAACTTGAAGCACCTCAATAGTTTTGCAAGTGAAGAATCACAGAATATCCAGAGTTCAAGTGACCCATAAGGATTATCGAGTCCAACTCCTGGGTTCACACAGGACCAGCCCAATCAGAGCAGATGACTGAGCGCATTGTCCAGACGCTTCTTGAACTCAGTCAAGCTCGATGCTGTGACCACTGCCCTGGGGAGCCTGTTCCAGGGCCTGACCACCCTCTCTGTAGGTCAGTCTCCTTCCAGTTGTCATGAGTAACAAAGGAATGTATCTCCAGGACTAAGCTGTTGTTCTGAGTATCTAACTGTTTAATTTGGGAGTACCCAAGGCAAATTATGCTATGGCTAAACCGAAGGAACTGGGATTTGGTATTTGGTGGCACCCCAACGCTGTTCAGGCTGTAACGCAAGTCCCCTCTTCCCTCTCAATGCTTGGAAGACCTTTAATATTGATGATGTTTCCTCTAAACACGTGCAATCAGCAACAGTACCATCTGAATTACCAGTCGAGAGCTCCCACACTAACAAGGACCAAGCGATTCAGACTGAACGCCAATTGCTCCAGGCTGTGTGAAAATTCGGGAAGAGCAGCGCAGTGGTTTAGCACCTCTGGTTTAAGGCATTGTGCTCATCTTCACAAGTGAGAGAGCTAGAAAGACATCTTTTCTAACAAATAATGCTCAAATGCTGAAGCACAAGGTACACTCCGTTATGGCACAGAATTTCATGGCAGATTATTTGGATGCAAAATCTGAAGCAATACAGGCTCCTGGTCCTACCTGTAGAGTGAGTCAAGGTAATGCACGAAATGGTATAGAAACTCCTTGCTTAACAAGGAAAGCAAGTACACATGTTCAGTGCCTTTCAAAGCATCTAAATGGACTCTAAAAAGAGGTACTTCCAAATAAAACCTTTTCTACCAATTGCTTTTCTGTCAATATATAATGAAGATTTATGTGTGCAAACACACTCTTTATGTCTACGCAGTATTTCAGTGAACCCTTAAACTTAGTCCTGCAAGGGTAATGACACAAGCATCATGCACCTGCTAGACTCCAGACCCTCATACAGCACCAGAATCCTTTTCATTAATTTTGTCTGTGTCCTGTCTTGGCTGGGAAAAGATCCAAGTGGGTTAAGCTCTGGAAGCTCCTTTTCATTGCAACTTTTTGAAGGCTGAATATTGTTTAACCTTTCCCCTGCAGTCTGCATAAAATTCCTAGAGGGCAGTTCAAGCCTCATATCGTCTAATTAAAAGTGGGATTTATTAAGACTGGAATAAAATGAATTTTAAAAAAATAAAATTTGTCATAATATATGTAACCTCATATTTGGCACGAGGTAGGCCAGAAGTGCAGTAAAAAATTAAGTTACAGCACTTAAAAAAAAATTATCTATCAAGCACTTTTGCCACCAAGTCAGCTGCCAAAGTAATATCCCACCTTCATGACTTTTACAATTCTTTTCTCTTCTTGATTTATCCTCACATCAGACAGCTCCTACCAAGAAGTCATGTGCTCTCATACTCCGTCCTATATTCATTTAAAACTGCCTTTAATCTACTTAATGGTTTCAGACTCTACTTTCTTGCTTCCCCATTTTGTTAGCATCCTCAATACTTCTTTGAAGATAGAACCAAAGAAGCTTCTACTTCCACACCACTGGTTGAGGACGTGAGGGACTGAACCAGACAATCTAGTTTTCTCCTCCACCTTCAAGAGCAAGGAAATAAGGTCTAAAGAGCTAATGCCTGTGGAATATCTTACAGCAACCAGAGGTGAGACATGCTTCCAAAACAGGTTTAGTTGAACTCGTTCAGATGCTGACAGCAATGAAAGTGGTTAGCCTGTACTCAAGTCTACGCCCCTGCGCTTTCTCTGCAGCTCAGGCCAAGGTTCATCCTTCATCCACTTGTGTTGAAGCCACATCTCTGACCGCAGCACAGGTGTATCTTTAGACAGTGCATTTGACATGAAAAAAGGATGAAAAAACCTGAAACAATTAGTCCCATCCTGTTAATAAAAATGAAAAGAGACCAGCAGCACCCCCACATCCGTGCAGCATGGGGAAAAATCTCTCTGAAGCACAAAGACCCCGGGAGCCAGCGTCCCTGGCTGACCACAATATGCCATGGTGACAGTAATCAGCAGCAGTTTTCAGACTTTCGCAACTCCTCAGTAGGCTTTTCCCAACAACACGTCCGAACAGCAGCCAGCCCTGCAGCAGCAGCAGCAGCGTTTTGAGCAACCGTGCAACTCAAACCTTTCACCGAGCTCACCATAACCACAAGCAGGAAAGATTCAGCGAGCCAGCAGGTCTACTGCAGAGACAGAGGTAGCAATTTGCTAACTGGCACACTCTGCAGCAGAAGTTCGTTTATTATCCCCGCTTCAACTCTTGTTGCCGCAGTGAAACAGCCCTTTGAGGTAAAACTCTTTTCCATCCAGTTTCAAATTTCACTTGCTTAATTCCCTCATTTTATCCCAATTATTTCACGAATGGTCATGCTAAATGGTTTCTCCATTTTTTTTTTTGCTTCTATACATTTTTATGTACTCCAGTACCATCAGTGAGGTAGTTCTTGTGCTCCATCATTTCTGTCCCTGTTAGCATTTAAATCTTTCAAATTTGTACCCATGAGTCAGTACTTCCAGCACCTCAAGTTTGTTTAGTTTGCTGGCTTTCAGTGTGTAAGCATCCTGGTGTCAAATGCCATATCTTACCTTCCAAAGGACAATATAGCTCCAGTTACACTCACTTCAGGGCTTTTCTATTCTGGGAAACAAAACAAAACAAACAAAAACAAACAAATGCACCATTTTCCCCAGTTGCCCTTAATTTGACTTCACGATGGTCCACATTAGAGAAACAGCAGCTAAACTGTCTTTGAAACTTTATTCACCATAGGAAAAAAAAAAAAAAAAAAGGAAAAAAAGACTGGTGAACTGCCTTTAAAACATGCTTTAATCTAGCTGGAATGCCATAAATTGCTTCCAGATGTGCTCCACACAAAAGTCAATCATAGCTATTTATACTGACACTCTGCAGTCCAAACAATCTGAATCCAAATGCCATGTCTCTGCTACAATAAAGCTATAAATGTCAGTTTTGTTGAATTTGGAGAGGTGTTGAAGAGTTCATGCTAGTTTGCTTTCTGGGCTATTTGTTAGCCAGAAATTATTTAAAAAAAAAAAAAAAAGGAAAAAGAAAAGAAAGTTTCAAAATGGGTCCTTTCCTTGCTGAGCTATTCTTAAAGCACACCTGACACCTTCCAATCATGACCTTGAAAGTGCCACAGGTTACAAGTTGAAATTCATTTCATAAGTTAGAAAAATGTAGTGCCTAGGCTCTGAGCCAAGAATAACTGAAGGGCTTGGCAAGGCTCCCATGCCCTCCCCTAGACCGAACACACACGTAGTACACCTGGGACTAAATGAACTGAAGTACAGTAAAATGACACACTGGCTGCAATAATACCTCTATTCAATAATCTTCCAGGGTACTAGGGAGGGGAAAAATAGTCTCACTGTAGGAAAAAGAAAAAAAAAAAAAGTAGTTTGGAAACCATACCCTAATCAGTTGTTTTGCATGCGACACATGGCCATCAGAATCAAAGTGGTCTTCACTTGGGAAAACTGAATAACCAATATTTAGATTAAAAGATGACCTATGGAGTTATCCCACAATATTTCAGAAAAATAATATATTTTTGTGTAGTCTCCACAGAATTTTCTGGTTGATTTTTATAGACTTCATTAAGATCTTTTCTACTCCCCCTGCAAAAGCGCACCTGCAGCTCAATTTACGTATAAATGTTCAGAGTTTTAATTCTGGCTTTTTGTCAGTGAGACACAACAGGGAATTTTATTATCATTGCTTGCATCTTGGAGAATTAAAAATGTTTCAGAAAAACTTGCAATGACCTTAACTCCTCAACTTTCCTGCCTTTTTATTTCCCTTGATGTTTGCTTTCTAGTCCAAAGTTTTCCTCTGCCTTCCCTAGTTCCTTACCTTCTCCCAAGTCCAGAAGACCATCCCTAAGATGGAGCTGAAGAGCATTCCTCCCTCTCAGGCTAAGCCATAGCACTGGCTCATTTGTCACCACACAGGTTGAGAAAAAAATGGCAGAAAATTCACACTTAAGTGATTAAATCTTGATTCTAAAATCCTTTCCATAATTTCAGGCAAGGGAAGCAAACTGTACAAGACACAGTATTTTAAGATTCAAATTGTATATACATGCAGAAAAAATGACAGACTTTACAAACAAAATTTGTGCTCTCAGTTCAACCTACTGGAAAACTTAGTTTTTAATAAATCTCTTCAGTCAGAGGTTATACAAATGACTACAGAAGCAGCAAACATAATACCTGTACTTAACCATGAGGGAGGAACCTATCCAGTGAACTACTGAGCCATCAGTCTGGCCCAAACGTTATGCAAGGTTTTATAACCTATTTTGAAGGAATGTAGTTCCTGTGTAATTGCAGGGGGTTGGAGAAGAGATAAGCAACAGAGAGGCAGAAAAGCTATGCAAGTTAAAAGACAATTTTGGCATAAGAACAAATGATTAAGACTTGGCCGCGAATACATTGAGACTGGAATTCACAAGCACGTGTCTACCATCAGGAGGGTGAAGTGCTCCAACCACCATCCCGCGGGAACGGGATGGAGGGAGAAAACCCCTTCCACAGGGGAAGCTGAGAAATTTGTACGACTTCAGGATCCTGCAACAGCAGAGGATAAAACTAGGTGATGCACAAGCCGCCTTCAAGTCCCGTATCAGCCTCCACTCCCATGTCCTTATTCCTAGCTCCTACCGGACGGCGACATTTTTCATTGCATTGGTTCTCCAGATAACAGCATTTAGCATAACATGCTAAAGTCTTAAATAGAGGGCAACAAATACCGTTGTTCAGTGATATCTCTCTATTAGTGTATTTCTTCCTTCTCTTCCATCCATGTGGTGACATTAGCCTTCAGAAAACTTCTTCCTCCATGAATTTTGCTGCCCCTCAGTCCATGTTATTTTACATCCTCAGACTACCAAAATCTATGTGGAAAGTCCTCCACACATCCTACCTCGCTGTAAAGAATACCACCCTGCCTCCAAGTACATACACACTCTCTCTCGCAAGCCTGCCCACATAATTTTTAACATTTTAAGACCAACATACACCCAAAGGAAGTAATTAATTTTCCCCGTGTCCATAAACCTTATGGTCTTCTGTCCACCAATGCTCTTACTCTTGCACAATGTTCTCCCCTCACCTGCGCATCAAGTTTACCACTTAGATCCCAAACTTTCTGAATCTAGGACTTAAGAGTCTTCTAATGACGGACCAGCCCCACTCTGGGAACAGTAAAAGTAAAATAATTGTGACAATAACAATAACTAACGTTAATCACCATCACTGGCCTTAAACACTAAGCTGTTCTGCTTTTGCAGCTGTGCTGTGATTCTTCTGAAGCACCAAGGGTGCTGCCAGCAGCCTACATATTGGATTATTAATGCAACCCATCCTCCCTGTCCAACAAAAAGTACCGTATCTCCAGATCTGCATAGTTTCTGCATTTGTGATGGCTGACCCCCAAAAAGAGATATAAGGAGAACGAAAGTCAGTAAAGTTACCAAAATATACAAGTCTCTTAGAGCTACTGTTTCAAACAAACAGGTTTGGAGCCAATCTAATAATTTCTACCAATATCACACAATGTTTTATTTGCTTTAGATTTGTCACCACTTATTGGAAACAATAACCCTTCCAAAAACAAAACAAAACAAAAAAAACGCTACTTGTGTTTAGAATTATTTACTACAGCTTAAAAAGTAACAAATGAAGCACTTGAGTCTCAGAGGTGTAACCAGTAGGGAGTTGGCTCGATGCATCAGTTTTTACACCTCTTGCAGTTAAATCAGAGATCCAAATGCAAAATCTAGCACTCAGTGGTGAACTTATAACACTCCCTGGAGGAGTGTGTCCATAAACCATTCACTGGATTACACTCATCCATACAATACTTTATTTTATATATCCCATCTCCAAGAAGAGAAGAGAGAAGAGAGAAGAGAGGAGAGAGAAGAGAGAAGAGAGAAGAGAGGAGAGAAGAGAGAGAGGAG
>VWZZ01001164.1:754553-770721 GCA_013399095.1 Psophia crepitans | reverse complement strand
GAGAAAAGAGAGAAAAGAGAAAAGAGAGAAAAGAAAGAGAGAAAAGAGAGAAAAGAGAGAAAAGAGAGAAAAGAGAGAAAAGAGGAGGAAAAAGCTTAGCTAAGGTGAAATTAAGGTTGCGTAAGCTATGTATCATTTTTGTCATCATATCTCTAAGTTTCTGCTTTCCTTTTTGAGACTTCATTAGAACAATTTTCCGCTGCCTTTATCTCAAATGGATTTGTTTCTCTGAATTTGTGTCTTGGCCAGGAAAGGGATCCAAAAAACACCCACTGACATATGTGGCACAGCCATGCGTGGCTCAGGAGCACTCTCAGGCCCTTGGAGTACGCTCAGCACAGCTAATGCGCTTTCGGAAACTGCTGTGCTGACTGTTCTGTAGAATGTCCCTAATGACAGTATTTGGGGAGTTTCACGTTACACCTCATGTACTTAAGAGTCTTCCAGACTTTAAGTCTTTCGCAATATATTTCTATTTACATATATAAATGTGTGCATACACTGTGTGTGGGCACTCACGTACGTGTACACATGCACATACGTATACATGTGCAAACATACACAGTTTGTGGCCAAAACTAGAACGGATAAAAATCACTTTGAGTTCACTGAATTCAATGGAAGCTACATCAGATCAGAAAACCTGAGGATGGTGAACCTGACTGAATGGCCTGCTTACCCTCTCAAAATTCACAGAACATAATAAATGCAAATATTTCCAAGGTCCTTCACAACTTAAAAAAAAAAAAAAAAAGAGGAAGCACATGAATTAATAACAGAAAGAGTAGGGGTTTTGTTCCAGTGAATACCATTCTCCAACCCAGTGAAAAAGTATTCTCATCAAGCAAACCTGCTGAAAAAAACCATGACACTGTAGCATCACCTCCAAGCTCCTTGTAGGCCAGCTGCTCTCTTACTTCATCTTAATGCAGTAGTCCACCGGAGTCCAGGAGCAAAACACCAACATTTTCATACAACCAAGGGCTTCCCATGTAACTCACAGCTAGGTGGATATACTTGCCAAGAGAACCCCTATCAGCAAAGCCTCCTTGTTAATGATAACCTATAGCCCTAGGATGAAAAGCCATAACCCCATTTTTGAGCTGCGCAAAGCTCAGGAACCAGAAACCGGCTATGCTACTGAGAGCACACCGCAATTGTGCTGACGTAAGTTGGATAAAAGGCAAGAGTCACATCAAAGATAAGGGTCGGGCAACCTCCCGAACACCAAAGAGCTAGTGGAGATACACTCTGAAGTGGGAGAGGTAGACCTCAAAAACTAAACCAGAGATGCAAATTTTATGTACCTGACATTATCCATCAGTCATCATATCCCTCTCTTTTGCTACATGACCATATCAGTCTCTGAGCAAAAAGATAGGGTTTAATCTCCATATTCTCATGGCTTCTACCAAACCTTCTTTTAAAAGGGCTATTTATTCAAAAGGAATGGCCTTATCGGATAAAGGGGAAAAAACATACAAATTCACAACTGATCAACACTTCATAGTCATTTGTGGTAAGTGTAGCTAACCAACCTAGCATTTGTTGTTCTGTGAGGTTTTTTCCTTTTAATGATTGTATAAAAACCTTTGTCTTAAGCACAGTAAGTGGCATTACATGCCAACCGCATGAGAAAATGCAGTCCTAATGTGGAAAGTGTAGTCTGAATAACACTTCTACTTACCATATAGCAAAAATTACCAGCCTTCCATGAGGCAAAACACTTTCCCTTCCCAGCAGGCTCCTAGCCATGGAGAGGAGGAGGATGATGTATCCTGCGACAGACAATTGCACCAACTACCCAGCACACGGCTACCACTATAAGCTTCCTTCCATGTCTTTTGTTTTATTGAAATTGTGGAATAGGTGGCTCCCGAGGCCTAACAGTAGTGTTTGATTAGGCAGCCTCCACTGACCACAAGTTATTTATCTTTTAGAATAGGATCCAAAATTCTACATTTACCATAATTTCTCAATTATGCCACCACTGATTTATTAAGTTCCAGAAAAACTTCCACTGATTTTTTACTGGTTTCGGACCACAGCAATATTTGAGAACCCACTGTTCTTAAACCATGCATTAAGTTCTTGAGATTAATTTTTTTTAGTTGACTAATTAAGTGACATTATTAAAAAAAAATATTTCAAACTGGCAATTTTGAAAACTTGCCATAATGTCCCTCACAGTTAAAAAAAAAACCAACAAACCCAGTGTCTTACTCATTTTTAAATAGAGGTCCTCTTCCAGTGGCTTAAGTTTGTGGCAACATAAAAAATTTAAATAAACAAAAACCTCGCGTTCCACTATGGGTTCATGAAACTTTGATCAACGCAGAGATCGTTTTCCACGCTATTATCTAACGCTGTGCACAGTTTACCCTCAACTCCCTCGCTTGCAGTCGTAAAGATACATCCTTAGAGTGGATTTGCCACTGAAAATTTCTAGCTGTAGGAAATGCCCAGCTATTGCAAATGAATTTCTTGCTGCTACAGGGATGGGAAGAGCAGCAAGGGCAGCTCACCTGCAGCTTCGCCTTCTCCGACCACGACGACAAACTCCAGGCGGAGCGGGTCAGGCTAACGGTACTATCAATGTCACACTGATCCATTACATGACCCCATGCTAAGGAAAAAAGCGCACTGAGAATATGTAAAAGTGGCTATCAACTCAATTAGTCAGTTGAAGTAATTATGCCCTCAAGTGTTAGGAAACTGAAAAGCCATTTTGGCTATAAAATACACAGGGAATCTTAATGTTATGGTCAGTAAGACAACAGCACACACATTACTCATGCTGCAATTTATCTAGTCCTCGACTGCAGCTCATGCTGCTCCTGATACAAGATTTTCATGAGGCACTATGTGGCCAAACGGGAAAGCCAAACCAGAGAACCAAACCCTTCCAAACACACAGCCACAGTAAGAAGCTGACAGCACGTGCTATAAAATACAACTATGAACCTCTTACGCGAGTCACAAAATAGCAACTTTTTCAGCATGCTAGTCAATAAAGAATAACCACCACCCCAAAAAATTAAGAGGGGCTCGGTGAGCAATTACAGGTAATGGTTTGTTCATCTGTTTATCGGCCAAGCTCCACAGACTAATCCCCTCCAATTCCATAGTTCTCGCTCACCATGCCATACTTCAGTGACCACATCTCCGTGTCAATGTTTTTTAATTCTTCTATCTCCCTTGATCTTCTGCTTTAAAAAGCTATCCTAAGTCTTTGCTTACATCGTTCTGCTGAATTTCCACTACCTTGAAAAAATCTCCGCCGTTACTCATTTTTTTCAGTGTATTTTGTGGTTTGCTGTTGTTGGGGTTTTTTAAACCAACTAATAAAATCGTATCAGCAAGCTTCTTAGTGCAGTCTAAGCAAACACTGGAGTGTGAGTACAATGAGGTATAGTACAATATGCAAGAGAAGTCAAAGACTGAAATGAGAATACAATTTCCCATGAGAGAGTTCTATGTTCGAGCCATTTAACTTTAAAACTAGTTCAATATTTGAACAAGACACTATTTTATTCCCATTCAAAGTTTAAACAGAGATCACTTCGAAATCAATCATAAATTCAAACCCCTTTACTTTAGAAACTGTTTCAATATTTAAAGGCTTTTTTTTTTTCCTCTTTAATGTAACAGCAGCTCAAGGCTGCAGAAGCAGAACTGACTTTGAGATCCTTAAGAGCAATGTTATTTTCCTGCCAACACATACAAAAGGCAGTTCTAGGAAAAAGAAAAAAACTCACAAAGGCGAGGCTGTGCTTTGCTTCAGAGTTTAAGAACAAAGTCTGGACACAGAACACACAACTTAGTCTTCAGCCTAAGCTAAAGTAAATGAATTTGGTGTGGGTGCTTTTCAGGGCACAAGACCATAACTCCACTCTATTCCACTGCTTTTGTCCTCACCTTGGTGCAAGGGAAAACCAGATGATCAGGGGGATCTGTATAGACAAAAACCAACCCTCCTTTTGAGATGTGAGTGCAAACAGAGTGCAAGATCAATTCAGAAGAACGTAGACCCCACCTGCCAACCACCCGTAATTCAGTCCCCTTCCCACCCATGCTCTAGCCCTAGCTCATCGGGAGCCTCACACGCCAGCCGGCGTTGCAGAAACATACAGCTCTAGCTCTGTGACACAGAAAAAAAATACTTTCTCTTGGTAAACATTTCACACTGGTATTTCATTTTCATATGATGACCTTTAAGTTGGTGGGGGTTTATACATTTGTTTGTTTCTAAACCTTAAAACCCATTTTACAGACAGGCAACTTATCACAGCGAGTCAGCGATGGAGAAGTGAACCCAGGAGAACTCCTGACTGCGCCACTGCCAGGTCTTTGGCACATGCCACTCTAATCCAACTAATTTCAAAGCCAATTTGCTTCTAAAAATTATCTTTTGTGCTTTTGATCTTTCTATAAAGTTCTTATTGACAAGGCAGAACATACAGCTCAACGCAAGTGTTACACTACGAAAATATTAATATCAAGTAGGAAAGAAAAACTGACTGCTACAAAGTAAAGAATCTTATTAACCCCAGGGCTGACCTATTGTGGTTTCTGGTCAACTACGGTCTTCACAATCAACTTAAAAGATGCCTTAAAATGGATTAAGCATCTATATTATCAAAAGGTCACAGGATAACAGCAAGAATTAGGCTCTGTCTTTGTGATAACAATGCACTTAGCTACCTATGGCTTTGCAGGAACGCAGGAAATATTATTTGGTTGTATACACAATGTTTTACATGCAACATGATAAATCCATCTGCATGGATAGTCATGCATGTTCCCCCAGTAAAAACACTGAGCATCTGACCACCACCTTCCCAGGAAAGGGCAGCTGTCATTCATAACCATCTTCCCTTAATCAAACAACGAGGGGTCCCTATTTTCAGGAAGCCATAGGCCAGTAGCATGAGGCAATAAAGGAGCTTTATTCCCCCCCCCCACCTTTTTACATACTTCCAAATAAAAAAAAAAATCAGTTGTAATCCACACAGTATTAACATGCTATCTTCTAATATTTCACATATAACATGTCACTGAAAACTCAGCATTGAGCAGGAAGGTATTTGATGAATCAAGTAGATGAAGCCAAGATGTAGTTATTAGATGCATTACATCTTTAGCACATCATCTGTAAAAATGTCCAGGGTAAACTAACGCTCCAGGGGAAACCTGACCTTTAAGAGGCTCCTTAATACTACATCTAAATTAATGTCAGTGACAGGCACTTCAATCTAAAATAGCAGGGCTCTTTCGTTCTATCTACACTATCTATTCATCCATTTATTTGTGTGTAAATGTGTGTGTGCATAAATGAATTTGTGTCACTCTGGCACTGGGGGAGTGGGTGGGGAACAAAAGGAGCTCCTAGATTTTTGGATTCCTATTCCTTACTACTCCTATGCATATTATTCACTTTGGAAGATTCATTCAACATCTTTTCAGCATAAAAAAATGTTAAGAAAAATACTTTTTATAGTAACTAAACCAACCTCTCCAAAGTATCATCCTTATACTGCAAAACAAACATGCTTGAACTAGAGCAGGATGGGACTCTTGCAGCAATCAATATAACAAGCAAAGCTGAATTTGTTTTAAAGAACTAGGCTGGGCTCTGACATGACTGGTGGCCAAGATAAAAATCGTAATTGAGATCAGTTTTGCCGTTTCAAAACAAAACATTGCAAATAAATTCAGTAGAAGACGCATTTCTGCCTTGGGGGAAAAGAAACAAACAAATAATACACTGCAAAATTCTGATAATGGAATAATTTCATGGCAGTTATTCAAATCAGCACTAGCTATGGTGGCCAAATCTTCACTTACTTCTATTTTTCATTCTATTTTGGAGGTTTTACAATCCAGAGGGTAAGGTTTTATGATCAAAGGGTGAGGCAACTGCCAAGCAGCCACCCTGTTGCCCTTCCTCCAGGCTTCTCAGGGCGCTCTTCCTTCTTTGCCAACACCTCAGAGAGGACCGAGCCCACCAAGACCTGCACTCCTCTGCCCCTCCACTCCTCACAGACAACTACATAACTGTGTTTCCAAGAGATATGTCTTCATGCAAAGGAAGCTGAAGCCTGTACCTTGACACAAAGGATTTACGCCTTGCTCTGAAATGAGGACAATCACATTAGCCAAATCCTAGTGAACTAAAATTGCTAAGTCCTTTCACATTTTGTTGATCAAGAACCTTTTTATTGGAACATTTTTCTTTTCAAACCTCATGTGAATAATAAACTATCCTCTAATTGGTCTTTATGCAATCAAGAGCTACCTTGCATTTTAGCTATTTTATGTGTGGTTATATTTCCTTACAAAGACACAATTGATCAGGAATTACCATAATCTCACACAGAGAAGCAGTCCTAGAAGCACTGAGTGTATAAAACATTAATGTCAGTAATGCCGACATGACAAGTTTCAACTCTCCTTTCAGCTAAACAATCTGCCTCTCTCATACTAACATCACCGTTCAGCCCATGGGCTACATAAACACTGTCAAACCTGGTTTCAATATAAAGAAAGCACATTAATGTTCCCACTAATACACATTTCCCAGTAACCACCCTATTAGATTGCTTAGTTCAAACTCCATGATGTGTCCCATAACCTATCAGACAGTTCAGATTCACAAGCTCAGAAGATACAGATATTATAAGTATTAAAAAAACTTTTTTGTGTGTGTGAGCCTGCTAGTACAAAAATTCCCATGAGGCTCTCACGAAAATATGCCTGTGTGAAACACAGCCCTTCTCTCTTTCATTTGGGGTTTTGTTTTTTTCCAGGTGACGGACTTTCACTCACTTCTTGACACAGCCTGAGTAAATGGGTAGAAAAATAAGAGATGCTTTTCAGATGGGATAACCCTTTCAGACAACGTGTCTGAGACCGGTGGATGCAGTGACGACTCTCCCAACTTTTCCGAAAAGCATGCCAGCGAGTGGCTACTACATGTAATGTATGATGTAGAAATTCCCTGACTTTGCTACCACAGACCCTCTGCTGTAAAGCAAGACACTGCTCCAGACACATGAATTTTGCCTTTTGCCTGCTACTTGGTACAGTGCAGCAGCATCAGTCCCAGGATAAATGGATGTGCGAAGCCCCTGCAATGCAAGGTAGCCTCACGTGAGCCTCCTTAACAAGGAGCCTACGGTCCCGCAAAGCACAGTGCACACACGGTACAGGCAGCGTGCTATAGATAACATTACTGTGGTCTCCCTTGTCAGCCTGGGTTATAAGGTGGTTTACTACAGGTTGGGGACTAATATACTAGGAGCTCACACTTCCAATTTTCATGTTCAGCAGCTGGAAAGAAAATATCCTCAGCCAGAAAGTTCATTAACCTGGAGATTTTCCATGGCCAGGCTTCTTCAGTATTGCAGTAAGATGCAATTTTACATTTGGGTTATGGTATTTTGAAGTACTTGATGTAGCTGGAAGCCAACAAATACCAGCTAACCTTACCGCTAGGCCTGATAGTGTGTTGTGCAAAATATATCTACTTTGAAATAACATGACTTTAAAATTGTTTACGCTTAACACAGTGAAATTAAACACACAGAACCAGACACACTAACTTCTATGTTACTGAGTAACACTTAATACCTTAAGGTAAAGAAGTGAGAAACAGGAAAGAGATTTAGGGATTTAAAGAGCAGCAGGGAATTACCATAAAGCCATCTGATTTCTTAGAAGGAAAAGAATCAAAGTTTAAAGTGAAACTGAATTAATCCCAGAAACACGTAATGCATGTCCCCCACTAATCAGACTATGGGGAGCACTCTAACATAGATAGAAGAAGGTCCAATCAACCTTTAAAAGAAAAAATATCCACTCTGAAGTCCTGTGACTCTTCCAGGTTCACTAAATTTGATCCAGAATACATAAGTCTGGACAGTCACTGATCTCACTGGGCAGATCCTCAGAAAGTGTAACTCCACTGACATCAAAAGTCTGCTGAGTGTCTGGCTCCAGATGTCTGTGTGCAATCATGAAGTTCTGATTTCCACTTTAATACAGCCAGACGAGCAGTAGAGGCTAAAGAAGTTGTTGCAGTTGTTAGGTAAAAAATTAATTAAAACATTAATTAAAATTAATAGCTGAAAATATTCTATATATTCTGATTAGCAGTTGAGATTTATCCCATACATTCAGGTTCAAAGTCATTTGGCTTTGGGCTTCAAAGCTCACTTTTAACTTCAGCCAGCTTCCACTGTCAAGTTTCCAGGACAAAGTTTAATAAGGTTTACTATTAAGAGTTAAGCCATTAATGTATACTGCACACTTCTTCATGTACAGGGTGCCTACTGAAACGCAAGTCTTCAAAAGCAATGATCTGAATATTGTATTATGTCAGTCAAAAGGAGGTCTGGCCCAAATAGCCCAGTCAGAGCTACTTCAACCATTCAACAATCCAATTACTTATACTACGTTAGACCTTCCAACTCCATGAATGTAAACTGTTTACACGCAGGCAGCTTGGGTTGTATTGATAGGGTTGTACATTGTGAATAATTTTGTCAAAATATAGTGTTTCAAATATAATTGCCAGGAGAGAAGTAACATGTAGGCTTGCAGCCTCAAGTGCAATTGTCTGGCACGTACAATGGTGCAGGGTAACATTAACATGTGCAATTCCAATTAAAAGTGATGCAAGAAAAAAAGATTGGGACTGAGCATTATGCCCTCATACACAGGAATCTCTAAAATCTTAAATAATCCAGAATAAATTAACATGAAATAAATTCACTTGCATATTTAGCATGCGAGTGATTTCTGATGATGCTACTATTAGCTAATTTAGTGAGGCATTGGAATGGACTGCCCAGAGAGGTGGTTGAATTGTCGTCCTTGGAGACGTTTAAAAAACGCATAGATGTGGCGCTCCAGGACATGGTCTAGTAGGCACGGTGGTGTTAGGTTGACGGTTGGACTTGATCTCAGAGGTCCTTTCCAACCTTAGTGATTCTATGATTCTAATTCATTTTAGAAGACGACAACTACTGTTTCTTTCTTTTTCAGATCACATAAATGAGCATGTCCTGCAAGGCCTTCTAAATATGCCTGAGACAGATCCCCAGAAATAGGCTTCCAAGATCCCTACTGTGGCTCCACTACTTCTGAAGAGTTTGGGGAAGAGAACACCAGCCTGAAAAACAGGGGTTAGAAAGTGTTCTTCCTATAAATGCCTCTATCTCAACAGAAGCAACATTTCAGGTGCTTTCTGCCTGTATCAATGAATAATGAGTTCAACCCTACCATGACCAAGTGATCTTTCTGAAATGTTGCTTCAATTCACCTTTCATCATACTCTCCTGTTCCTCCAAGAATTGCAGCAGAATCCTGTGATAAAAATATGAAAAGAATGATACATACACGCCCCAGTAAGAGCCCAGCATACTTTGAGTCTAGCTGGTGAATCACACTGAGTTCTCACATAATCATCTCTGAAGTTTTGGTCCTCCTATTAACCATGTGCATAGTAAGCTGGGGAGGCCTCACATCATTATGAACTTTGATGAAAACATGAAGCAAAGTGCTGGACATACCATTTTTATAAGGTCAGGAAATCAGACTTAGTCAAGAAAAAGAAAAAGAGGATGCTGTACCTTGACACCTGCCTGGATGGGCTACAGTACGAAACATTGGAGAGGTTGGAAGGTTTTGCCCAAAACCTGTTGACCCATCTAGCAGGAATCTGCAACTTTTTAGATTCTCCCAGAACAGAAAGAAACTGAAATCTGTACGTGTAAGCAAGTATGAAGAGTCAAACCCTGTTACTGAAATAGGATCCACTAATAATTGACCAATGCTATTGCCTTATTTCTCACTGTTTTATTGGAGACCATTGAAAAGGCACTGTAACAACCCAGCAATTCATCAGCTCAATGTAACAGCCAATTTTTAAGAGACACCTACTGTCATCATCTTTTCTCCCATATTTGACCATTTAAATCCAGCATTGGGGGTTTCCCCTCTCACACTTGGTGCCTGCACACTCTTCTAAGCAGCATCATACAATCTCCTTCTGCTGCACCACTTAGAGGATCCACAGGCAGGAGTCACCTGGATTACCTAATCCACAGTACAGTTGATTCCATCTGGGTGGTGGACAGAGAGCTCACTTTCAATTTACATCACGATTTTGCCTCGCACAATTTCTTTCCTGCCAAAATGCCACTTCTGAGGTGCCACCAGCAACGTCTGTTGAGTAACGGAGACCACCGTGCTTCGGGCAGGCAGAGAACCGAATGCTCCTCTGTGCCGTCCAAACATGCCTATTGGCATAGATCACACACTTGGAGAGGCAAGGCTGAGTGTAAGCTGCTGAGGCACTTCCCTGTGAATCATTTTTATTCCTGCAGCTTGACTCTTAAGTTTCCTTTCCCTCTCCTTTCAAATTGATGCTGTGATATGGTCACACAGTAGAAATCTGTATCTCGGTAGGTACAATATTCTGCAGAGCCACATAGCCCTCTGATATTTAGGAAACTGCTCCTGATTCATCAAGGCTTCCTTGATGACTTACAATAGCTTGGTCAGGTCACAGGGTGCAGGCTGCAATTTCCTTTGCCTTTTTATTTGTATTAATCAGGAGTTTGGGGACTGTACATCTCTGGGTTTCCTCAACGGCTCCAGGCATCACTGCCTTACAGCGGCACCTGGTGGGACGGGTCAGGTCTGGAAAACACCGCTGTTCCACATCTCAGACAGCGCCCAGACATTCATAACGAAAGGAAAATGAGTTTGTTCCTGCAGGTCTTTAAACACAGCTGTTGATGTGAAAAGTTCAAAATTAATATCGCTGAACCCTACCCTGGTATTTGCAAAAGAGATGCAAAACGCTGGACGGGGAACAGACCAAACTGCAAGCCACATCTTAGGAACAGCCAGCAACCAAAGGGATTTGGGAGATGCACAACACAGCACCAAAAGGAAAAAAAAATAAATCTGATAAATAACTCATCTCCAAGGCCTCTCAACTTTTGATTCATTAGCTATCATTAAAAATTTATAAAAGTATATTAGAAGTAAAGCTCGGTTCAACCAGTCACATGAATTCTAGCAACAGTGTGACACACTGAGCCCTTTTCTTTTGATTACTGACTTCAATCTCATCATTTTTATTTTATGGGACGCAAAGCATCAAATTCAGCTTCAGAAATACAATGTTCAAAATATAGTGGCCAATAAATGTTTCATCTTTTTCACAAACTAGACCTTAAAGAGCTTCAGTTATTTATTTTTATAGCAGCAGCATACATATGTGTATGACACAGTAAAGGATACTGATCTCTGAAGACCTCAGATTATCTTAAACTCTAGAAAATCAATATCAAATCCTGTGTTTATGGTAGTTTTCATTATTTATTTTAGAGTCTCAGAAAGTGGACAGTGGAGGCGCCAGTTCCGTAGAAAAAGAACCTAGCAAAGTTGCGGTCAGATTTATAGGTCAAACACTACATTACAAAAGAAACCATTTACCCTCAACAGCCGAAACTGCCGCGGTTCATCAGAAGCAAAGCATTTTTATTAAAAGTCTGCGCACACACTGTTACTACACCTCATCTAATTACTCCAGTCCTTCCTGCAGCCAACGCTGAGTATATGCAAGGAGTTTAAGGGCTTCCACACAGGTAGAGCTGCCTTCAAGGGGCACGACCAGCAATTAGCAGACTGAAGGCGTAGGAGAGGGCGTTGCTGCGATCTCCAGCTGCTCACGCACGCAGTACAGCACACACGCAAACGAACACCAGCCATCTCAGACTGTGCTGGCTGCTTTCAAGACTGCCAGTTCTTAATTCATTTTAAAATAAGCCCAAGTTCATGACACACATGAGAAGAGGGGAAAGAGGAAGGAAAGAAGAATAAAAGAAAAAATTCGAGAGCTTTATTTCTTGAAAACACTTGGGTGGAGGAAATATCAAAAAATAAAAGTAAGGATTTTTATCTCTTAAAAAAATCTGCCCTTGGAATTCTGCTTGCCGAGCTAACTGAAGAAGCAAACTAAGTTAGGTCTACTACTGAGTTTGGTCTACATTAAGTATAATTTTAACTCACATATGAACTTAAGTGGATTGATTAAGAACAAGAAGAAATGGAGTCTTACGTTAAGGAGTGCACAAACTGAACTACAAAAATACTAGCTAAAAAGACAAAAAAGGCTGTTAAAGTGAGAGGGGCTCTTGCTATCACAACATTTTAGGGCCAATCTCTCACTGCTGTAATGATTCTGGCACCATCTCCATATATCTTCAATAAAACATTTAAAAGATAATTCTGACTGTAAGCATATCTCTTTTCCCCTTAATCCTTCATATCAATTTAAAAATGTTACAGAAAAACAGCGTTGCCACTGCATAAAACAACTGTATAGTCTTTATATGAACTCTTGTGTGACGAGCACGAGGTATAGATAGGATTTGTTAGAATGACTACAGGCACTGGAAGAGTCCTGCAGGATAGGGACGGGAAACACTGATGGGATTCCTTTTAGCTTAAAGATGAGATATCTAATAGAAGACATGTTTCAGATTTGAGAAACAAGATACATTAGACATTCCTATGTAGAACATATAATTAATTTGTGGAATGCACTGCCACCACACCACACTGACATCAAAAGCACAGCAGGATCCAGATAAGGTTTAGACAGATAACATGGAAATGAAGTGTTACATCAGAGGGAATTTAGGAAACACAAGGGATTTAAGTCCTTTTGGTACACAGCACAGACCAAAGCCTAATCGGCAGGATTAAAAAGAAAATACCATATGGGAAGGACAAGCTTACTGTAGGGTTTTCTACACTTTTGTCTGAAACACCCAGCTCCAGCCTGTCTCAAGAGAAAGGACAGTGACTTCGATGGACCACTGGTTTGATCTGGTATGGCAACTCCTATATTCTTACTTCCTATCAGATAACCTGCGGTAACTAGAGTGACAACAGATGGGTACCCATCCTAGGAAAAAAAATATTCTATCATTCTACTTCTCAGTGCACTGAACTGGTTAAGCGTTGTCACACTGAATAATCTCAGGCTGAATCACATCTCCAAAGACACAACTCTGCAACATGTAGGACAGTGCACTCACATTTGCTACAGATCTGAACTGAGGTGGGGGGGAAGAGATAAACTTGAAGACTAGTGAAACCCACAGCACCTACAACAATAGTAAAAACTACATTAGAATATGTTAATTTAAATTGCTGTCCAATTCCAGAAATTAAAATTGCTCAAACATAAAACACGTGCCTCACCTCTTGATGTCTCTCCTCATCCTATCTAAGTTCATATAATCACAAACTGTGTTTAATGTCAAAGAAATTCAAGGGTATCTCTCATTAAAACCATTCTAAGAGTAGGAGAAAGCCAAACATGCCTTAGCTTCTTGAAAAAAGTAATAATAATTCATAAATGTTAAACATCCATTACATTGAATTAAAGCATACCAATTTTTTTTTGGTCTGTAAGATGTGAGAAGAAGCAACCACAAGAGTCAGGAGTGGGAGTCTCGAGATTTCCCCACTTCTTGGAAGCTCAGAGTTGGTTCTCCAGCTTCGTTCTTCCCATGGGAGAGAAGGCATAATCTGCCTCAGCATTTTCTGAGATCACCACGATTTTTCACTGAATGTAAAACAAGTAGGAAAAAGGAAGACCCATGTGCCTACAACCCACATCATGGTCTCCAAATGTTCATCACTCTGCATGAATGATTCTGTTTGCTATTCTTACTTCTCTTTGCTATTTATAGCTACTAATTACAATTTTGTAAAGTTGCTTTGCTAGTCACCTTTACAGAGCTTACAATTTAATTTTAAGTATGACCAAAAGAAACCCAAAAAACAACCAAAAACAAACAGGAGGAAGATGAGACAGAGCAACAGAACATTGGGAAAAGGCAAAACTCACAGTAACAAGATTACACAGCATCTCAAAATTGTTGAAGGTGAGTGTACGTATTTCCACAGCTAACTAAAGATGTTGGTTTGCTTGGTTTTTTTTAAACAAAGTAATTTAATTAATTCCATATACAACATCAAATGAGTGATACACAAACGAAAACAAGACAGTGAGTCAGCAGAGGGCCGTCATTATAATTACCATGGATATAGCAACCTTGCACAAAAACAATACGTTGCACTCAAAAGCCTGATAGAACAGTTACTTGTCTGCTTCTGCTTCCCAGAATATATAGTAAGAAAACCAGACCAAAATGTCATGACTTTCAGCTACTAGTTCCTTGCCATCAACCATTTCATAGGTGCTGTGAGAAGACCAGAGTCACCACAGATCAAGCCTGGGGCTTAGCCTGCTTGTCCCCTGAGGCTAGTTTGTCAGCTGGTATGTTGTCCTACAGATCCCTTTACTGCTGTATCCCACCCACTTCCCAAAGATTCCCAAGAACTTATTCTGGGTATGTATTTTAACTGGCTCTGGCATTTGCTTGTAAGCTTTGGGCACAGATTTGCTAAGCATGACTTATAGTATTCCCACCAAAAAAGCCCAAACACCACAACCCCCAAACTCCATCTTCTGTTCAACCATGTTAGATGTTTAGATGACCCCTTCTGTGTCCAACTACCTCAAATGCTTGGACATTCTTAGTGACTCTGACCACACGTGTTTCCAAAGAGAAGATGAACAGGGCATTGGCAGAGGACACTTCTGTGTGTGAAGGGACCCTTGTCTTCACGACTATCCAACCCTGCAGGCTGCAGGCAGTGTGGTGCAAACACTGCACGGACATCCTCATTGCTGTCCCTCAGGCTTCTGAAAGCAGAGAAGAGAGCCCTGATGACTGTCTGTCTCCAAGATGATGGTTAAGTGGACGTGGGTGACAGTGAGGAGGAGCCCTGTGTGAGCCACAGAGTACCTTCCATCTCCCTCTTCCAGGTACCTCATGGTCATCTCCTTGGGCAACCCTATATTCCCAAAGGTATGAACACAATATCTCATTGCATGCAGACAGCTACTCACATGCCTGGGAGCTTGCAGAACTGAGACGTGGGTCTGTATTGTAGTGTCTGCTTTTTATATTACAAAATTCAAACAGGAATTTGAGGACTTCATGAAATAAAAGTGGGTTTTGGCAGCCCATGCAGCTCCATCTCAGCAATGGGATTTCTAATTCGGCTTTTCATACGTTTATACAGAGGTTCATCAAAAGTGTCTGGAGATCTGATGTTTGATAGCTCCATGTGCTTCAAGAATCCCCATATCATGTACAACAGTGTTTGATTTTAAAATTGTAGTTAATTATAATTATACAGCTCTGAACAATTTATTGCAGAATTAATGATGCTTATATGGCTCTTTCCTTACCTTTTAAGACAAACAGGTCAATACTAGTTCATACAGCAAGTGCCCCAAATTACTTTCAAGGTGTAATTCAGCAGTTGCTGCTCTCGAGCAGCCACGGCTCTTCCCATTTTCTGCCAGGGCAGTACTGCCATTTTGAACAGCCCCACGCTGCCTCCGCTCCGCAATGCTGCAAGTAGCTCCCAAACAAACAACAAAACGTTGCTGGCACCATCTGCTCCTTGGAAACCTGCCAACCAGCCTCCAGACCACAGGGAGGAGCTTGTGTTGGGATTTACTCCATATCCATCCTTTCTGGAGGTCCGCCTTTCGCTGCTGTCCTCAGTAGCCCTCCCAGCAGCTGTAGACAGAGCTTTGATCCTTTCATGGGGAAAAAATCTGCAATCTATTAACTATTTTCATCGTACTCATTGAGACGACCTCGTCTCCTCAGTTACAGCACAGCTACCTTGCTGGGTCTGCAAAGTGCCCAAGCCACAGAGGAACATTTTGTCCTTAGTGGTTATAGCTAACCCAAACCTTGTGAAAACAAGTAACGTATATAAAAACAATACTTTGGCAGCTACGGAAATACAGCCACTTTTGAGGAGAGTATCGCAGATATGCACACAGTGACATCCATCAGGGTGTCAGAGATGGAGCAGGGGCTACAGCATAGAACTTTCATCATGGGCAGTAAATAAGACAGGATGCTCACAAGGATGATGTCTCCAAATTTGGTCCAGACACTAGAGATAAACTTTCTTATGAAAATGTTAAAGGATCTTTTTGACCACACATTAAGACATCTCAATTTTGTAGGGAGGAAAAAAAAAGGGG
>VWZZ01001164.1:703685-749225 GCA_013399095.1 Psophia crepitans | reverse complement strand
ACCTGCACATGAAACAACCCCCCCCCCCCTTTTTTTTTTTTTTTCTCCTTTTCTTTTTCAGCTCAGGTTAGCAGGATCAGTTCCTCAGCCGTACAGGAAGCCTGGGGCAGATCTGGAAATAGGAGGTTTCCTGCCTTGATATGTAGTTGCCAGACTATCATCTCTCCTCTAAACACACACAAAATGTGCTCAGAGGAAACCAGGCAACACACAGAACTCATGAAAGAGTAGTTTTAGATCGGAAAGGGGCCCTTCTCAAACAAACCTTTATACTTTGGTCTGTTATCTCATGTATCAGGCAGTCGATAAGGAAGATACTGAGATTTGAGAGGCGCAGTGAAGTGGGGGGGTTGGTTGTTTGTTTTCAAAGAATCTTTACTTTAAATCCTACCCCAGCTGTACAAAACCCACCTGAAAATTAGCATATAGTAGATTAATATTTTGTATTAATTTTTAAATTATTTATTATTATTATGAGCACATTGTTCCCTCCACATTTATGCACTGCCATCACCAAAAAAAATGCAGACCACTGACCACTAAAGCTCGTACCATTTAGGATGGGATTCAGCCAATTCAGCAATAGCTAACTACAAGTTAGTCAAAACGCATAGACTCCCTCCCCAGCCAACACAGCCAGCCTCCCCTCCCAGGGGAAACATATCCCACCTTTACTGGACACTTTAGATGAGATGATTCCTCCTCTGTCAGGCATCTTCCCTTCCATGACTGAGATGAAAGGCTGGACAACTAGCTTACATGTGATGCCTAATTTTTAGACAGCTAATCCAAAACTAAAATGAACCCCACTCTTGCATACTTTTTTCCAAGTGGATTCCTTTGTAGTTTTAACATTAAATTTCTGCTACATTAAGGGGTGAACCTGTTTTTTTATTAGAAACTATTGTTCTAACACTACAAAAATCCTTACTGCATCAAAAAACTGTTTCAGTACTACCTGTAAAATACTTTTCCAATAATTTTGTTACTGTATTGTACATCACTTTCTTACATTACAAACCTGTGATTCTTACAAAGTCAGATTTCTAACCTATTAAAGGACATCTAACTGCACAGATTTAAAAATACTTAAGTGATTTACAAAGCTACACAAAAGCACCTTGACAGACATTTTAGATTTTTGACCTTTGACTTACCAGAGGCAAATATTTGCAGAGAGATGAGTTATCAGATTGTTTCATATATAAACTCATGCCAGTTTCTTTACAAGAATGCTAATGAAAACCCAAATTTGTCTTTTTCCAACATAAATGAGTATTTTAATAAAGAAAAACACCTCTTACTAGAAAGAATATCTTGATGTAAAAGTTTTAACATACACCCTTGATTAGAGGACTATAAATTCTTCCAATAGCAATTACAAGTCTCTAAACTGGGAGGAGATTGGGAAAAAAACCAACCCACAACAGAAGTGTACATTAAAAAAAAATTCATGTTTTTTATTTTAGAGATTTAATCTCTAAACAAGGAAATTTTAATACTTTCTTCTTGCATAAAAAATAAACAAACAAATTTTATCTATCCTGGTGCAATCCACTCGGTGAGTCATAAAAAATAAGACAAGCCAGCTGGGCCTGGAGTCCCATTCTCACTGGGGCCCCTTTTCATTGCCAGAACAGCGTAAAGCTGCCTCTGTGTAAAAGAAACGAAGCCCAGATGAACGTACGGCAGAGCACAGTGATTCTACAGTCATAGCTATTAGGAGAAATCCAGAACAGGATGTAGGAAAATCATACAAGCTGAATCTAAAGAGACGGAGGCCACATCTGGATAGAAGATTAAACGCAAGTGTGCTATACATATACAGGACAGAAAAATAAAATTACTTGGACCTAAACTGAGACATATCACAGTGATGACACAAAGAATAAACAGCAGCACTATGAGCTATGTTTGCTTACCAAGCAAGGAATGAAACTTTATGAAAAATTATTATTTTAAATGATCATAATGCTGGGATACGAAGGCAGTACATTTAGAGACTGATATTTCTAATCTTTGCTTACTGACTGCAGTAGTGATTGTATAAAATAAACCACTAAAAATTCCTAGCCAAGCAAAAAGCCTGATAATTTAACTTCCTGGCTTGGCTTCCAAAGACTAATGCAAAGTTTAGTAGCTGCACAGTCAAATAAATCTTTTGACTAGAGCTTTTTTTTTTTTTTTAGAAAATGGTAAATACGGTATTTTCTATATTATATACCAGAACTACAGTCACAACCCAAGAATGTAGATCTTTCACCCATTCATTACAGAAAATATTGCTTGAGGGAAACTGCTTTAAACTGATTTATGTGGTAGACACAGAAAGACAACCCAGTCAAATTGGACAATGTGGCAGATGGTAATGGATTTATGCATATTTATGTAGCGTGTATTTACTTGTCGACTTTGTTATCCATCTTTTGCCCCTTCCAAAAGTAGACGGCAATTTATAACAACTGTGATGCTGTGACTGGCTGACACTCCCTTCGCAGTCCTTTCCTCTGGACAGGCTAAAAAGCAGTGTGCTTTGTGCAGCTATTTTAATTGTTTTACAGTTTTATTACAAAACATCCTGTCTGTTACACTTGCTTCCTGAGGCTATCATAACAATGTTAGTTGCTACTGCTTAAATTTGCCTCAGGGTATCTGTTTTTACAGTTACAATTAAAGTCAGTAAGTAGTTCACCAACATGTTAACATTAATTTGTCTTTTAATTTATTTGACCTTTTAAACTAAGCAAGTAACTCACTGAGGTAAGGGATGCACAAAGTTTGACCATTATCATACTTTTTTTACAGTAACAAGCTTTCTGGCTCCTTTCCACCAAAACATTTAGGTCTTCAATCACAAGTGCTTTTATTTATTCTAAATTCCTTCAGAAAAGGCAAAATATTTTCACGTTGCATTTAATATGCATATGTTTTACATAACACGGTTGCATACACCACTGGTATAATCTTCAAAATTGGTAACAGGCTAACAGAGCAATCTGAGTGCAGTTTCTAAAACCTTGATGCACTAAAACTGCTGTGCACTTACACATCCTTACATTACTAAGGATCATTTACACAACACATCAAAACTGATACCAAAGCAAAGACCACGAGGATCCAAATAATCAGAAAACAACAAACTGCTTCAAGTTTTGATACCATTTTCTCACGGAGACACAGTAAATGCAGTAAATAAATAAAACTGTTATCAAAACCTTGTGACACCCTTGGTTCTGATTTAAAACCACAGCCCTGTGTGCCTTACATCCTCTATAGAAACTGATGCAAGAATACCTAGACACACATTTCAGTGTTTAGAATAAGATAAATATGTTAATACGTAATTAAATGTCACAAGTAAATGCAGTTTTATACTGATTACCTATCAATCTAAAATATATGTAAATAAGCATCCCAGGCTGCAGGGAGAATCTCTAGACAGGGTTTTAGGACTACTTTGACTAAGTCACTTTTAAGCTCACTCTAAGCTAAGCTGGTGCAGCTTCCCCACGTTTCTGATAAACATGCCCTTTGCCTATGGGCATCTTGAGCTGTCGAGTCTATTGAAAACCTGCTAAGAGGAGAGGGGTGCCCCTCACCCCAAAGGCACTCCCTGGTTAACTGGATCTGGGGGGTATGGTGAGAAGACTCATGAAATGGTCATTAACTGTTTAGAGCCATTTAGGCTCAAGCAAAAGGAGTAGAGAGGAGGGAGAAAAGCTTGGGGAAAAAAAAACCTAAAAAGAGGAAAAGATTAAATGAAAACAGCTCCTACCATCTAATCCAAAATAAATCCTCATAAAAAAGGGAGAAAAGTATTTATTCACTCCCCTCCAGGGTGATTAAAGCATTTGACTCCTTTTCTCACAAACCTCCCCCATGATGACCAAAGCTTTAAGCTGTTACTGCCATCTTCCTCCCAAGTTCCCAAGCCTCTCTCAGCTGCAAAAGCCCCTCCTCGGCTGTGCTCCTGAGCATCTACAGCCTTCACCCTTCTGCAGTGCGGCCATCAACAATGAACACCAGTATCTGCACCGAAATGACAATTTTACAGAAAAAAGAAAGAAAAAAAATTTTATTTCTGGGTGAGGAAAAAAATTATCAAAAAAGAGAGATATTAAAATATATGGGATTCTCAACAAATTTAATTTTGGCATCAGCAATAAAAATCAATTTTGCATCTGTTTGGTTTGTTTTTAGCATCTGATAGTGCATATAATTCTTACAGACACACAATGCAATTAAAACAAACAAAAAACTCCCACAAATAAAACAACACAACCCAGACCAGCTAAATATCTGTCTGCTTCCTCCAAGCTGCCGGCAGAACGTCCAAGCTGCCACGGGATTTAGTGCAGTGAGCTGTGGAAATAAGAAATCAGGCTCTGCCTCACCTTAGCACTGAGGCCACACAATATGAAGAAAAATGCTATGGCTGGAAGTGGTCGTCGGTCAATTACTCACCCTTTAAAATCCTATTATCTTCCAATTCTGCCGAGGTAAAAAAGGCACTGCTGAACACAGAAAGGCAGAAGAAACACTATCTTTTTAACCAAATGTGTCCAAAAGAGGTTGTCTTTCCATATGCTGCCAGTCACCCAGCTGAAAGGCTTGGTTCTGACTGGGTGGCTCCCAGCACCAAGCGAAGGTAATGGTATTTTAAGGAGAGAGGTGTATGTGGCAATATTTGACTTAAGGCTGTTTAGCACATCGGGGCTACAGAATAAGCAACAGAGATGAGTTCTAGATAAAGCAGATAAAAGGAATGCAAAACCTAGCCAAAAGAAAGACTAATGCCTGCCAGGTAAAATGCAAAACTATGTGTCAAGAAGAATATTCTGTAATGAGGCAGCAAGACACATTCAAAACATATTTCTAGCAGAGTGTAAGATCAGTGCTCTTGCCGTTAGAAACTTGCTTGATTGCCCCCACGCTGGCACGCACCTTTCACACGGCTAAGGACACACACCGCAACAGAGCAAGGCCCTATCGGACGCCATTCTGTGCCACGGCAGGATGAAAAGAATGAAGCTTTGCTCTGGTATAAACCGAGAGAGACGTTTTTATAATTTGGCCACCAATACTATGTATATCCCACCATCTGAACTCCAAAGATCTTAGAAAGGCCTGTGATCCCTCCCTGCCCTCCCCATCCTCACACTTGCATCTCGACAACAAAAACGTTTTAACGTAATTAAAACGGGGCCCCTGCAGAAGGTCTGCGCTTTCCCCTGCCCTGCGGAGATGAGATGGCATCACGTATGACCTGACGGCAAGCAAAGGAGGCTACCAGATCCCGCGCATCTCCCCAGAGCCCGCCAGCCTGCAGGGCCACAAGAGAAGGAAAACCACTGCGGAAAGGTGTGAGGCGAAAGCTCCTCTTCCCTGGCCACAGCGGCGCGAGGGATTATTTCCCAGGGACAGAAGCCCTCTGCTGGTCAAGGCTTTTTATAAGATGATTTACAGCGACTAAACACACACGGGGTTTAATGTATCGCTGGTTTTCCTACATCAGAGTAGAGCCGGGAATGAGAAATGTGGGAACACACTTCACAGTCCTTACGAAGGGAAAAAAAAAATAATCGGCTAACCAGATTACATCAATCTAATCATCCTTCTTATTCTTACTAACTGGGTAACTTCTGTTTTGTTATTTCAAAAAAACGCCGCCCACCCCATAGTTAAATACGTAATCGCTTTTCAAAAGTGTTCGTGACTTGAACAGTCCTGACCCCACACACACACACTCGACGCCTCTTTCACGCGAGCGTGACAGGAACCATGCAAATAAATCATGTTACCAGGATAAGTACCCAAACCTGCAATTTGTTCTCCAGCACAAGTATTTAATATTAACTGTATTATTTTGTTCAACATTTTTAATATTTAATATCGTTATTAGAAATCTGTATTTAGGTTTCCAAAATTATGTTTAAGCATACAACGATGCATTACCTCACTTTCCCATGAAACTATAATATCAATCTTTAAAGCAAATCAAATCTATTTTTGGCTTTGACTGTAAGCAGGCTTAGTAGCTGTTGTATTGGGTTAACTGTGTTTTTGGTACCTGTTCATGAGACAAGACATACGTAAGCAACCACCTTTTTAGACCCACCCCTCAAGTTCAACAGAAAAGGCTGAATGAATTCTTGATGGCTGCAAGAAATCAAAAGGCTTGTTCTGGCCAAAAAAAGAGCCTCTACAGACAAGCTAATCTTTGGATACACAGATTTTATCATGCACACAAATATACAAACACACACATGATTCCTTGTCTCCACGCCATCCCAGTGCTGTTATTATTTATTTATTGTTATTACCGAGATGCCAGGGGACTTTAGTCAAGACTCAGACTTTACAGTCTAGTGCTTCATACAGGCACCAAGAGTAAGGGTTGATCCTGCATCCATATCATTTTCACTGCAAATTCAGCATCTAGGATATTGCAAAAGTCGGGGAAAAAAGAAGTAATTATCGTCCTCATACACCTTAGTCCAAAGCTCTTAGTCCACAGTTTTGCAGCTCAGTGCGTTTATGCTTGGCATCTTTAAATCCATCCAGAATAAAGAAATCAATGAAAATATATAAATAAAAAGACATCCAATCAGGTACAGTTCTACATAAGGGAATTCTGCTGCGTGGTGGAAGCAGCGTATTTCTAAATCTATACCAACAAACAAACAGTAAATCAATGCAATACAGCAACTATACCAAAAAAATCTTGACATTAAGCTATCCCTAAAAACTATTTTAAAATTCTGTACAGCAGGATCCTTAAAAATTAAGCTAATGCCCTTATAAATTAATTACAGATGAATCTTTCCATCAAAAAAGGGGGTGACCAGCATGGCAGAGCACACCACTTCTGTACACGTATAACCCTAAGCAGCTGGACAATCAACACCAGAGAAGTCACTGCTTGATGGTCAATGCATATTCTGTGCGGCAGTCTAGAAGCCACTTTTATCTACTACCAGTCAGCAAGACTGAATGTTTATTCACCCAGCTCAAAAATCCAGGCTCATAGGTATCAAAATTTGCCCATGCATCTGAGCTTAGCTAGCAGCTGAAGCCTCTTCTGGGGAAGAAATACATGAATATAAACATGACAGGGTTCTCCGAGAGGAGATACAGTAGTCTGGCCTGAAGATCTGAATGAGCTACGACGAGACTCCCAAGCCATCACTCTTTTTAACAAATTGTTACAGCAGCAACCAAGAGCCTCATTCACGTGCACTGAATTCAAGTGGTTGATACCTTAAATCTGTTATTCTCTTATTTCTTGGCATCTCACTTTATAACCCCAGGCAACAATGCCCTCCTGATGTTGTGCTTCTTGAGTGATTTTCTAGAATTTTTTTAAAATGATACAAAGAATTTCTATTAAATTACATCACAGTGATAACTACTTGGATCAACAGGAGGACTGATTCTTCAGGCTCAACACGCACCTTTCTGTTACGTCATTGCCAGGAGTAACTACTACACTGTTGTCCTCCACACCATATCCAGACGAGAAGGAGGCACCTGCAAGGAGGTTGTGTATGTGCATCTCCTCACAAGACTGGAACCAAATTTATGGGTGTCAGCCTAAGATCCAGGCAGGAATTTGCTCCAGTGGACACAAACTCTTCCTGCCTATTCAGTCCAAGCTTCCCACCGATCCGCTTGGGTGCTACTGTCCTCCATGTTCTAGAGGAGGAAATGGGAGTAAAAGGCATTGCACTTGTGCAGGGTACAGTTTTACAGAAAATGGCACTCTTGGCCAGTGGGTAAAACGACATAATTTTAAAACACCATTTTTGAAGGGGAAAAAATAATAAAATCACGTGGGAAATCACATCCTGTCGAAACTAACTTGCCCCATGTCCCATTCTCTCAGGAATACTTGTCTAACAAAGGAGCTTAAAAGTAACTGCAATTACAACACGCTAATACTTACAAATCTTTTAACACAACTCATCATTTGATAGTTCTGACAAAGTACTTTCTGGATATATTACGAATGTCTTGTTATAAAAGCAAACCACTATCTCTAAGATTCAAGTTCTATGAAAACCCACAGATAAAATTTATACTTAATTTTGAAGATGTAAAACAAGCCTGATGTTTCCACTTAAATTAAAACCACTATTACAAGAACAAAAATGTGTGTTCTGAAGCTTGGAGAAGACCGAGCAGTGGTGAGCCAAGCTCTTTGCAGGACAGTTACGAAGGGTGGAAGTTATTTTTAATAAATTGCCACAAGTCTTAGTTCTAAATGTATTAAGAAGCAAGCATAGAGTCTTTAATCCATATTCCAGCAAAAGCAAGCTTCCCGGGAAACTGAGAGCAGCACGCCAAACCTGTAGTATTAAGACAACTCTAGGACTGGTTCTTCAGCAAAACCTGCTCCTCAGACAGTTGTGTTCACTTCAAGAAGACTTCTAAAGCAGTGAGATGTTCTTCCAAGTCAGCACGGGTAGCACGATCTGGCCCTGCAACACACAGGCTACCTGAAGCCCTGTGACGTTAAAGAACACATGATGTATTAGCAGTATTAAATTGTTACTGTATTAACATTTAACTATGTTTAAGCAGTAGATGTCAAAGGGTGTGCATTAGCCTCGGGCGCTGAGGAACCTGGAAGAAGGCATGATTTGGGGTGACCCCATAGAGCTGCAGAGAGAGCAGAAAACCGCAGGGACCAGGATCAACCTCAGTGAGTTTCACAACAAGCACTTAGGGTAAGGCTGGGGAAAGCCGACACACATACATGTGCAAATAAAGAAGGAAATAAAGGTGTTCATTCAACAGAGTGAGTCACGTTCAATTTTGTCTTCACACAGACTGAAGACAAAAGGAGGAACAATACACAGATCCAATCCAAAACCGACCAATGTAACTGAACAAATTTTTCTTCATAATCTAGAACACGTGCCGCCTGAATAACCCAACAAAACATAAATAACTATTAACAAAAAGGGAATTTTAGCAAAAGAGGAAGTCACACCAAGCATCATAAAAAAGTCAGTGCAATGGATCGGATAAGACAGTATCTGTAACTACAATAATTAAATCAGTTATAATTGGGGGAGCACAGGCACACCGCATCACCTCGCCAGTGCTGGAATGGCGCAGGTCAGGCAGGGCGCCTTGCTCCAAGCTGCTGCCAAACAGCCCAGCCCAGCCCAACGCACCAGCGCCGACGCCGCCCACGCCAGCGCCTCTCAAACACGGACCTATGGTTCAGGTTACAATGGCTCCTATTCAAAGGCTCGGTTATACTGCCAAGAAGTGTAAGGAGTCTTCACATTAAGCAGGAATCAAAGCCACAAATATTTGTAAGGCTGGCAGGACTTAACAGTGCTGGAGCGATGCAGGTTTCCTACCATTCCAGCAAAGCCATCAAGGAGTGTGAGTTTTTGATCGCTTTAAGGCTCCCTTGTATCTGGTAAGAGCATTATGCAGTGTGAGAGTACCTCGAAATCTGTAGTACTGCATCCAGAGTAACTGGAAGGAAAGTCATGTGGATTAAAATAAAAAAACCCCAAACCTAACTTCAATTTTAAAATTAACAATTGAGACCTCAGAGATCTTGCTCGTATCTCAAATGCAGCATTGGGAAATTGTGGTTTTACTTGTAGCGAAGCTAATGATAAGTAAACATATCAATTCTGAGAATATTTTATTGCACCTTATTTTGAGCCATAATTTAGCTCTGTGCTGCATTGTATTTATCCCTCTGGAATTTGGCTCCCGTACCTACAAAATTCAGTTTAGCTCAGGTGGCAAAGGTTAATGCTTCCACACGCTAATGTTTCAAAACCTGACATCCACTCAGCAGAAGTGGTGACAAGGTTTTCAAAAAAGTGAAGCAAGAATGGTGTGTGGCAATCCAATTATGGGGCTATCGTGCATCAGGTTTTTCTAGCATACCCTCCTCTTTTCCCACTCAGATATTTCATGCAGGTAAAAAAAGGATGAGGTCTCTGTTGAGGCTCCAATGATGCTTTTACTCAGCATAAAGCTGAAAGATGGTAATGAAATAACTAAATGCATGTGAGCATATCTCCTTGGTAACCTAAGTAAATGTATATAAGGCAGTCAACATAAAGATGTTAAGACACCTCTGAGTTGCAATGTTCAGTCCCCTCGTGGTCTCATTCCAGCAAACTATTTTTCCAGTATAGGTGACAGGAGAAGAGGGGAAAAAGAAAAAGGAAAAAGGGAAGACAAGCAAGCCAGCGTTAAAAAAGCAATATGTTCAGGTGCTGCTTTGACAGTTCGCAACACATTTTGTTCTGCATTCTCACAATTCTCCCTTCTTTCCCTTTTGCTTCCCCTCAGTCTTCTTTAAGACCACGTGAATAATTTTTTTTCCTTCTTTTTCAGTTTCTTTGCCTGACTATCCACCAATCTTTTACTTCTCTGCTTAAGTTTCTCTCCTATTCCCTCCCCTGTGAATCTAAGTCAGTGTCTTTTTTTTAAGTTGCTTCCTCATTTCATGAATGCTCCCTCGCCCCTCCAAAAAAAAAAAACAAAAAAACCCCAAAACACATTTAATAAAAGGCTGTACTGAAACCAGTATTTCCCTTGTGCAGGACGCAGCTTTGGTGACACTCACGGTCCTGCCGGAGACAGGACAGCGGTATGGCAGCACAGCTAATTAAGTACCTTTTCCTTCAAATTCCATATGGACTCCATTTTCACCATGCTTCTTAAGTAAGACTCATCACAGCAGTTATCTTCTGGACTATGAACAATATTGAAGCGTAGCACATAATATTTATATAAAAACACGTTACAAATTGATCCTGAGGGCAGGAATGGTAATTTTGCTGTCTACACAAACTATCTTTAAGTGCAGTTAAGAAATCATTTCACGGACTCAAAGTATATAATAAAATGAAGGTAATAAGCATGACTGAGACACAGAGGGAACAAATTACCTTCTGGCAATATACCCTACAATTGTGACTGGATAAAACTGTTAATCCGCAGCTGAGCAGAAAAAGTATAATCTGAAGGGATTTCTTCATTTAAAATGAAACAAACTGCTATCCTTTGATAAAACAGTAAGAACTTACAGTATGACACAAATTACAGAAAAGAGCGCAACAGGACACAATTCCAATAGAAAAAAGAAGAAGAAAGTTATTCTTTATCTCCAGCATTAAAAAGCTGCTTTAGTTGAGTAGAAAATACAGGCTAATAGAATCACGAGGCTAGATTCCTCCTCTGCTCACTCATACCGTTCTGCTGATAACCTGAATCCAAAGCTTTTTTCCTATTGCTCCCTCTTGTCTTACTGGTACTAAAGATCTAAGCTGTTACACCGAATTAAAGTAAAACAAAACAAAAAGATTTCCTATGAAACAGCTACTCAAACTGCACTTACAAACCATGGGTGCTTCTCCATTTGAAATTAAACGATACTCATCTTTCACAGACAAAGCATCACGAGATTTGACTACACAGAGTAATCTTTCAGCACGATTATTACTAATTGCTTCTTGTGATTCCATTTTCCAAACACGTTCTGACAAGAAATACAGAAAGCAGTGCAGGTCAGGTCTTAGAAGCGAAAGCCAAAAGTACAATTAGAATTAAGAAACAATTCAACAGGTTAAATTAGGAATACCTTTCTACGCTTAGGCAGACAAGCAACACAAAACCATTTAGTTTGTGTTGAAGCAAGTGTCTGCACATGAGATATTATATCCCTGTTTCCAGCACAGAAACTACAGCACAGTCACTAAAACTGTAAATTCATCCTTTTACAGTCCCACAAAGAACCTCTCCACAGAAACACCCCTCTAACAGCAGAGTGGACTTTTTGGGGTTTCCCCCAGACTACATCAACCCACTACTTGCAGATGCGGACGCTGCACGTCACAGGCGCAGTACAAACATCAAACCGGGCTGCTGCAGGCTTCAGGGGCCGACTTCAGTGGAAGACAGCCACATCTTGCTGTGGGGAAAACAGGCCAAGCAATTAAATATGCATCAGCATTAAAGCTGAATGTACAGAAATAGTTTACAGACACAGTTTTGGCTTACCAGCTCTGCATGCACAGCCTGCGCATGTATTTCCTTTTTAACTATTAAGACAAAACTTTTGCACAATATATCTTCTTGTGACACTACCTTTACCACTGTATGCATGACCGAGTATTGGAGCAATAAAAAAATAATATGACAGCATTAGCAGAAAATAGACTTTTTTTTTACTAGAAACTTGTTCAAAATATAATTGACTTTACAGATAATACCTGTCCCATTAACATTAATAAAAAGTATCTTATAAAATCCCTTCCTTGGTGCTTAAGTTTTCAGTTTACAGCTCTGACCTTCCAACTATTTCTTTTTTCCTTTACCTTTTTATGTCTTAGTTAACTCCTAATAATATAATTCATAATAATACAAATGCATAATAAAATGTCTGTGAGCCACTCCACCTCGGAGCAACATCCACAGCGCACAAGAAAAAGTGCGGAAACGCTCAGCTACAGCCGCACACTTACTCTTTACTGTCAACAGCGAAATGAGGCTACCAGCATCCAGCATTTCATATGATTTAATGTATAATGAATCTGGCACATCCACAGGTGCAAAAAGGAAATTCTTTTTTCCCTTCGCTACGGCAGCTGACGAACCCTTCGAAGTGTCAACAACTTCTTACAGAGAGATAAAGACAATGGATAGCCCCACCAAGCCACTAACGTCTGTCCAAAACCCGTAGTTCCTCTTTTCTCCTTCCAGCACTTACCCAAGCTAGCATGCGCCTGTACAAGTCTTTAAAGCACTGAACATTTAAGCATGTCACAATTCTATGATGTCTCCTTTATATAATTAGTACTAACATATGGCCCACAATCAGCGTGGGAAATCTAAAATATTCTTTGGGAAGCTGTCAAACCTAAAGGGATATATTTTTCAGTAAGTGGAAAGAATTAAATACGCAAATCCTGCTCACAATAGGGATAGCAAGGAAATGGAACTTCAGCCCAACAGGCGTGCTTGCTCACGGTATCAAACGCAGGGTTATCCTGCTCCAGACCTGTCAGTGTCAGCGCAAAGCAGAATATACAGCGGCAGGCAGAGCCGCTCTGCAGCCACCACTTTGCTTGGATTTTAGCAGTGCTGTGGAAAACCATACAGTACGTAAAACTAAAACCCACTGTGAAAACACCGGCTATAGGTAACACACTGCTCTGAATATGGATTCGTGGCAGATTGTATTAATCCATATTCCTTTCAGAACTTCAGTTGTCTCCTGGACAAGTCTGTAACATCTCCAGCAAGTAACGCGCCATGTGCCAGCACAGACCACTTGTATGCAAGCCCACCCCAATTCTTTGTTCAGAGATAAAAGCCCAACATCCCTAAAAATCTCAAGGCTACATTTTCATTCTCCTTCGCCGGTTTCCGACTAGGAAAGCTCTATCCGATTCAAGCGTGGCATCACCATGACCACTGGCAGCAGGCATCCCCCTTCCACCACGGCGAATGACCAACTCTAGGAGACAGCAGAATTAATCAAGGAGACCATCCAAGCCAGCATCCACATATTAGCAATAGCTTATCTCCCTCCCCTGAGATAAGCTTTCAGGATTAACAGTTGTGCCTGTTACTTATTAATGAATTGTTAATTAATCAGTTGTACAGATCCAGATGAAACACGACCAGAAATGCACAGATCTCCCAGTGACAACAGTGAGCTGAACATCAGGAGAGCTTCCGCAGCATCCAAGTGTTCATGATTTCCCTGGGAAGTCCGACTGGCTTTCCCACAGATCAAAGGAACTAGAATAGACTGACATGTGTGTAGCAGCAGCAAAAATTCCTTGCAAAGTAGATAGCATAGACACACAGCTAATAACTTTACTCCGGTTCAGCATTATTTAGTGAGGAAAAAGAAAAATTTGAAATCACTGATGATCCCACATTAAAGAAATAATATGCTCCAAAATGATTTGATCATCATTAGGTTTCAGAATAACCACTGAAATATGGAACCAGCTATACATTTCTCAAAACAGTTGTTGGTGAAGTCAAGTCTGCTCTGTAAAACCCTTTCTTAAAGGCAACTTCACCAATATAAAAGCTCACTAGTTTTGTCTGAATAAAATCCCGCACCCCGTGGTTAAGAATCTGCCAAGCAAGTCAAATAAACTAAACAAGCAGAGTTGGCATTTGACATGTCTCTTAAGAGTGAGCTGTGACAAGTTACTGACGATCTCAGTCAGAAAGCAACTCATAGCGTGCTGTAAAAGGTGGAAAGGCATGAAGAAATCCAGAGATAAGGACCAAATGTTGAGCTGGGACAAACGGGTTAAAACTGTTTTCAGTGAACAACACTGCTCAGATCGGCTCTAAACCTGTCCCTCCAAACGTTCTGCACCTTTTATTGTTAGGTGGATTCACTCTTAACAACACTGTAGCCTAAAAATGTGCTCTAAATGTGTGAACAGCAGGATGTTGACATAAAATGTATTTTGAATCTTAGTTTCAGCCCCAAACGTGCAACATTTGCCTACAGTAAGAGCCTCACAAAGCTGGAAAACTGGCAGTTGTGAAAAGGAATTAGAAGTGTTAACAGGTTTATGGAAGAAAAACTTAACCATTGCACTCCGTGCATGTCAAAAGGCGGCGGCAGGAAGGAAGATTACAGAGGGAGGAACCACTTGGACTGAGCTGGTAGCTGCAGAGAGACAAGTTTGCGATGCCATCACCAGCCAGTTTCATAACAGGCTTTTCCAGTGAATGGGAAAATTAAAAACAGCAAACCGAAACAAGCCAGCTGGAGATGAGAAAACAGGATCCAAAGAGTTTTCTGCCTTACATCAACAAAGTATATGGGCCTTTCCTTATTCTTTTAACTATATTCAAGTTACTAATTTTATTCAAATCCTCCTTGCAGCTCGCTAGCTGTTGAAAGCTCTGTCTGATCCGTCTCTCACAAGTTTCAAAGGTGGAAGGAGAAATGTGTTAGATGATGTCTTAACTTGTCCAGATAACTCAAATTTTTTCTAAAATGACTACCACTGTTTTATCTAAGTGCTATAAAACAACCAGAGATGGAAGTTGGTTTGCCATGACAAGAAAAGAAACAGACCCAAGGTGTTCATGTTTGCATTTAATTACCGAATAAATGAGAGCAATTGTGTGGTGAGGTGATACAACTCGACATGGTTACTTTCAACCTTGCATTTTCCTGGTGTGTGCCTATCAGAAAGGTTTGTTCTTCCTTCCTTCTCAGCCCCTTTCCTCCCCGATTTTCAGTTCTTGACTTTCAACTCTCAGGTTGCATGGCATTAATTAAAAGGAACAGTGCAAGAGGAGCCGAACATACAAGGTATCACGTTTTTGAAATCTGTATCAGGCATTCTTCCTAGTATCCACGCAGCAAAGATTGCCTCTGCTTGAAAATGAGCGTCAACGGACAACTGGGAAGGCATGGTGAACCAAGGTCTCAGAATTAAGTATTATTTAAGAGCACAATATGCAGTGATACAAATGACATTTTTGCAGTGAAACAGTGCTATTAACCTCAGAGCAAATGAGTGATGTGCATCCTTCCCGCAGTCAAACTCTTCTTTAATAGAGACAAAGCATGAGAAAAGATGCAAAGGCTTTTAAACACAAGGGAGACTACAACCTAAAGCCAAATTTTCACTCGTATTAATAAGGTTACTTTACATCACTGCAGTAAAAGGAACAGTAAAACCTTTACACTGTCAAGACATCAGGAGTAGAACAAAACACCTTTAATATAAATGACAGAATCAGACCTAGCAAGACTCAAATCTAGGGAAAAAAATCTTAGATATAATATTATATCACATTGTATAACATAATATGGTAACAGATAGTATAATGTTATATATATTTTTTATTTAGGAGCAGGGCAGTCAGCATGTGTATAGCCAATAACTGTCTTGATTTCTCTCCTAAAAGATGAAGGGGAAACAATGCTTTTGTCAGATTTCACTCTGAAATCTGAAGAGGATCAGAACTACCAGTAGCCATGAATGTTGATGCCTTAAGTAATTTAACATAAACACATAAAATGAAATTCTTGTTTTCAAGTATAGCACTAAAAGCTAAAGGAGCTTGTTCAGTTGAGTTTGCTGGCTTCTTCCAATCTTAACAGCCTTTCACTTCCTTTTATTCACCATTATTTCCCAGTTAAATCCCATTCATATATTTGACATGCCAATCTCAGCCTACGCGACAAATATTACTTAATTAGCTGTGTTAATGCTTATTTCAGAATGCATGAGGTCACTCCTCCAATTGTATAAATCATTACACAAATTCTTTCCATTTAGAGAAGCACAAACCATCTCAAAAGACCTTAAATTTTAACTAAAACCTACCAAAAATTACCAAAACAAGTTTCCATTAATAAAGGAATACTACAGGTAATGTAGTGAGATTATGGTAATTCAAAGTCAAAGAGGTGTAATTTTAATATTGACAACAGCAACAACAAAAAAGGGACTTTTCCACGACAAACAGTAATATTCTGACTCTCAGGAAACTTGAGGCACTCTTTGTTACTGAAAATAATTTTGAATCCTCATTCACAGAGGAGTACTTCACTGCTACCATGCTACAAAGCCTTACGAACCTGATTTTACACTGATGACTTCAGGTATCGACAAGAAAGTAAAGCCAAGCGAAAACATGCATGAAAGATAACCAAATGGTTTTGCAGGACAAAATCAAATTACTTTTTGTCCTGTTTTTCATTTTCGGTAATGTAAGTTATTAATAATCAGAAATAAAGAAAATTCTACGTATGTTTTATGCAACACAAAAGTTCTCAATGAGCGGAAGCACATCTCCAAAGTAACAGCAGTAAAACAACATGCGACGCAAAAATATTCACGGGCTCCTCAAATGTCAGTCACAGTCTGAACGCCTCAAATCACCTTCCACTTGCTCATCACCGCCCCTGACAGCACATGCAGAAAGCAAGGAGGGTACAAGCCGCCCTTCTCGGCAGCAGCGCAACCCAGGAGACGCAGCGAGGCGGCGCGGCGTGCGATTTTTCAGACCGTCCTCACATCGCGGTTTGTTTCTAAAGCAATTCGGTCCTTTCCCAGAGCTCGCCAACACAACCCGAGAGCACATGGACTAAACTACCCTCTTCTCACGTGGAATGATGTTTTACCATGGCAAGTGACCCCACCCTCCCCAAGGTAATTTAGGCAGCACTGAGCCAATGAATTTGTAACGGGAATACGAACTGCTTAGGGAGCACCAGCTGCTTTATTCCCCTTCTGTCTTCCTCTCTTTTATTGAGTCTGATGCCTCACCTGCCTAACCTGTGAGTTTCTAAAGCTTTACCAAGCAAGACTCCATCCTCAAAAGGTCCTGTTACATCCCAGTCTGAAAAAAAAAACCCCACATAAAACCATTGCATTTTGTCTTTGCTCTCTCTGTTGGAAGGCCCGGGCTGCCGAGCATCACCCTGGTACTGCTGCACAGGTACCACCCGGCAGGGCTGGCCTGCAACCTTCGCCGGCACCAAAGCGCTCACCTGGCACAACCAGCGATCCACGTTCAGATAAGCATTTTCCTCCCCTTCTCCGTGCATCCGCTGTGCTCTAGTCCAAGACGTTGTGTTAAGGAGAGCGACTTCTGAGGCTTGTAGTACTCTGTCGTGAAAAATCACTTTACTGTGGCCACAACCAGCAGAGCACTTAAATGCAGGCTTAGCTAAGCCCTCGATGAGTTCTGCTAAAACCAGTGAGGAATACATGTGCTTAAAATTAATTTCATGTGTAAATGCTCCAGAACTGGCTCATATTCCTACTATAACACCACCCCTACAATTTCACTTTAAAGTTTATCAGGCAATTCCTGTTTCTGGCATAATATACCCGATTCTTTCACCAAACAGTGCAAGTAGTTGCTGCGTCTTTCACGGAAACTTCCACAAAAAAGAGGGAAAAAGCACCCTCACAAACTGCCTACCCACCCCCAGTATTTTTATCTTTGAGAAAAATTTAAGTTGTTGAAGGGGAAATCCTCAGCAATATGCCTGAGTTTCTTTAAAATAAAATTATATGCCAATAAAAACCCCAATTATTTAAAGTTAATTTGTGTCTATTCACAAAGAACAGTATTTGCAAAAAGAATTAAATACCTAGAGGTTTTTTTAACGATTTTGTAGGACAGAAAAACCCAACTTACTACAATTCAGAGACAAAACAAAACCTCACAGATCTGCAACAGCACTTCCAGTAAATGCACAATACGCAAAAGAAATTTTAATCCCTACATGCGGTCCGTAAGATGAGGTGGGAGTTATTTGCACTTACCAGGAAGATGTGCCAAATACCTCCCCCCGGTTTATTTCCACTCCCTGTGAAGCCCAGCTCTCGCAACTCTTCCCTGCTTGGCAGCTGGAGGGGTAGCTCAGAGCGACATACGTGGGGAAACCTAAATGCTAAAGCATCTGAGGCTCGAGTCTGTGAGGAACCAGCCCGGCACATCGCCTTTGGCAGCATTACTGGCCCATCTAATCAGAGAGAGCTGAATTTCACGAGTCTCACTGAATGCAACGGCACAAAACAATATCCCTTGGGAATACAATGACCGAAGAAGTAAGATTATTTATCATTGTGCTTTGCAAAAGGAACTTCTTTGGAAGCCGCAGGAGGCTTTCTATATAAAAAAAAATCTTCTTGATTGGCTCTTTGATATTAACAAAAGGCTCTATTCTACCCTCTGTGTGAGCACATGGTTTCCCTTAATGCTGAAAGAAGTTACACACGTACGTGGGAGAATTTTCATCATAATCCCTTGCAACGGCATCCTTCAGTTTTCACAGCTCTCCACCTATGGTCACATTCTGAAGGGAAAAAAACACCCGATGCGTTTAGAAGTTAAAAGAAGCCAGTGTATCTAAAGGACGGAGTTCACAGAGCAGATCAGCCCCAGGGTCTGGGCCAGCCAAACACTCTCCACAGTAAGTCACATTCTGTATTTATTCATGATCACATGGACAAGAAACAGAAGCTTACAACCAGAGTCAGACTTGGATTTCATACACGAGTTGAAAACCCAGTTGTTGCACTGAATAAGCAGAAGTGTTCGGCACCAGCTAACTTCTTATCTTCCAGATGGAAGTGGTACACGCGTTTAGGTCAGGCTGGCTGCACGGCACGTAGTTTCACCTTGTATAAACGTGAGACTCTCCAACACACAAAAAGCTACAACCCTGCTACGCTGATGAAAAGCTAGGAAGGAATATTGGGGAACGTTGTGTTGAGGGAGGACATACGCTTCCACCCCGCACCAATTTTCACATCAGTTTTAGTGCAATCATTTGTTTGTGACTCCATTGCTTTTTTGTCATGGAAAAAAAAGAAGAAATAAAATCACATTCTTCTCTACGAGGGTTGCATTTTCCAAATAAAGGGAGTTGTGGCTGAAATGCTGATTACCCAGAAGAAACCCTAACAAAAGCAAATGTCATAAACTATAACTATACACCACACAATATATGCAGTTCCACTGCAAATGTGGCCCTAGCCATGAGAGCAGGAATGTCTTTTGAGTGCCATCACGAACAGGACGAATAAGGATATTTATGAATGGGCAGTAGCTGCTTGTGCTCATTGCCCTGGGAGAAGCATATATATTCCTAACAGCTAGTGGACTTGAATAAGTTCCACACATTTACTTTGTTTCAGAAGAACACACAAGCTACACCAGAGTCTAGGATTTAAGGCTCATCCAAATCAGTGTCAGTTGTCATGGGAAGGGAAAAAAAATAAAATAATATCCATAGTCAGCTAATATGTGAACACATTCAAGCACACTCCATCCTGGAATATACTTCTGACAAATGTGTAGTGAAACCCTGATTAAACATGCTATTTGGTATGACTCTAAATCTACTTTTCTTGAGGGTATTTCCATGAATACACTCTCAATTAGACAAATACATATCACTAGATATTTATCAGAGACCACTTATTCAGAAATACATTCCATGAATAAGCACACAAAAAAATTGCCTTTTTTTTGCCATTTCTTCCCCTTTATATTACTAGGGGTTTGAGACTTCAGTATTCACAAAAGAATTACATACTTTCTGCTGCACTGGAGATGCATAAAAATGCAAGAACCTTGGAAAAAAACCATCAAAATGGACAGTCAGACTAATGAGATCTGTGGTCTGTCTAATGTCTGGCCCATTTGTGACTAGTACCACAAAGAAAGGTATATTGTACTGCACAAGTACAGAATAACCTGCCTATAGTAAACTTGCTTTTTTTCCTAGAGCTATGCCTTAAAACGCTGGAGGTAAAGGCGGTGTTTATCCTAACTCTTGCCGATGCACAAATTCTAATCATCCATGTAAACGGCTGTTTTTCTTTTTGAATTCATGCATTTAGACTGCGGTATCCACTTTGCCACAAGTTCCTGAAGTTAATTATGTGTTGTATAAAACAAAAGTTTCTATCAGTTATCTCAATTTACTGCCTTTCAATGTAGTTCTTCGTTCTTGTTGCAAGTTAAAGTGCATGATTTATTTATATACACACAAACTACTGACTGCTCACCCTCTAACCTAACTAAGCTGGTTCTATTTCTTTCAGTACCTTGTCACAAGGAATTCCTTCCAATGCCACAAATCACTCCTGCCCATCTGCAGTCCTTCTTTATTTTACTGTATTTTCTCAAGAGTGATGCAGAACAAAACACAACATTCCTATTATAAAACATCATGATGTAAACCAGTCTTAACTACTAACCAGGAATTACTGCCATTCTGTTTTATAAAATGATTGGGTTTTTTTCTTTCTTTGAGAGCCAGATAAAAGTCTAATGTGGTAGGTTTTTTTTTTTCTCCCCTGCAGCAAACGTAGTTAATTTCATATTCAGCAACATGCAATTAGGTCAAATTATGTACTTGGAAGATTGTACTTGGATTTGTCAGCTGCAAAACTTCATCTGCCATCCCAGTGCCTAGTCCCGAAGCTTTGCTAGATAGTCCCTGAAGTTCCTCAGCCTTCTTCCAAGTCATTTTGTACCTCTCACAAATTCCAACATCTCTTTACTCACCCTTTGGGATCGCTACACAACAGTAACGTTAACAACATTCACCCTACTATTCACATTTCTACGTCTTCCAATTAATGTTCTATGATGTCCAAGTCATCGTGTGCCCAAGTGGCTCTAAGCATGACAACAATCCTGAGTTACACCATGCTGCAACTCCTGCAGAAGTTAACAGTTCCAATAAATCTGACGCATGCTTCTGCACACACTATTCTTAAAAGTTTCTTATAGGATAGCGCTTTGGGAAGAGAACTTGTAGAAAGTCTAGAAAAAAAATACACCCATTAATATCTTCTAACACAAAATAATTGTCTTAGTTTTAGTTATACCTGTTCATCATCTTTAATTGTACCTGCATCTTCTTCATTGGACCTACTTCCAAAAACATTCAAAACAAGACAAAAATCTATTACGGTCTATTATCTTGTGTACTTTTATTTGCCTCTTCTTCCTAGGAAGATTCAACTCTGAATGAAGAAAAGGGCCACAGACATCCTGTGATCCAGCAAACCCTTTCTGTTGCAATAGATTTTATACAAAAGACAGTGGAATATTACAATAGGCAGCAATATAACCAAGAAAAGGAGAGGTTATGCTTTGATGTGAATCATCAAATTCTCACAATATTTCACTAAGGCTGTCTGGCTGCTGGTACCACCACCAGCTGACAGATTTTCTTTCTTCTTAGTCCTTAGTTGGGTAATCCAAACATGGGCCAACAGTCCCGCTTGAAATACTACACAGTAGTGAAATTCACTCCTATTGTTGAAAAAGCATTTGTCCCAAAAGGCACTGTTCTAACTTCAAAAGCCTGCAAACAGCAATGCTTCTAAGAGCTTACATGCATCCCCCACAAAACCTGTATCCATTTAAGTGTCAGCTCACAAGTGTACCTAAGACGTATAAGAAAGCACTTCCATTTCTGGGATTTTAGAAGGTTCTTTGGTACACTAGGTCGCAGTCAACCTTTAGTAAAAAATTGCTGCAATGGGTCAGACACGAGTGCTACATTTAAACTCCATTTTCACTGCTTTTTTGTCCTTTTTTTGAGGGGGAAATTTCTCCCCTTTTTAAAAACAGTTTGTCCTTGTTTATGTCAGCTATTGCGCCTCATCTAAAATCATCAGAACCAATGATTTGGAAATACTCCTATAGGAATCTTTTTTCCTGAAAGCACAGTATCAGGTGGTCATCTCCATCTTAAGAAATAGCTTTCCAAAGCAAAACGAGCATTGATCACAGCACCTGAATACACCCAAGCAGGTAATCATTTCACCTTCCCAGTACTTACTATCAGCATAACCTTTAAAGTACCAGAACAAGAGCCAGTAACAAACCACAGCCATTACTGAAACCGGGAAGCAAAGCAGTCCGTAACTTCAGATGTAGACCATGCCATCATAAAATGCTTAAGAGAACCAACTGTGAATTAAGCATTACAGAAAAAGAATGACAAGTTATTTCTTTTCCAGAGTGGACCAATATAGTAAACGCTGGATTTAAAAGTGAGATGGACTGCAGGTATGTAGCTTCTTTTCTTCACTGGGCTACCACCTCACAACCACAGATTGTTCCTGCAGACCAGACTTCATTTAACCATACCAATTCTCTGCCACTTTAGTAGTCTGCAGTTTTTGTTGCACTGCTACAATTTAACCATCACATTCTTCACTTAAAGGTTAAGCAAGTTTCTCAGCCCCATGACTACAAGGTAAAAACCATGAAAATGCATGATCCTTATGAACTCAGAAATCAGAAAACAAATAATAAAACAAATACATAGCCTTTTAATTTCATCTCAACTTGAAACTTTTTCTGAAGACCAAAAGAACTGTATTTTTATTTGGCTGAAGAGTGAAAAGAAGATTAACAGATAATTGAGAATAAGGAAGTCTTTGTGGTTTTGACTCTTGAACACAGTTGTTAATACATCTGCGGAAAAATTTCCTGCTATCTACTAAACAGATAACGTAAGTTATCTAAGCACACATGAATCTTCTGAAAGATGGACCTGAACTAAAAGCCTTGGTAAGTTTCCTTAATAACATTAAACAACAACCCATTTATATAAGGATGTGGATCAGGCCTTCCAGCTGCCCTCTCACAGGTCTGAAGCTGTTTAGGACAGAGATACTGATCTTTTACAGCCTGTTTTGTGAGGACCTACTGTAACACGGCTCTGATCAGATGGAGCCAAGAAAACAGTTCGCTTTTCATCATTACTAACACAGGTTAAAAAAATCATTCTCAAGTCCTCTGAAGAATGTACAGTGTGGTACTGAACAGATCGTTTCATTCTTCATTACTCAAAGGCCTTTCAACAGGAACCCATTCCGATTCACAGAGAGCCTCAAATAAATGCGCATTCAAACCCACTGACATCAGCTGAGGCTTTGGTCTAATCATCAAGCATACACATAAGTACCCTCGCTGAATATATGCTTTCTGAGTGGGGCTTCAGTCACTTCATACATGGGAGATGCAGAGCCTGTGCTAAAACCAGAAGGGTACGTATGCCACATGAATGATGAGATAACGAAGATGCTGAAACATCACAGGAATACCGCAAGCAAAGTCTGCATCCCAAAGCAGGTGACGGTCAATGTACTAGCACAGGTTCTCCTACAGGCAAACAGTGCGTCAGGCTTCTTGGGCCACCTCCAAGTAACACCACGTTTTGTACGACCAAGCTCTTGGCTTGGCAGAGGGCTCGCTCCAGTGCAAGCAACATCAACCGCAGGAAAAAGAACTGGCAATAAACTGGCTGGATTAAACTGATCACGTTTTCAACCATCGTGGCCACAGCTTTCCAGATAGCAAAATGGCAATCTGTTAGCAGGGGCTTTCTTTTTCACATTTAAAAACCAAAACATTCCCACTCCCCCAACCGTAAGTCTTCACTTGAATCCCAATATTACAGATGAACTCCCTACCACAACGAAACATTCTGACAGCATAGTTCAGGTTCCTTTAGCGAAACAAGGACGCAGCATTTCCAAATGCTTTTTCCATTAAAAAAGGAAAACACTGATTCTATCTGCATGGAGTTAGCTACACTAACCCAAATTAAACAAATCCACCACCTTCTAATAGGCCTAATGTGATTGAAAACTTGAGGTGTTTTTTTTTTAATCTGATGTTTTATAAAATTAACCTTACTTTTACTTATTTCTTATCTCTGGTCCTGATCCACAGTTCATGACCAGAACAGGTCTGCTGTTCAAGGCAATTTTCACACTTTAGGACACTGACTTCAGCTTAATTGAAAGGAAACGCTGTTTTCTGACATGATGAATTATCTTTTTGACACAAGAGACAGGACCGTTGCTTCTCTCCGAGCTCAATCTTTATTTCATGGTCATTTTTATCAAATCAGTGCTGGTGGTGATATATCAAATGCTTAGAATTTCAATGAAATTGCCATTACAAAGGTTTTCAGGCTTCTGCAAATTTTCTTCGTTTGGTTTATTCTGTGTGTGGCTTAGTCTCAACATCCTTCCATACAGTTTTTCCAGTTCTCTCTGGGTAGTTCCCAGTAAGGCTCAGCCTTTTTGGCAGTTCTGTGACTAGAAAGAGATTGGGACAGGAGGGAATCTGTCCCGTATTCCCCGCTCTCCTGATTTCCCAGCAGCAAACACAGCGAGCTCTATGCTTGTAGTCTGATCCTGGGTTCCATCCAGGTTGTTTTGTATTTCTGAGTATCACCCAATGGGTGGCTTTGTATTGTGTGCAGCAAGTTGGAAAGCTCAACAGGCAGTTACCAACTATGCATTGATAACAAAACTATATGCATACACACATATATGTATTTAAACCATCTATAAAGAGCTTCTGTATTAGTTACGGTTACATATAATACATATTAGTCTACAGTTACACAAACAATCTATATTTATATTAAAAATACATCCAAAAATACACAAAGGCACACATACAATATGTATGTAAATAAAACATACAATATAATAATTAAGAGTATTCTCTTATTACGTCTAATCACATGAACAGCCAAAAGATGATAATAGATACAGAAGTCCCACACTAGATATCTGACCCTTTAAAAGTTACATCTTCTAAATGATGGTACCTCCATCATTTCTCCAAATAACTTCATATGCTTTTCTTCTCAATGAGCCCTTCCTCTCTTCCTTTAACATAACATTACAGCTTATTCAATTTCAGTACCCAGTAACAGAGCGCTGACTTTGTAAGAGTACCTTTCTGATAGCTCATCTCTTACACACGTCCTGTTCTGCAAAGAAATAAAGCCAGATGATGTTGAACCAGCTTTCTGAAGTTGCCATTTTAGAAAAACTACAAAAAACTAAGAAAAACATGGTTGCATAATTTTTAACAAAACAATATGGAACCTGATGCAATGCATTAACGGTCCGTAATGTTATTGAACAAGACTACAAGAGAGACACTTTACTTGCACTTGCTTGTCATACAATTACTCTCTGCTACTGTAATACTTCATGTGCATACTTCCAAGGAAGACTCATGAATGCACAGGTTCATTAAGGGAATGAGAGAATCGATTGTAAAATGGAAAAGGCCGAGTGAGGTCATATTTCAAAGAGATGAATATGGTACACTCCATTATGTTGTAATCAGCCTCTCTCTTTCATCCTAAGAACTGTAATAGTCTATCCTAATTTAAAAAAAAAAATAAAAAATTCTCACTGCCTGCATCGTACCTTCATCCCAAATACAGTGAGGAATTCAAATGTGCTGCAGGCAGTTTCCATTTACCATGGTCTTTGGAGCAGACGGTATTGATGTTGCTGACCATTTTTCTCCTTAATAAGAAAAACATTCAAATGCTACTAATATTGCTGCCTTGGCAAACCACATTTAATAGATGGGACTTGCCCTGTACATGACACACAGAACATCAATCAAGGCTGAATTTTATTTCAATTTATTATGGTTGCTGTCTAAATGAAAAAATGCTTATATCGTTAAAATGTCTTACAATATAGATGTGCAAATGATGTAATCACCCATTTTGTGAGAAAATTCTGATTTTGATTAAAAATATCTACAGTTGAACATCTAAATATTTAATAAATGCAAACCCAAAAAACACAAGCACATTAAGAAACCACAGTAATTGGTATCTGGGGTAATATCATGGTTTTGTGCTTGATAGCTTTTATCTTTAGAAGATGAGTTTATGAGGTATCCTTTTTAAATTACAAGAGCTGCCTTTTTGTTAAAATCATCCAGAATAAATTACTTTAATCTTGACTTCATTCTGGATTCTCACATGTGTGGTTTTTTTCAAGTTACCATCTATCACCATTCTTTGTGTGCCATAGTCAGCTGTCTCCAGACTCTGAACCTGCAAAAGCCCTGTAAGCTTTCCCAGCTAAGCAACTCTGGACACCACAAAAGGGGTAGAAAGCAGATAATACTCAATTCTGTAACTGATTAGAGAGCACAAAACTGTCCCAGTTGTGGAGGCAGAATTTAAGGCTTGGCACAGTCCCCCTGGCACATGCAGCAAGCAGTTTCACCAGGAGCTGGCTGCAGTGGTGGTGCTCCTAGCTGCTACCTCCAGAACTGCTCAAAACAACGCGTGCAAGGTAACAGCTATGCTGCGCTGAGCGCTATAGATTGCCAGGTCAACTCAATCGCATTTAAACCCATCAAACTGTCATATACTCTATATTATTAGCACACAATTATTACATAAATACTCCCCTCCTCATAAACAGCTGGGTCTTTCTGCTGTGTCCATGTAATGCTCCAAAGTCCAGAGCCTAGATGTACTGCAACACATCAAAGAACAATAAACGCTTACAGAATTTCATAACCACGTAGCAGGCCAGAAGGGGAAAAAAATAAAATAATCAGTTTCTATTAGAAAAAGAGACTTTATCACGAATCTGTAGGAAACTTCCTAATATTTTCCTTACTTGGACAAAAGTATTTGAAACAGAGTTTGAATGCAACAAGCAAAAAGTCTGAACTGTAAAAACAGTCTCTCAGCCACGCTAAGATGTGACGAACAGACGGGCAGTATAGCATTCTTGAGAGAGGGAAGGCGGCATGCAAGTTTTTTGCCTTGCACTGCATTTTATCATAACCAAGAATTGAGGAGCAATTTGAACTTGGCCTTTTAAAAAAAGAATGGACAAATAACTGGAAATGAAGGAAGTGCTGGAAAGCTACATGACAGATAAATGGGAATTTTATAACGTTGCGTATTGTAAAGTTTGCCAGAATGTGTTGAAAGAAGAGCCAGTTAAATCACATCCTGCTGCAGCTGTCCAACTTTATAGCTAAAATGTTCATATTAATTCCATTAAACAATTAGAGAAGGAAATCCAAAATATTATTACAAGTATGTTGGCTTGACACTGTCTGTTCTCCAGATTTAATAACAGATACAGTACTCTCAACTTCAAAGGGTGATGAATTTACACAAATTGTGGGCATTCACACCCTCAAGGCCACAAAGCAGTTGTTCTATGGAAATCCTGCAAAATCTAAACTTCACTGTACATTTCTGACAGACATTTTAGAAAAGAAAGGAAGGATATTCTAGTAGTTACAGAGCTGGCCTGACATTTAGGGGGTATCAATTTAATTTCCCTGCCTGTCAGACTTCATAATCCCAGACAAAGTAAATAATTTTCCTTACCCCAGTTGCCCATCTTTAAAATGGAAAAGACCATTTAAGTACCTGAATAAAGCAAGTTTTAAACAAAGATAAAAATACCCTTTTCCTCTGTATTTTCATTTTTTCCTCAGGTAGAAAGTCACCTGACAGCTCAATCTTCCAAAGGCTGTATTGACTGTATGCTGTTGCATATCTCGCAATCAACAAATCCACGTTATAAGTAAGACGTCTTATGTGCTGTGGGTCTTAATGTCATTGTAGTGCCTTCCATTTCAAAACTACTGCTCTGTGATAAGAAAAGATAGAGAAGAACGAGCACTGGTGAAGTTAATAAACAAAATGCATTCATGGCCCATTACTTCAAATAACTTCACTATATAAATAGTCCACTCATAAAATAATGGCCTCAATTAACATTTAATTCTCACACAATGTATTTGTAATGTACTGCAGGGATTAGAAGTTCTGCATGAATATCACTATTCTAGAAGGGCCACAACTTACAAGAGAAATACTGACATATTTTCCACTAGATTAAAAACAGTTCCTAGTCTTCTTCCCCCCACCCCCACCCGGCCTCCTTGTCCTCAAAGGATTACAAGAAAAGATACTCTACTACATGTTGAAGCTCTCAGTCTGATAGCTGATGATAATCCTCAGCCTTGCTTCAAAAATTCACAAGCACACACTAGCGTGGTGCTACTACAAAGGAGTAAGCTAAGAGGTCCCACCACCCTGTTAGCCCCGTGACTTTGGGAAGCAAGAGATGAGAATTCACTGTATAAGCGTATGCTTCAATCCTTTTTATAACAAGGTGGAATGAAGTAAGATTTCCAAGATACCCCTGCACCCATCAGCTAAAAAAAAATCCCAGCACTGCCACTGCAAGCAACACACTTGAGGACAAGACCAAGGCAAAACTGGAAGAAGAGTCTTTCTGACATTATGTGGACATTCTAACAGCAGCATGGGATACAAGGGCAGCTGCGACGCTTGTAACTTGATAGATCTCAATGTCGTGTGAAAGACCTCCCCTCACTCAACAATCTTAGTGTTTTCCAAGCTAATGCATTCTCTTTTAGCGCAGAAAATTACGAAGTTAACTGGGAAAGAGAGTGTCATTGTTACACGTGGTTACTTTTATCCCGCAACACAATGACCAAGCATTGACGAGATGATAACTCAGTCAATTAATCAAACACCAACAAAACACATGTGAACAATGACTACCGCATTCATGGTGTCATTTTAGGAACAGACTCTAGTACACACGGATATTTTTTTGTCTCATGGGTTTGACCTGAATCCTAATGAAATTAACTGCTAGAAGGAACCACGCCAGTACAAGCTACCAGCTTGCAGGGCATGCTGCAAAGCCTGCTGAAAGAGCCAACAAATGCTTCCCCTAGAAGCCAGAAATGCGGAAGGCCACAAAGCTCCTGGAAATCTGAAACGGACCTCACTGTGCTTTGATGGTGAACTGATGGATTTAAAAGAAAATATTAAGAGTTAGCATATCCTCCAAATACATTCAGGGTCATGTTACGACTTCTGCTTACAGGTTAGTCTAAGACACAAAACCCCCCAAACTTATTCAAGGAAAATGAAATATGAAAAAAATAATAAAACTGCTTTTTAGCTATTATTTTCCTTGCAAGTATTGTCTTATTTTAAATTTATTGTTAATACAGTATGTTAGTAGTTGTCCCTAATAAGCTCTGCATACATCCAAGAAAACTGCACACACCGACAAACACACTTCTAGTTTTGCACAACACACGGCTTTTTTTATACGATATGTTCTCTCTTGAAAACTACTCCCTCACAAAATGAAAATTCAGCAGAATCTCTAATAGCTTTCATATTTCAGTCTAATAGGTAGCGTGGCATTGCACTGCCACCCACCTTTGCTACAATATTGCACAGCACATTTAACAGACATTTGCTTCCTTCACACAGTCCTTATGTGCAGCTTCTGCAGGACCTTAGTATTAACATTTAACAGAGTCTATGAGCATAAAGCACATTTATGAACACCTGCTAGAACATTTTATTTGCCTTAAGAGCTTTATTATAACTGTTAAATTTTCTTGCTATGCTTTATGGGCCAAATCCTGGTCCAGTTTTAGCCTAAACTCCAACTGACTTCAACAGGAAGCAGATTTGATTGCATGTGGTTTTCCATACAAATTCAATACAGCTTTAAACAAAATGGCATCGCTGGTAAGCACAACACTGGACAGAAAAAGCCAGTGCCTAGCAGCTCGAAACAAAACCAGTGAACTCAGTCAAAAATAGAGTTTAATAAATAAATAAAATCTTCCCGCTGTGTTACAAAAATCCATTGACTCCAAGGCTGAAAGCGCAAGTCATACAGGTATCCCACCCACAAAAGCCTACGGCTTCCCACGCCTTGATGGGGTGTTCTGCTATCAACTACTCCCTCTCAGATCACTCACTGATGCTCCCACGACCAAAACCTCTGTCCTCTGTACTAAAGCCACCAAAGGCCAGAATCCGGACACGTCAGCATCCGTCTCCTCCTCCAACACATCCAGACAGTCACGGCCCACCGCAACACCACCAGACAGCCTGGAACAAAGCGCAGAGAGCCAGAAGGTGTACCTGGGGAACTGTCCAAGGAAGATGTTCCAAAGGAAGGCGTGCCAGGAGTCTGACTGTTCTGAACATGTTCTCTACAACTGTTTCTCTTTGACAGTTTTACTATCGTTAGAGATGTTCATAACACCCCTGTGAGACTGAACATGACTACATACAAGGGAGCAACACAGCTCCTCACAGCTTAGCAAGAGATAATAACAAAAGACTCCACGAAGTCTGCTTGGAACTCCTCTAGGAAGATTTAACTTCATTGGAAAACACATAAATATTACTTTGACCATCACTATAGAAAGCCTTAAAATAGCAAGACAGACAGCTAGTAAACAATATGACACTGCCACTTCTGTTTCACAAAAGCTTGACAGCAAATGCTTGATTCAATGCATACTATTAAGCCCCCCCAAAATCAAAACAATTATAAAAATGAAATTATAGACACAATGATGAATGGCGACAGATGAAATGTTAACAGATCTAGCATCATACACAAAAAACATTTATTTTCTTTGGTTACTACTTAGGTGATCAGAGTGTATGAGGTCCTAGTTGCCTGCTTGCTCTAGGTTTTATTAATGCTCCAATATCAGACACCCAATTTGGAAATCAATGCTTACTTCATCATTTTTCTCTGAAAGATTCTATTATTCACAATTGATTTAACAGAAATGAAAGGCTTACCATTAACAAGACCCAGCTGCTGACACTTCTTAGATGAATTATTGAACTTCTAAAAGTGAATTAACTTAACCATCACCAAGACTTATTGTCTGATTTTTCTCATATCAAAGTCAATGTATTTATAATTACAGAATCAAGCAGCAGAAAGTAGTTTTTTGCTGCCTGTTTAAACACCCACCATATATACCAAGTAAAAATTAAGATTTGCAAAGATACAAATAGGACTTACGCACCAAATACAGTCAGTGGGAGCTTAGTGTCTAACCGCCTTTTTACACCCTTAGTCTTCATCTTCTTTCTAAAACTCAAAGTTACATTTCATTTCAGGTCTTAGAAAAAGGAAATCCAATTTATGGCAAGTTACATCTTTTGCCAATGAGATTACTACAGTCAAAGATCTGTAAAGCTGACCATGCCCTGCCAAAAGCCTACAGAAGACAATTATTAATTCCTTTTAGGTACAAAGTGAAGATTCATCTTATGGATCGAGATAGAAGTAACAAGTATTAGATAATTGCAAATAGAAGTAGTATCACAACACCACCACAAAAAGGAGTGTAAATGTACAAAGCAGGAGGCCTATACATAAAATCTGCCACCTGAGCTAAGGGGCTATCTGCTCAGAACACTAATCCATCATGCCTATTTTCCAGTCTAAAAAGGACTACGCACTGCCCAAGGTGAAATCAGTTCCCTATGTAAGAGCTTTTGTTCTGCAGATTACAACCTGATCCAAAGTTTGGTACCAGGAAAGAACAGATTCAGAAGGGCAGTCCACCAGAACAGCCTGCGCGTTGTAATCCTACGAATTACCAACTTCAGCCTCAAGTACTATGTACTCCCTAGCAGGTATACTGTTAATAATGCTCTCCATGAATCCTCACCGAAAATCTTGAGTGTCAGCAGCGTACCACCACCCAGTCGCACTGGTCTACAAGCAACTTACTGTCAGAAACAGGAGGGCTTGTGCTAAGCAATATGTTATCCTTAAGCCACCAGTTAGCAGGACCACAGCTGTCTAGTGGCATATCAAGAACAACTGCTCAGCTATCAAAACTAGTGAACACTTCAGGTCATAGCTATACTTATTTTACTACCTTGGCTGAACATGCTTTCAAAATGCTGTAACGGCAACCGCTGTCTGCTTTAGCATTCATCACACTTGCAGAGCTCAGCCTGGTTATACCTTATCTCTGTAACTGCTCTGAAGGCTTCAGCTCAAGACCGAGTTGAGACTCTAGGTACAATTCACTCAGAAAGTCTTCTGGATTAATAACGCAAATTTCTGCTTTCCTTTTACAGTGGAATGGTGAAACAACATACCTGTTCTATCCTTTTCAAACAAGCTGAAAGTCAACAACAGCTGCCCAAAATCACTAGAGCCTGTTCTCAAAGCCCTCAATGAATTTGACTCCTTGCACACTACTGAAGGCAAAACATCTGAGGCCTTTTTACTAGGGTTAGTACCTGAGGAAGATACTCTGAGAGCAAACCAATCTCTTCTCAAGTACTGCATTTCTCCTTCCCAAATCCCTCCATTTGTTTTAACCCCTATCTTACTGAAACCAACTTCTAAAAATTCTGCTTACATTGGACAAAAAATTTGAAAAGAAAGAAAAATGGAAAGGCAAGAAGCCTGACAGACAGAGCCTCCAAGCTCATAAGTCTTACTGTCTTAGGAAAACAAACCAAAATCATGAAATCATTATTCTGTTGAAAATATTTAGGTACCTGATTTTTTCAATCTGTCTCTTCTCCATAGAATAACCCTTCCGAAATGGAGATTGGCTGGCCACAACTGAAGTCTGGTTAAATCTGTTATCTGCGTAAAACACATCTCAGCAAGTAGGTTATAATAACTTTTTTTAAAAGACATGGACATTGGCAGATTTCCTGCCTTTCTTGCACTCATTTTTTCCAATATTTCCCACATTGTGAAATACCTCTTAATGCTATAAAGACAGAGCAGATTGCAAAAGTGGTCCTAGTGGTTCCAATGGGGGTAATGTGGTCAGAATCTGGCATTTAATAAAGTTTCCATTTCTATGTAGGTTTCATTTATTTTTCAATTTAAAAATAAGACCATACTTTGGCATGTAACTAGAGCTGCTCCTACAACGCAAAAGAAATAACACTGTTGGCAAGCCTCAAAGCTGTTCCGAGACAAAACCATGTTGGCAGAACTTTTAGAAGACTTTTTGACTAGAGGCAGAATTCAACACCAGCATAAATGAGAGAAACTTTACTGAAATCTATCATGTTACACACGCTTACACTTTGCAGGTCTGAATCTGCATTAAGTTTATATAATGTAAATAAATTTAGTTGACATGGAATTTAAATTGTGTTGAACCAATTCTTTTTGTCTTCTACATGTATATAATAACACAGAATGCTATGATTCTTCTGTTAACACTGGTTTTCCTGATACACAAATGCCACCATGCTATTTACAAAATACCATGACGATACCACATTTATGTCTTTTCACATAAGATTTATCCAATTCAGATGCCTAATGGTTAGGATATGATGAAACTACAGTTGCAAGATCTATATTCCTGCATCAATTACAGGCACAGAAGAAAATAACATAATTCTGACATTTCACAACTTCTGAGGGTTTAACTTTGCAGCCTACTTTCTAAAATACTTTTTTTCCACGTCATACCCAAAGTTTTACAGTACGAGTAAGTTAACCAATGTGCAGTGGTGCTCCTTCAAAACAGATCACAGTAAGATTTGATTCTGGACTTCACTATAGCACAGACAACCATGAAAGTCTTCAGGTACATAGGTGCCCATGCCCTTGGATATCCAGCTGGATGACGGATACAAGAAAGAACTTACAAGGAAACCTGCACCACTGTAGATCAGCTGTTGAAAGCAGCTGAATTGAGTCCTTCTTGTCAGAGAGAAAGCAAGCTATGTGACAGTAGTATCAGGCTGCTCATGGGTTTGAGGAACAGATCATAGTAAAGCCCTCTTCCATCTCCTGCCTGGGAAATGCACATGTTTTTTTCTTACTGTGAAAGCAGAGTGGGCACAAGGAGCATTAAATGAGCTGCCTCAGGCAGGCTTCAACAGATACGTGGAAGCACAGTAATCAAAAACCTAGCATTTCCCAATAGGTACCGTTCCTCCCCTTCTTTATTGGCTGTGGGATCCCAACTTTGGAAAAGCTTACGATTTTGGTAAGGTGATAAATTTTCCTAATGAACACAGGTTAGAGAAGAGAAACTAATTTTTAAACTTCCATGTCTTATTAAATCTCAAAGGAATTTCATTGGTTTAGAGAAGAAAAAAGGCACTGAACTTATTTAAGAATTATCATCTCGCAAAGTATCAAGAGCTGCTGCAAAGGAGGTGTAAGATCATTTCAAAGAAAAAGCAATACAGAGCTTAAATACGTAAATATTTCTAAAGCCAAGTTCTAAGACCTGACCTTAAATGCAGTAGTTCTATTTAATTGAAAAGCTTCAGTGTTTTGTTTAGCTTTTTTTCTATTTTAAACTGTGCTTTTTTTAAGCTGTTATACTGTTATTGAAGATAAAAAAGACAAAGAAACATAGACTGGGTTTACTCACCTTCAGATTCATAAGAATTTGTATCCAATGTACCACAATGCACAAAGTACTTCAAAGAATTCAGCTAAGCACATTTGAAACACTTGACTGTAAAAGTCAGGCTGTCTAAGTATAAGGTATCTTTTCAACAAAATATATTTACTTTAGATGTTTATTGACTTAAAACAATTCAACGAATACAAATAAATATAAAAGGTGATGATCATATGTTCAAACTGCCAATGTAATTAATACATTGACCAAATAGGTAGAGTCAAAGCTTCAAATAAGCTTATTATGCAGCTACTTTAGGACTAAAATTCCACCCAGAGTTCTCACTGAGAATAAATTACACAATTTTTTCCATGCCCTAAGAACCGGGTGTCACAAAAATCATCAAATCATCAGGAATTTAATGCCAATTTGCTACTGAGGATAGGAAGACAAGATGATAATCTTTTTATTTCCACAATGGAAATAATGCACTACAGGTGTTTCAGAGAGACTTTGATTTTTTAAAACAAGCAATATCTTTCTTTCCATATGTTATCAAGTCTAACAGAGGCACATTTTTATTTAGGCTAAATCATGCCTTATGGGACACACTTAGAAGGAAGAAAGGAGGACATGCAACTGGCATTTGAGACATATTGCCAGTGCAAAGCTGCCAAAAGCACACAGCAGGGAGCATGTTTTGGCTATCACGAGCAGAATAAGCATGCACTCCTTAACCACTGCCAGCTGGCATTTGTTTCCACGCACAGAATGCTCACTAGGCAGTTTGGAGACTGGACATACTCCTAACCTTAAACTATGCTCCCATAAAAACACGCTGCTGAGATACCTCATTAACCATGTCTGTCTCCTAGCTTACTGCCAAATGAGAAAGACTGAATGACAAAGCAAAATCATACATTTCTCCCTATGCACAAAAAAGTACTTAAAGTATATCCTAACATACTCCAGTGCTTACAGCGAGAGAGAGAGATTTTAAGAGTGTTGGAAGAAGCTTCTGCCAACACCTCAAGAAGCAGAAACACTGTCACTACTCCATTATACACAGACAGAAAAAGTGAAATACAGAGATAGAGAGGAGCAAGAAAACACAGCAGTGAACAGCAAGAGCGGCTGGCACTGTGATTATAAACTATACTATCATGTTTAATACAACCTCTAGCAATCCTCACAACAGAGATGCTCCCTGCTTTATGTGCTGGGGCAGATTTGTGGGTAGAAGATTAATGTCCCTCTCCATCTGCTAATGACTATATAGGTCCCCTGGGCTTTGCACCAAGGATACTTTGCCCTTAGGATGAAACAAGAAATGGGAATTTGTGTTCATTTCTACACACACCTACTACTTCCAACAACACTCCCAATTGCTAAATGTGTATTATTTCAACTTTATCTACCAAAAACATATTTTATCACGGTAGTTCAACTGTGATTCCAATTAGATTTTCAAAGAAATCAGTTAAAAGGAGAACAAACCAACAGGGGGGCACTTTTCACTTTTAAAGTGCTTACCTGACACAGCCTGCATCGGTATTTTCCCTGTAAGTGCTCTATTCATTAACTTTTCACTACATTTTCAAAGTGACTCTGCTCTTTCGGATTTCCCTTTCTCTATTACTGATGGCCTGCTGTCATGGACCAAGCAACTCTGAAGGAAGAAATGTACCAGAGACTGTCATGCAAAGGAGAGGGCACTGATTAAAGTCTTTGTTTCCTTCAAGGGATTCTATGAGTGGATTTTAACTTACCCCCGTAACTGTACCTTTGCTCCTGACAACTGGAGGCAAGTCAGAGGGCGCCTGACACCAGGGCAGTCTTCATGGACCTACGCCAGTCTGACATCCTGGAAGAATAAGGGAAAAGGGCAGTTACAAACAGAAGTTTTGAAGGAATCAGGGAAACAGACTCATCAGAACAAGGATACTTGGGGCAAAAATCAGAGAAGATCTTAACGCTGTCTCCAACATCCACAAATGAGAAATCAAAACCAGAGCACTGCTTCACTAAAGTTTGGGACTGCGTGTGTCTCAGGTTCGTGACATGCTTCCTTTCTTCCTCTTCCCACTGAACACCCCTATCAATTGCAACGCTGATCCTCTTCTCAGTTCCAGCTGAAGGAAGAAGTAGGTGTCCATACCAAAATTCCCTCTGAGCACTGAAGGGAATTTCAGGGCCGGTCAACTCTGTTTGCACCAACACTGAGCACACGCATTAACTTCCCCCAGTTTACTCAATTTAACTTTGGAAAAAGAAAAAAAAAAGCTGAAATACCTTTGCAGCTGAACCATCACGACAAGAAATTTCTACCCTCTTTTTTAAAAAGGGAAATGTGATTACAATAATGTGACCTCTACCAATCCTTTTGATCCACTGTTTCTGTCAACCCCACTCCTGCCCAACAAGAAAAGCAGGACAAGAGAGAAAAATAGTAATAAAAAAAAAATAGAAAAAGAAAAAAGGAATTGCTCTGTACTGCCCTTTTTCATCTTCCGCAGAGAATTGCCTGGTCTCAAACAGACTCTACCAGAGTGCAGAAACCGCAGCCACAAAAGACAATTTGTATTTCTCTCTCACATCAGCACCACTACAATGGGTGCTGAACTAAAAGAGTGCTCTGCCTGTCCAGTCCTTAGTACTCCTAATATTACTTTGAAAACATTTCTCTACTGGCTTCCCAAATCAGGAAATATTCTAAATCAAAGATATATACTTAACAGTTTTAAAATTAGTTGTAAAATCCAACCAAAAAACCCAGAGTGATTTTGTATAAAACAGTAGATCCATCAGCAAAGCTATTTCTGTACCACAACCTTGTCAGAACCAGCAGAGTTGTTGCCGTATTTCTGATCTGAATCTAGTGATATTTGGCCGCCTTCTTACGCTTCCTCAACAACAAATCATGCATTTCAGCTTTAATTTAAAAATTAAATAAATCACCTTTCCCTTTAATATGCGTAAAATGCCAGAAAACACATCCTGAGTATGATTTAAATAGAGCAACTAAAAGGAATTCAAAATTGCTAACATCTCCTGAATACTAAGTCACTCTCAGGTCCTTTTGGAAGACTGAGTTAGAGTTGAAAAGCTTGAATCTCAGTGCTAAAATAAACATACATATTAGAAGACAAATGCAGGACTCAAGAAAGGTAAGGGCCAGAACAAAAAGCTGCAGCTTTCCCTAAAACTGTTAGAAGTACAGGATAGTGTAATCTCCTGCCCGACACCTTTCTGAGCAACAGCCTGCTCTCCTTAACGTGCCTCCTCACTTCCCACCCCCTGGTCTGTACAGGTAGGCAGGCCCTGCAGAGAAAAGCCACTGAAGTCTATGTGTCCTACAGAGCACCGACAGCAATCATTTGAGCTTTTATACAAGCCCCTCGTGCCTCTGCAGAAAGGCCACACTCAATCTGGCCCACAGAAAAAATACAGCAGCCTAGATTGATAGTATCTACTTACACTGCTGGAGAGTTATATATATATATATGTATATATACACACACACACACACACAGGGTCTCCAACAGTCTTTCTGAAAAGCTGTACAAGTAAACATGTATGCACACAGACATACAGGATAACAAAAACTCGTTCTCCGCTGCTGAATTTTCCAGTTTGAGCAGACAGGCATCAATATAGAAAGTTCATGTTATTTTGGTGGATGAATAATGCTGGAGGAACTACAATTCACATAACATAGATTATTTGACCATCACTAATTTGAAGAAAAACTGAAGTCTTAAGGCCAAATCTATGGGTATTTCTGATGATGTCACTATGACCTCACACAGATGCCCAAGACAAGAAGTGCTGATATTTGGCCTGCCTAAGCACAAAGTTAATTCTGAGAAATATTAAATGACTCTGAGAAAAATAACACATCTTACATTCAAGCTGTATATTTCAGAACACAAATGGTCAAACACAATGCCACAACTAACAAGTGAGTCACTCCATCGAGAGAGAGAGTACTCTCAACATATCAGGCCCAAAGGACACGCCAACAATCAACCCTAGTGATCTCCATTAGACACTATTAAAAAAAGAAAGCACTTCTTTATTACACCAAACTATAACAGCCATTTCAAATTTAGTATGCGTTACATACCTTCCCAGACTTGTGAAGAACTCACCTACACTACGCACAGCCAAGTCCAGCAAAGATTACCACTTGAAATGCTTTATCTTTATTTGTCAGAGCTATCCGCAACACACGGCAACAAAACTGCCACCAGTCATGGCAGCAGCACGGTGCAGAAGCACTTGGCCCCAGACTGGTTAAACTTGCTCCCCCTGCACATGCTCTTTACAAAATCATTTTTATTCTAAATTACATTGGCCGTGAGTGCTACACAACAGGCTCCTCTGACCCCACAAGCAACTAGCTTGATCCCTTCTAAGAATATAATTAAAAAGAATATTCAGCATAACTCTTATGGTACTTACTTTCTCTGTGGGAAATCTTACAGAATCAGAATAATTTAGGCTGGAAAGGACCTCTAGAGGCCCGTCCTCCAATTCCCAGTCAAAGCAGTGCCGATTTCAAAGTTAGATCAAGTCGTTCAGAGTCTTGTCCAGTCAAGCTTTTAAATCTCCAAGGGCAAACACTGTAGTCTCCACAGACTCTGGGTCAGAGCTTAACCACTTGCATTGGGTTGGTTTTTTTTCCCCCTTATGCCAGTCAGAATTTCCCCATTCCAATGTGTGACAAGTGCACCTTGTCCGTTCTCTGCATGCCCCAGAGAAAAGCATCTCTCTCTGCTCCCTAAGAGCCCATCAGGAAATGGAAGGCAGCAATTCACCTTCATCTTCTATTCTCGAGGCTGGGCAAACCCAGATCCCTCAGCACCTCATTCTGTGTCACGAGCTCCAGCCCTCAATCACCTGAGCAGCCGTCCTCTGGGCTCTCTCCAGTTTGCCCCTACCTTTCTTGCACTGAGGACCAAAGACTGGACACAGCATTAGTCCAGGAACAGCCTCATCAAGAGCAAGAGCCAGCCCCCTCAACCAGGTGGCCATGCTCTTGCCAACACAGCTCAGCATGACATTAGTCTCCATCACTGCAAGAGCACACTGCTGACTCCGATTAAACATTGCTTTTTATTCACTGTATATTTTTATTCCTACAATTCCCCTAACCTAAGAATAAGGGGTTAGAAGAGAGCAAGCAATATGGATGGGCACCAAATATCCCTTGGGCAATACCATAATATAAACAAGAAGCTAATGTAGCTAATATTCTTTGGGAAAAACTTACAAAGAAAAGAAATGGGGCATGACCTTACAGCCACAGAGGTCAACCCAATTTTTGCATGAGAAAGGATGGCAATGCCCCATACCTTAAGAAGCAGTAAACTTGCAAATCAGTACTGTAAACCTGAAAAGTACCCCTCTGCTTCTTTGTCCGACAAACTTTTAAAGGGAAATATTTTAACTAAAATATTAACATCTACTGATGACTGAAACAAGGTGGCTGGTCTGAGTTAAAACTCTCCAAATTAGTTATGAAAATGCAACAAAGCCTTTCACATGTTTCACCGAGATCATACAGCATTGCTTTACAGGTCCCCTGACATACAGGGCAGCATCAGCTACCTTACTTTCTGATCTCAAAGCAAGTTCTTCTGAGGACAGCCTCAGAGGAGCAGCACAAAGGATTCTACAGGAGAATGCACTGCTTCATGAGTGGCATCTCAGATCACCTAAACAGAGATCACTCTGGAAGAGCTGTCTTTTTTTTTTTTTTTTTCTTTTTTTCTTTTTACAGTGACCAAACAAAGAAATATCTACACTTAAAGAAAATTGAATGTGCTTTAGAAAGCTATACAACTTCCTGCAGTTGACCCCAGAAAAAATAAAAGACATATGATCTGTAACTTCCTTTGACTTTTCTTTGAACTCTAGATGGAAAGCTTTAAAGAGCGGGATTTTCTTATTACTTATATATAAAGATTTTTGTGAAATTAAATTTCAAAATAGTATCTAATTCTAAAATATTTGCATGTAACAATACCATGGGTTAAAACACCCTCTCAAAGAAAAACCATTTGTAATCATTATTTTGAGATGGGATGCACTGAATTACTTTGATGAAATGATGAGTACATGCCACTCACTTGACAGCATTAATTCCAAAGCATTTGCAGAGAATCTATACACAGGTCAAAGTAGATACAAGAGGAAGGAGATGTGAGAAAAGGAAGATGTGTTACCTGTACCAAGCTACTGAGAGCAATCTTCCTTGGCTAGCCGTACAAAGCATGCCCTTGCAGGGGGTGAATCAGGTTTCATTCAGAGAGCCAAGCCAGGCAGCTTCCTATACAACTTCATAGGATGCTCCCCATATGCAAGAATGGGTTTAATAAAGATTCAATTTATCATTTATTTAAAGCTTGTCTTCTATTACTTTGCTACACATTGCTGCCGCAGGGAGCGGCTTTTTCATATCTGCCTAGATAAGAGCTAAAACCTCCAGAATCATGACTGCCAAACGCTCCAACAACAACCAGCAGCCCTAGACCTTAAGACTCTGCAGTGCCAGTCCAAAACCTGCTCCCTTTGCAGCTGCAGAAGTTCCACCCTAGAGCGCAAAGCATTTTTTAACATTGAGAAATAGGCATGGATATATTCACACACACGTGCGGATTTGTGTATACTGTAAGCAGAATTCCGCACGTAACAGACATATCCAAAGCAAAGAAGCCTTCAGCAATGCAATACCAGTAAGAGACATAGGTGCCTGTAATACTCTGCACCCGTGAGAGGAGCGCCATGGCAAACGGACCAGAGCTGTTGCACATTCATGGCACCTCTCCAGCAAGCCTGCCGCCACACTGGAAACGTGCGTCTCAGCCCCACACTGCCGTCTATCCCCGTGCCAGCCTATTTACCCAGAGATGAGCTGCACAAGAATTAAGAGAGAGAAACACGAGACTCTGAAGAGAGGCCCCTCCACCTGTACCCACCACAAACACACACATCGGCACAGGATTCAACTCAGGTCTGAGGTTTTACACGTGACCTGGAAAGGTTTTTCCATCACTTGTCTAACAAGAAGGACAAAAACACTCTATGTGCAAAGCTCTTAAACACCTCCAAGACTGGCACTTTTACTTCCCCATAGTTTGTTTGGGTTCTTTTGCCCCCCGCCTTCATTCTATCCTCTCTATTTAGCTTACACAGAGACCACCTCCAGAGTGCCATGCTAATTAGCAACAGCTTGCACTCTATATTAAAAACAAAAATAGCAAAAAAAAACTAGTGCAAAGGGAAATCGAATAGTTCATATGCATTTCATCATCTCATTAATATTGACATGTTTTAATTATACTCAAATAATTTAAATTCTGGTCTGATCAGCAGATTTGCCATAATTGCTGAAAAATAAAGTCATAAATTAGACGTGTGATACGGCAGGGTCCATTGCCCTACAGATTTGCTATAAAGCGCTACAAAAATATATATGGCTGTAATCAAAGCTGAACAATAATAAACTCACTGTGTCAGGCTATAAGAAAGGTAAACAGTAGAGAAGAGTTAGGCTGGTGTAGGAAATAAATCCAAAATCTCCAAAGTAATACTTCAACAAACTAAATAAATATTTAATAAAATGAAGTTCTCTTTGCCTTCACTAACATGAGTAGTTGCTAAAAAAAAAAGTATTCTGTACAGGTAAACATCTATTCTACACATTCTCTACATTTTCCTGTATTTCATAACCATTTGGCTTTTTCCCAGTGGACCTAATTCTGGTTTTTTATGTCTGTACTTCCTACATGTTCAGCATTTTTCAATCTACCTACCTTGAATATGAACTAAACTATAGATTACAGAGAATAAAAAGTTAAATGACTCTTCAACTCTTAAAGATTTCCCAGTATTGTAGCAAATGGAATACTGCACACTGCTTTCAAGGAAGGCAATACAATTTAACTGACATTTCACCAGTATCTTGGGACTCAAAGATTGTCTCCTATAATACTGAATATTCAATTAGAACGCAACCTATGAAAAAGCAGAAATTAACAATTTTTTTCCCCTCAACGTCTTGCCTAATCTTTAACCATATTTTGCACTGACAATATGCACTGTAATAGACTCCATCATTATAATTAAGATGAGCTAAACTATATTAGGGAATTTCAATAATGACTGTCTCCTCCTAATATATAAACTAGAGTCAATGATATTGAAAGACAACAGATTTAATGCAGATAACTCAGAGTTCAGCGCTACCAGATATTACTGAAACAACAGATTATTAAACAGGCGAGCACATATTAAAGCCTCAAGTGCCAAGTAACTGTTAGCTGAGAAGTATTAGAAGAAACCGTGACACAAAGCACACCGTAACTGCTCGTAACAGCTGGATGACACTGGACAGACTTTGTATCGCATCCCACCAAGAAGTGGCCGCTTTTTAAATCGTTGCTGTTAACACAGACTCTAGTAGAATGACGCCCTGGAGCACAAAGTAGATGGAAATTAGATCTTTGTCTTGAAAATACTGGTGTTTCACACAACGAATACAAGTATTAGCACAAATCTGATTGAACCTGCTTGCAACACGGATTTTACACATGCGTAAATCCCAGAGAAGTCAACAGGGACTTTGTTTATACTACATGCCTCTCCCACCACATCCATATAGACGTAACCGTGAAAATGGATGATCCCTTCAGGCACATCTGGCTCAAACTCCTCCTGTACACACCTGTGGGTACCTCATAATTGGGAATTTGCTAGAATAATTAATTCCTTTCCACTGAAATGTGGAGATGCAAGAGAACATTGAGCCTTCTACACCTCCACACTATGGGCCCACACTAGAGTCCCATTGCCCCTGAAACGAGCTGGTATCCTTGCACCAATAAAACACTTTCATTACAGATACAAAACTACTTCAGCAGAAAACCAAAAAGGCTTCACAGTGAAGTAGTCCTTGGTGGTGTCACTCCTTCTACCTGGAGAGAACCTGATTTTCAAGTGTAACAGAGATGATTTATCATACTGTTATTGGGGTGTATTACCCTGAAAATGCAAGTGCGCTGCCAAGACCCCTCAGCTCTGCAAGAAGTTGCAGAAGAGAATGAGACAAAATACAAGGTACCCCAAAGTGCAACCACCTGCTCTGGAGCCAGCCTTTGCACTCCACACAAGCGTGCTCAGTCACAGAATAATGACAACCCAGGGTGAGGTAGGTCCTATACTGGTAACCACTCTCATTGACTAACACTGTAACACTACTATACAAGGACAAATCCTGCAACCCTTCATCCAGCAAAAGGTATTTCTCTGGAAGCTTACCCACATAAAAAGCTGAGGATCAACTTTCTCCAATCATTAAATCAGACACATACAGATGCTGACACATCAAGTTCTTACCCAGGGCTTGGTTGACAAAGGAAAGATTTACTTAATATTTTAAATAAAAATGAACTTTCCTGGTTAAAAACAAAACACACACCAACTCTCAGTGTTCTTATTTTAAGAGCAATAGGTTTTTTTTTCAGTTTTGCTTCCAACTCTTCTCAAATGACATACCCAGAACTGCAAACTAGTGATGTCCACACAGCAACTTCTACCACAATGACACAACTGGTCTAAATTTAAATTGACACCACTTTACCTTAATCCAGCTGCTCCCACATGCACAGGATCTTGTACTAGGTACACTACTCCTTCTGTTAACTGCAGTGTCATGTAATTAACCGATGCATGCTAAACTTCCACAAGAGAACTCTACCAAAGGTAAGAGCCAGAGAGTAGCTTCAGTGACTAATTTCTTCTCTTTGGGCTGTTGCTGCACCGTCCTGGGGGGTGTTCTTTGGATCCAGCACAATCCTCGGACAGTAATATTTTGTGCTGCTCCATTAATTATTTTCTTTTGAGAATTCACGCTATTTTTTCCGGTCTCTCTTCGAAGTGTGAGGTAAGTCTGTTTTATGGATTAAATATATAGCCAATGACTTAGCCCTCTGTATTTCACGTTACATGTAGCTTGCTAAAACGCTATTAAGTGCGTCTCAGCCAAAGGCGCAAGCTCAACTCCACAAAGAACACAAAAATTCTGCCATAGAACCAAATGGCCAAACCGTCCCTCTAAATACCCACCCGCGCCGCTAGGAAACACCAGAACAGGGTTCAGACCCCCTCCCTGTGTCAGAGCCTGCCCCCCACACACGCTTCCCAGCCTTCGCACCGCCTGCGCTGAGCGCAGCTGACGTCCCCGCCCGCCGCGGAGGGACCCCGCGGACCCCCGGGCAGCCCACAGGGCTCGCTGCCCCCCGCTCCCCGCAGCGTCCCCGGGCAAGGCGCGGGGCTGCGGCACTCGGGAAACCGGGAATCACTTCCAAACGCAGCCGGAGAGCCGCCCCTGCGCGCCCGCCCGGCCATCTACCGAGTTATTTAAGTAAGTAACTATTCAGCACGCACGGAGACGAAGTAAGTAGACGGCTGTAAGAAATGTAACGCACATCGTGGCGCTCTGCGCTGGAATTTCATTCAGCAACGCGCACCACCGCGGGGATTCCGCTGCCATACTCTGAATCACTTTTTACAGCGAGCGCTGCCAACACCCTTCAGCTTTTTTTAAGCGAAATCTGTAAACACCAACTATTTTACATTTTTTTCGCCAAAATATCTACTCGTTTATGCAAGCGGCGGAACACAGGACAGCAAACGACAGCTGAGGGGCCGGTTCTGCCGCGGCTCTGGGCTGCCAGGGTCCCGGGCACAGTTTAGCGCTTCCTATGCACGACTTTATACGATCAGATCGCTCCCTGACGACGTCTCGGGCGCGCTTTTGTCTGCGAAGGAGAAGGAATAAAGCACCCAGGCACTAACGCGAAATCGCGGCCGCTAACGGGGTAAACACGAAAATAATTACCGCGCCGCCGAGCGCCGCCGGCCCCAGTCCCGCGGGAGGACGCGCCCCGCCCGGGCACCCCGCGCTGACAC
>VWZZ01001164.1:679815-703197 GCA_013399095.1 Psophia crepitans | reverse complement strand
CCCCCGCCGCCCCTCACCGTGCAGAGCGGAGCCGCTGCCACAGCAGTACTCATCATTTTCACTGTTCCGCCCGCTGCCTGTGGACAAAGTTTTTCTCTCAGCACCTCTGGGGCCGGTGTGCCTCCTCTCGCCTTGACGCCAGGGCTGAGGTGACTCTCACATGCCTTCTGCCGGCGTTTGGGCCCAGCGGGCGGCTCCGGGAGCACGCAGTGCCAAACGTTAGATTACCTGCTGGGGAAGAAATCCCAAAAGAGGGAGAGAAGGTGTGAGGATGCTCAGGTCGGGGTAGACAAGTCGGCTGCAAGCTGTCCATCCCAGCGGCTTGGTGGCTGGCAGGGCTTCCAGCCTCCTCTTGGTTGCCCTTCATTTCGGCTTAGTGACTGCAAAGTCTTGGTGGGGATAAACACAGGCAAAAACACGCTCTGTTCTGATTTTTGACAGCTGTAATGAGCTCAGGGAAGAATTATGTAAACATTATTAAGTGTAATAAACACATGTCAGCATTAGGCAGTCTTGTGTAGAAATGTTGGTAAAAGCCATGGCGAACATTTTATTCATAATGTCTTTTTAACTTTATGTAGCTGGTGTAATAGGCCCTGTGCTTTGGTGTTGCCTGGACGGAAAATCATTACCCGGTAATAGATGAGCCAGTTCGGAAGGAGAGCCACCGGGATACTGCACACTTTCATTCATAGATGCTCCGTATTGGAGGAAGTAGCAGGAGGCCTGCCAACTTTCCCAATTTAATTATTAAGCTGTCAGTTCCTGACTCCTTGTTTCAACTTCCTGAGGCAACATCTGGCTGTAATAACAACAAATAAATAAATAAAATTTGATCATTCACTCAGCAGCATTCTATTTGCAATGTCCTTTTTACTGCAACTTTTATGAAAAACTCAATANCCGAGCAGCAAGAGCTAACAACGGGGGTGGGCAAATCTGGAGTCGGCATCTCTCTGAACTACCCAAAAGCGAAGACGGGAATAGTTTCGGCTGTGATCCTCAAGGCAAAGCTGTGCAGAAGGCTATATCATATTTGAGCCTTTTTTCAACGAGTCCGGTGGTGTGCGTTTTAATCTTCCTAATCCTTCTTTTATTCAGAACATCATCAGCGTTTCTTTCACTGCATGAAGCCGCACGATGTGACTTTGGGAGATAAAAAAATAAAATCTTCTGCTAGCCAAGAATTTTTGCATTTTCATCAAACATTGCTTCAAAAGGGTAGTGGTGGTTTCAGGAAAGAAAAAAAAAAAGCCATAAAGGATGTCAGATTTAAATGCTACCAAATGTGAGCGAAACACTGAAGAGAAGTTTTAAAATATCTATGACTGCATCTTCACGCGTTCTCTGTGTCTGTTTCATATGATGTGACAGCTTCAGCTCACAAGTCGTTATTGCAGTGGCTTTTGGAACTGCATGCCTCTTTTTTTTCATATCCTCGCTCAAATACACGCACGCGCTTACAAAAATATGTATCTATATATGCACACATGCACACAGGCAAATGCAGAGTGACTCAGCTCTGCATTCTACTTGCTTAATCAGTTTTCAAAGCTCCAGCACTCTTCTCTTTCCTTATTTAAAATGCCTAAAGCCACCTTTCCCACATTGCTTATTTCTCTGCCTGGGTGCGGAGCCTTTGACAAAGCTAGGCCATCTACATCGCCTCAGCTGGGCTCCTCCTCCCTGGATTGCACTCTCCTAAATGCCTATCTGAAGGTCAGGTCAGCCCTTCCGTTCATCACATGGCAGCTTGGATTTCAGCGCCGACACTGCACACTAGTCCTAGGGAATCCGAGAAGACCTTTCTTCCTGGTGGTCACCTGGAGCTAAGGATGGAGATCGAGATCCGGAGGCAGAGTTCCTGCAAGCCCAAACTGCGATAAGAGGAGATCAGGAATGCTGCGGGGTAACCACCATCGCCCAAGAACGGCGTTGTGCACAGCGCAGCGCTTTGATCTCTCCTGCGGTAAGTACAAGCTGGGCATGTATGGCAGCAGTGCCTGATTCAGTACCTCCAGGCATGACTCTCCCTTAGCGCTCCCAGAGAAAGCACTCCTGGTTTTCCCATTCCATTAATTCTCTCTCCCATTAAGAAGTTAGATATAGAGATCAGAAGATCCTGAAGTCAATGTTGCTGTCTGGGCTCCTGTCAGAGGTTTGACATTGCATCTCCATCCCTGTCCCCCCGTCCCCCCGCCTCAGAAGTTTCCTTCCTCTCGTAGCTTGGAGGAACTTCTGGAACATTTTATTGATTTCTTAGCTGCTCTCCACTGGAACTCCTCATAATTTCTGGCTTCCTAAGGCGCGGTGGGTACTTTTATATCCTCCAGTTCAAGCAGCAGAAAGGCTAACTATCCTGTTAAGTAGGGCAGACTTTCTTAAATCATCGAAAGAACTCTGGATAATCCTTTCATACCTGACTCCCATCTTCAAGTGAAATGACTATGCCTCTTAAGTCCTCATAGGATGGGACTGAGTACTTTATATAAAGTCTATTCAAGATTCTCCTGTTTTCCCTACAGTTCATGAAAGATCAATCAGACTCTTCCTTTAGACTGTAAAGAAGACAGAAAATAGAGCAAGGGGAGAGTGTTGAAAGTGGATTTTCTAGTCAAATTCTATTTATCTTTTTTTTCCTATCATTAGCCAATTTCCGGACATATGGCTCAGATTTATTTTTAGAAAAGTCACCTGGGATTAAAAAAATTAAAAAAAGGAAAAAACTCAGACCAAAACATTTCAAAATGCTCTGGACCAAAGCAATGTTTCTGAGACAGCAGCGAAGACTATGCTGAGTCTTGTGACCAGATACAGCTCTGAAAACTTTTGCATAGTCTCTTGCTAGTGGAAGGGGAATTTGTGCTTGTGTACCTTTAAGAGTCCATAATCAAGTTCCCTACTTTTTGCTCCAGATATCCCTCGACAACTTCTGTACTGTATATGGATTCAGCAGTGAAGAGCAAACTATACAAAAAAATGAGCAAATACTTTACAAAAAGAAAGTTGAAGAATAATTTCACACAGAGAATTTCACAACCTGCTGGTGAAGATCAAGAACAAGATGGATACAATTACAACAGATGTATTTATATATTTACAAATGTGAAAGCAGAAATTAGGGTTGTCTTAAAAGTAGCAGCTGTTAATTGCCAGCCTCAGGTACAGACACAGACTTGGAGAGGCTGCTAATTAACTGAATGAAAAACTAGAGGAGTTTCAGCTCTGAGTTACTTGCCATGGACCTAAGAGGTCAGGTGGGAGACTCTGATTCCCAGGTGGATCCCAAGCTGGATGACATTTGTTAGCTATATGGAGTCAGTGATGTTGTCATGGCTCAGCCCCAGCCCCAGCCGAGCTCCCCCCAGCCGCTCGCTCACCGCCCCGGCAGCAAAACACGGGGCAGAATGAGGCAACAAAAGGGCGAACGGCTTCGAGTTGAGATAACGGCCGTTTATGGGCCGGCAAAGGGAGAGGGGAAATGACAATAGGGCCGCAGGAGTTACACCGGGATGGAAACAACTGCGATGACAAACGCAGCACTTTACCGACCGACCCGACGGACAAGATGCGCGGCCCCCAGCGAGCCCGCCCCGGAGCCGCCCCGGGCCCCTCCCGGCCGGCCCCTTTTATAGGGGCGTGATGGCCCGTGGGATGGAATAGCGGCTGGACCGGCCCAGTTCACCTGGCCCGGGCCTGAGCATTAATCCGGGCCTGGCCAGAGCCAGGACAGATGTCTATCTGAAAAAGAATGGCCTGTGCAGAAGGAAGCTTTACCAGGGAAAGTAAGATGCGCTGATCCACTAGGACCAGCATCAGCAGCCAGTAAAACAAACTGACACAAAGAGCCTCCCAGATATCTGTTATTCTGTGGTCTGGAGATATCAGCTCATGTAAAACTGCAAAATGCTTGAGACTCAGCATCTAAAATTACTTTCCTTAATGAAAAGCATCATGTGCCGAAAGGAAGAAAAAACATCCTGCAGGACTTGAAACATCAGTGAATAGACAAGAGAAATCCAGAATCCCACTGAGCCTTGGGGGGATTTCTGCACACTTAAATGAACATTTCTTGCAACAGCCAGCTCTCACCTAAGGACATGATATAAATCCCAAGGTATTAATAATAACAAAGCGATCCCTAGCAATATTAATTTTGTAGGGTATTTTTTCCCTACAAGATACTGGTAAAAGGGAATATTGAGTCTGTGGACAGAGTTTAGAGCATGAATTTTGTCTCTGCCATGCTTACTAGGTAACAGAGATGATATTTATTTCAGAGATGAAAAATAAAGCTGTGGTGCAGTCAGACCATCATGCAATAATAACTGATGGTGGCAGCTGAGATTATAGGAGCATCTGCAGCTACAAATATTCAGCTGGGACCCCTTTAGGCTTCTGTGTATCAGCAACACATGGGTGCCATGACTTCTGAATGCTTGACAAAGGAAGCAAAAAATAAAGCTAATGAAAAATCCAACCAGTATAATTGATATTGTAAAACCTCCTCAACTGAGCTCAGTAATGACTTAACAAGGGCATGGATAAAAGACAAAGAATGAAGGCGTTAGAACAGATAACCCGTTTATTACCTGAGAGTTTTCTTCAATGATAATGAGAAGATCGGGAGAGATAATTAGGTGCATTGTGTTTAAAGAACTACTCCTTGAGGTTGTCCCCAGGATGGATTGGCAGGGAGTATCAAGTAGCAAGTGTACTGATAAGACAATATGAAGAACATGGGAAGACCACTGAGGGAGTGTAAAAGGCTGTAAAGGTCTCAAAGGAGTTAGGATGTAAAATTGCAGAAAGCAATGCCAATTTGTAAGAAATCGTATCACCTTGGCATATAATCAGTGACAATGAACTGGAACCATAATTACAGAAAAAATGTATAGGACAGAAAAATGCTTACAAATGTGGAGGTAAATAAATAGAGTGAGCTGGCTAAAGTACTGTGGAATTAGCTAATAAGGAGAAACTTGCTTTGGATGGCAAAATAACAAAATTTATGTTATGGAAAGACAGATGGTAACCTGTAATTCCTCCAAGATTTCTGCTAGGTCTCCTCTTGAAGGAATTGATGCATCTAGTAGGCACAGATAAGTGCTGTTTGGGGGTCACAAATTAAACAACAGGGAACCCAAATATTTGACTATAAAAGCAGAGTATTTCATTCTTGTGGAGGTCCTTAAGGCTGATCGGGGCAGGTACGGAATTCATGGAGTACATGGAGTACACTGCCTGCTACTTTTCAAAGCACCATGAAAAAGATGTTACCAGAAATAATGAGTAGAAATAAGTTTTGCTGATAGTATGCAACAGCAAAGTATGCTTTTCAAAAGGATTTGGTAGCCCAGCCACTAAGGGATGAAAGAGTGGGGACAGTTGCGCATACACTGCTGAAACATAGCATTGCAGTTTGGCCCCGCCAGCTGCGTGTTCTGGCAGAGGAATCCAAATGGCAGTTGTAAGTCACAGCTTTAGACATTTTCAGACAAGTATGAACTAGTGGCTGTCCTGCAAGTAATGGAAGGGATGTACTGTGTGAATCACACCGGTGATCCATGCTTAGAGTTCTGATCAGAGAAGAACAACAAATCTGTGTTACAGAGGTCCCTGTGTCATCATTTTATGTAATACCACTCAGCCCTCAACAATCCAATACTGTTCTGATAAAATTATTTTTGGATTCATGCTTCCTGTAAAATTTTCATATTTATCAAAAACTGACAAGGACCTTTGCACCTGCACAGGTGCCGGATGCAAAAGACTTTTATGTCAGTGACCTAGGACAATATTTCAAAGAATGGATCAATATATGAGTCAGATGTGAGCATCCCAAACACAGGATAACAACAACAAAACGAATCGGAAAAGAGAGGATACTCTGTCCAAGAAAAAAACAAAACAGAAAGGTACAACTATGCAACTCAATAGTGGAAGACTGAATCCAGACAAGGACTTAAAAGATCTGAAGTTTTCAGCATGGTACTTGCCCAACTAATGGGCCTGGCCTATAAGTTACGGACTCTGTATTCTTCCATAATTTTAGTCGGTCTAGAAGCAGACCCCCGGGAATGACGACAGCATTCAAAATTTTTGTAGATGATGGATTCCCTGGTTTTCTAGGAGTTTCTGCAATACTGAAACTTGTGTTGCTGGTTAGAATTCTTGTAAAACTAAACAGAGAAAAAGCCATAATAGTAATCAGTGCAAGCAGCCATAGGGATGTATATGTCATTATAAATGTATCAATTTTTAATAGACATACATTTTTTTTATATATAAAATGGAGAAAAGTCCTATCAGCACATGTAAAAGTTCTTTGCAGTTTCTCCACATGCTTCTCCCTGGCTCTACTTCTTGAATTCAGCCTCTAGGGCAGATGTTCAGTCCTGCAATTACTTTTGAAATGACATTCCTCTACCCTAACTCCTGAAGTGAATAGTGTGGAGTACAGCATGGAAGGATATTAGCAGGTGACTTATTTTAACAGCTAGTTTTTACGGTCTTTTACAAGCTGATTGCTGCATGGATGCACATAGTGCACCTACCTTCCCTAGGACCTTATGAGTTAGCAACAAATATTTCATGTAATAGAGAATCAAGGGTGGTAATTGAACCTATATTCTGTTCTCCTCCTGGATATGCTGTAAGTGGGTGGCATTGACTGAAGAAAAGATGCTTGACTGATAAACATACTGTAGAACCATTGCTGCTGCAAGTTATTATTTCATTGTAGGATCTGCTCCAGGTTTGTAAGCAGTCCTGCAGACACTGCTGAATGACAGGGCATGATTCACAGGCTGAAACATAGGTTTCTAGTCTCCTCCTGGAGAGGTATCTAGTGATTAGGAAAGACATCCTAGGGCATCTCATAATGGCACTCAACACCTACGTCACAGCACACCTTTAAATCTCCCTAACTTGGAGTCAATTTTACACTGAACATCTAGATGCTTTCTGGCCATCTTTTCAGAGGATCACATTGAATCTTAAGTATTCCATTCTTTTATGCTTACTTGGAAATAATTATCTCTAAAACAATACAAACAAGTAAGCAAACAAACAATAGCACTATGGTGTCTGTAATTGAGATATTAGGCATAATTGTTTATCTGTGGAGGATAAGACATAGCTATTTATCTATGTTAACCTTTGACTACTTTCTTAGTCACGTGGAACAGCTTAGTAAAAGAAGAAAAGGTGATGTATAATGGTAACAGCTACTCTGAGGAGGTTTGCGAAACTGCGCTGTCACTGTTTCATTCAACCCAATGAGGTCAGAGTCTTCTAATTAAATTCAGTGAGTTTTACATCAGTCCTTCCGTCTGCATTCTTGGTTGTCATAAACACGGTTGATATTTGTTACTATCTATGCTGTAGTACTTTTCTGAGCTTGTTTAGGTTTTGTGCAAATACAGGAAAAACAGACTTATGACTATGGGGATAAAATGTGCCTTCCTAACTCAGGAAAATGTCCCTCTGACAATTAGGCTTGGTAAGTGTTAGCAAGGTCATCCATTGCTCCTATCTGACTGTAATTTGCTGTGGAGTGTTCTGCTACAGCTTTCTATAAGGAATTATATGAAAATTGCACTGAATCATATCTGGGAGTGAACATAAAGGGAGAGGGAATGGGCACCACCACCTCCACAGCCTCAGCTAGGAGAGAGGCAACCCACCTCTCCCGGCTGGCGGGGGCCGGTGCAGTGAGGGCTCCCTCTTCCGTTGCAGATAGCTGTCATCATCAGGCAGATTCTCATTTTAACCCAAACATCTGGTTCCCTGCTAGATTTTGTCATTGCCCTGCTTGACTCACATTTTCATTTTAAATGAGCATTATTCTGTTGTGCTCTTTTACTGCTTGTTATTGCTTTGTACTGTGGCACTGCTTGGGCTTGCCACAGAAAAATCAATACCTCTTCTACAGAAAAAAATTGAATAAACTGAGTGCAAATAATACAATCATCAAGGCACTATTTAAATTAAAGTGAAAAAAACCCAAACCCCACGGCAGGAATGCACAACATACTAATGCCAGCCTTCTCTCTTTATGGCTAGTTGTAAGGTATTGTTGTTGTATCATTGGGATTTAAGATCTAAGTGTCTTGTTTAAAATGTCATCATGTTTCGTAAACATGGAAAATACTTCTTGGAGTGATTTAAATACATGAGACTGTTGTGTTTTTTTTAAATAATTTATTTCCTTCTTTCATTTCCATATGCTCACAAGGTGAGTCTGAAACTTGTTTACCTGACAAGGTCCGAGCACAAACATGAACTTGAGAAATTTTAATGCTTGGCTTTCAAATACAATAAAGAATAATTTTGATAAGTGTTTTTTATGCTGGAAGTTGTGTTACTATCTCCCATTAATCTGCCTCCTTCCGTGGTATTATGTCCTTCTGCTTTTCCCCAACTGACTGGTTCATCTACTTAAGTCTTTGAGAGAAGAACAGTCATTTGCTAAATGCTTTTACAACCCATAGCACAGGAGGATCCTGCCCTGACTGGTCTTTGGCCCTAGAATATTTCAAAGGAATTTGTTATTTATTATTCTTGTGTGTAATATGTAATGGAAAATGTCCGTTGCTCTCATGTTTTATCAAAGGTTGTTTTTTAACCCACTTAAAATGTCTCAGTTCTCCTCAGAGTGTCAGGTTTAGAGTATGACAGCTTCTGCAGTACAGTCGTGATATAGATTACATAGAATAATGGTCGTGTTACAGTAAGATTCAAGGAAATAGTGAAGCATTTTGAGGTCTTGCAGTGGCAGCATGAATGACACACCGTGATGACATTTTGCCTTTGTTTGGACTCTGCTGAGTAGCAAACATCCAAAACAAAAATCCTCTGTTTATCTAGAGGCAGTTACAGTACTATCAGCAGTGCACGCTCCTCCGAGTTTACCTTCCTTCAACTCTGACCAAGGATGAGTGAGCACCATTTTGAATATGAAGGCACTTCAATTTTCACGCTTATTCAATCCTTATTCAGTCCTGGCCCTCTGCTGAGAATATGCTAGTAGAAGTGCCACATATAAAAATGGCTTTATGATATGCATTTGTCCTCAAGAAGTCCAGCTGCAACAGTAACTGATGTGTCTGCATAAAGCATATTTGTGTGTGTGTAAGAGTGTGTGTGTGTGTGTGTTTTCAGGGAGATTCAAACAAAATAATGTGTACAGGCAAAAGTTATTTGAATATTTGTCCCTTTGCATTTGAAAATTCTGGACTGTGCAACCAGCAATTTCTCTGCCTTCCCACAGTGTTTTAGTCTAAGCAGCCACAAAATTCTCTGAACACTCAGCTGACGAAATCACTTCAGGACTGTTAGAGCTCAAGGCAGCTCCACTGCCTTGTATTTTTATATCCACAATTTAATGGGAAATGCTATCTTTTTCATTTAGTAGTATTGTCTTCTCCATCTGGATTTATTCTACACCAGAGAAAATGTCTCTGGAATTTCTTATCAGCAATGTGCTGAGAAAAAAAAAAAAAAAGTAACATTTCAGAAGTTTATATCCTAAATTTCCAGGCAGGAAGGCAGGCAATATAGCAGTCACGAGTCTTTCGGGGAACAGATCTTGACCACGCTGTATATTTAAGGTTTCATTGCATCTAAAAAAAAAACAAAAAGAGGAGCAAAAAAGAACTCCACCTCCTCCTTTTCAAGTTTCACATCTTAATTTACAAATGTGAAAGTCACTTTTAGCTCAGTTCTCTCCACATATAAAGCCCACATGATTGCACTATCTTTTTGCCAGTCCTCTTTTTACTTTTTCAATCCAGTGACTTCAATTGAATTTGTCGAAAGTCTCAAAGATAAAAGTTATTACAAGTTTTATGAACTTCATGCCTAGGTGGAAGACACAGACCTTATTGGTCCTGCCAGCAAGAGAAGGAAAGTCAGCCCATGTGAAATCTGGTGTTTGACAGTACACGTGCCAGCGAACGCCAGCCAGTCCTTGCAGATTTTTCTTCACCTGGCAGCATAAATGAAGTGTAGATTGGGCACACAGGAGGGAGCTGATGGTCTGGTGGATACATCAGGGAGGTTTTGCAGGCAGTGAGCTAGTGATTAGAAAAGAGTAAGAGGATGTTATGGTAGAAGGCAGTAAGATCAGGGAGAGGCAACTACAGGAACAGGAGCAGAGGGATTTGTGTAAGAGGAAACTGATCTAGCAGGGGTGATTTTGGAGAAGATGTAGGGCACAAGTGTATAGGAAGCAAGGCTGCCTTAATACTGTTGTTACAACCTGCTTACTGTAAATGTAATTGCTTGTAGACAATAGACAATAATTGTAAATTACGAAATGTAATGCATAAACTATAGCTTATATATAATATGAGACAATATCCTCCCTGTTAACAGGCTTGAAGTTTAATGTCTTACTAGATTATCATGTCAATAACGAAGTTTCGTTATTTAAAAGAGATACATTATGGGAAAAACAATCATAGCAGCAGTATTGAAGTAGTTATCCGCTCTGCAGTTTTCCCATATTTCCAAGCTGTTAGTTGTTTTAAAAGAAGCTATAATTACATTAAATACTTCCCAGTGTTCAAAAACTGGAATTGCTTGGCTTTCCACTAGGTTATTATCCTGCAGTAAACATGGGTGAGGTGTTCAGTGTAATCACAAATAAAAAAGAAAATGGCCTAGTCAACACTATCTCATTAAAATGATGACTGCACAGCAGAAAACACTGAAAAACATTTCACTTCTATATTAACTATTGAAGAATAATAATTTACCCATCACTCTACACCAATGGTATAAAATTAGGCAGTGCACCTAGATTTCCCTTTCTCTAGCCCAAGGTAAAAATTTCATCTCATACAAAGTAACTGATTTTACCAGTGGGACTAGATCCCTTTACCAGTAAAATACTGGTTGCTCTAAGGAAGAGGGCACTATATTCAGACCCATGAGACCCTGTATAGATACAGTATTGTCACAGAATATCTGACTCTCCATTCCCTCTACTCCATCTTGCTCGTTAGTTTGCTTATTTAAGTAACATATTTGCTGAAAGAATCCAATAGAAGAAAATTAACCTCAAAGGTAGGAAAGCTGTGGTCAACAGCAACTGAATGTTACAACCACTAGAAATCCAAGATGCACAGGTCCAGAATAAAATGGAGAATTTCCATCTCCAGTGTAATTTCTGTGGGAACAGGCTCCAGCCAATGCTAGCAATTTACCAGAATGTTAGGAAGAGAAGTTAGATGAGTCAGTGAGCACCTGACAAGGAGTCTAGGTATATGACAGAAAGTTTTCCCCATCAACAGGGATCCAAGAAGTTACAACTAAGCAGTTAATCTGTTTCTTACTCAGAAGACAGGCTCAGAGAGTTGGGATGGTTCAGCATGGAAAGAGAAGGCTCCAGGCCTTGTAGTGCCTTCCAGTGCCTAAAGGGGCCTACAGGAAAACTGGAGAGGGGCTGTTTACAAGGGCAGAGAGGGATAGGATAAGGGGTAATAGGTTTAAACTAAAAGAGGGGAGGATTTAGATCAGATATTAGGAAGATGCTCTTTACTGTGAGGGTGGTGAGGCACTGGAACAGGTTGCCCAGAGAAGTTGTAGCTGCCCCATTCCTGGAAGAGTTCAAGGCCAGGTTGGATGGGGCTTTGGGAACTCTGGTCTAGTGGAGGGTGTCCCTGCCCATGGCGCAGGGATTGGGAATAGATGGGCTTTGAGGTCGCTTCCAACCCAAACCATTGTATGATTCTATGATTCTAAGACAGTGGTGAATATTTAGGGATATTCTCACTGGATGCCAGCCCACGGACTCCCTGTGGAAACAGACTGCTGTAAGAAAATGAGAGTATTCATAAAAATAGCTAAGGAGAGCGCAGGATCAGGGCAGTCAATCTGAACTACAGGTAGAAACAGAAACAAATGTCAAGGAGGAATGGAAAAGACGCTTTTCTTCCCTGTGCAATACTGCTAGCATGAGAAAAGTGAACAAATAATACTTATAAGACAGTTGTAAACCCAAACGTATTCGGGAGAAAGAACCAGTGCTTTTAAACCCTGTGCTCATTTTTTCTTCTGTAGTCTTAATACAAGAGCAATAAAAATGACATTGCACAGACAATGCAGGTAATATTTTCCTAGAATACATTAGTGTAGAATTTGTGTTCATAGCTGCATAACTGATTACAGAGCTTTGTTTTGTCTCGGTTAAGAAAAGGCTGTTACAACTTAAGGAACTTGCTGGATCATAAAGAAATATACTTTATGGTTAGACAGAAAATACAATCTCGCAGAGAGATATCTCATACTATATATACCACTTTGGTTCTTGGGATACTGTCTTGCACTGAGCCTTATGCAAAGGAATATATTCAAAACATTTTCTATCTATCACTAAGATACAAATGTATTAAAACTGGAGATACAAATTCATGCATTTTGGTGGACGACTGTGGAGCCAAAGCGAGGTAGGCTTACAGCAATATTCAGCAAAGCTCATGTTAAAAACCCCTTTTTATCAATGACTTTTCCTGCAGAATTTCTGGGATAACACTTGGGGATATCACATTAAGTTTCTTAGTATAAAATTGAGCACTGAACAGACTTTTAGAAAGATTATGGTGCTAGAGGGATATTTAATGGTGGAATCACTTACTGTAGTACTCATTTCTGAGAGCAAAGGTCTGAAATGAAATGAATTTGGTGATCTTAGATTAGTCCTTGGTGGGCAGAGGTCCATATCTGTAGTCAGCTACATGTATAATTAGGTATAATTTCTACATCTGTTCAATAGAGGTTAATTGAACTATCATAATAATTGAATTCCAGTACTTCTGATTTTTCTATTCGAAGTGTTCCTGTGAGATCAGAGCCAAGTATCCATCATCTAACACATTTGTAGGAAATTCCTGTTGCATTCGGTATTTGGTTTGTGGGTTAATGTAGGGCATTGGCATTTTTCAAACGTCTGAGCACAAATACACATCCAATCTTCCAAAATAAACAGGCAAAAGAAAGAGCAAAATACATGGTACAAGTCCATAGCTTCTATACTGAGAATTCCTCATAATTTAAAGAAACTGTCAAAAGCAGATACGTTGCCAGCTGACAAAGCAGGAAAGATCTAATAATCTTACCCATGAATTCTGCAGAAATTTCACTGTTCTTGTGGTGGCATTTTAGATTCAGATTGTATTATGAGTATTCAGTAAGTAAACACTGTGCATCAATTTTGAGCCTGAAATAATGCATCTTTGTTTTCTTTCTACAGTCACAGGTGTACAAATACATGACAAAAGCATATGCATGAGCGCTGTGTATATTTACTCTTCTGTGTATGCAAGCAGTTACACACATTTTACAAGGCTACTGCTCACTCATTCAGAAAATGAACAGGTTTTCTTTTACCGCTTCCTTATGAGCAAAAAGTAGACAGGCAACGTGATGAACTGCATCCAATTATACATTCACCTGGGATCCAACATTATTGGATTATTCTTGGCTCACTACACTTGTCAGACCCACTCTTTAAAAATTTTTAAGGAAACGACGTTTGCTTTTCATTTACCGAGTTTAGCGTTTATGAAGAGCACAGACTTTTGATATTGAAGTTCTCTGTGCACTGAAATAGGCAAGCTACCGAACAAGCTTTTTTGCAGGTAGCAAAAAACAGGTAGGAAAAACGTTCTCTGTTCCCATATAACCGTAAGCTTCTCAGCTAGGACTGCTCACAGAAGTGGCAAAGATAGTCAGGGAGTGCAATTTCACCAGAACTCCTTCATAAATTTAGACATCTTATGAAAAATAATAAAAATTAAAAATATTCCAGCTGAAGAAAGAATGATTGGAATTACTGCCATATTGTCTCAAAGGCCTTATGAACATTAAGCTTGAGTAACCCTGATCTGTCAGCTCGCTGGACTACCTCTCTCATGGTACACAGGTTTGATATTAACAGTGTCTTGATTTGACGTAGCATGGGAGTTATGGGAGTTACTCTCTCTCTGGGGAGTCCAGCTCCTAGTGGGAAGTAGAGGCAAGGGACAAATATATCACAATTACTAAATTACCATTTTAATTTTTTATTTCATTAATCCTCTCCAACTATTGAGCTTTTTGCTTATAAATGATTTTTTTTTTTTTAAGTAAAAGTGCAAGTTTCTCAGGAAAGTCTATTTTTTCTGAAGAAAGTCTTATTACCAACCAGTTAGAAACAGGACTGGTGTTACTAACTGATAAAACACGAGTCTGTAACTAGTAGTCTCATAAACTTTTAGACTCAGGCTGGTGGGACTGAATCCAGTGGTGTTTCTGTTGGAGCAAGCAGAGTCAGGAGTAGTGCCAAAGTTTCAATGGTGCAGAGAAGGCAGGACTGATCCCTATGAACACATTTAACATTTTTTTGCAACTCAATCTCATAAACCAATTTTAGTGATGCAATGAAGTTCACTGTCTGCTAAGTCATTGTGAATCATAAAGTCCCCATTTGTGTGGTATAAATCAACATAACTATTCAACAATTAAATCTACAATGAATATATTTTTTAAATTACCAAGCATTATGTTTCATTTTACAAGCTTGCACATGCATTCTTTATAGCTTACTGTCATGTAATGCTTTATAAATGATACTTGATAAACAACAGCTGTATAATCTTAGAAATATTCATCAAGAGGCACATGTATCCATGGTAAATCACTTTTGACTTGTACAATGCTGGTGGCTGGCATATAACCTAACTGCTTGCATGTGGAACATAATAGGACATGGCACTATGCTTCTGAGAGACCAAAATACATTCAGAAAACATACTTGGGTATCAGTTGCAAGGAAGAACGAAAAACGTTTGTCAAGTGCACAGTTTCGAAGTGTAAATCTCATAGTAGGTGCTGTATTTATTGGTACACCACTATGCATATTTTGCATACTGTTTATTTTTAAATTGGACTTCATTACACTGATTTTTACAGTTTATTGGCAGTGAAAACTCAAGCTTAGTGGAGATGTGGTATTAGGGATTGGTTTTGCTCTCCCATAAGCTAAAACAAGCTGCACCTCCTGTACTTAGCTGTTAGAGTTCTACTAATGCCCTAGATTATGTCATAGTTTATTTCCTATCTGTTACACACGTTTCAGTTTTCAGAAAAGTTCTTGTGAGGCAGAATATAGAATCAGAGGGTTTGGCTATTCCTTCAGATGCTTCTGTATGACTTCTGCAGAACCAGGTACCATAGTTCATACATCACAGCGAGTTTTGGGGGGGGAAGAGATAAGGAGAGAAGGGCATTATTCACATGCTGATGGCAACCCAGTTCTGTTGCTGTTACATTCCAGTTGGACTAAAGAATGGAAGTGCTCTGTGATTGCTACCTTTGGGCTCTTCGCTGAATTGAACTGCTCACCTCTGTTTTCTTGAGACCATGCCGTTTATATTTAACACTATACAGTTACAAGTATTGTTCAAGAAGTGCCACTAGTTATCCCTTATTTAGGATCTTCTAAGAAACTCAAAGTCTGTGGTACAAACTATATCTAGTCCACTCACACAGTAATTTCCATGACAGAAGTTCCATGTTTTTTTTTAAATTATGGACAGGATTCCCCTCACCTAATCACGTAAAACACACCAAACGTAAATCCCTCAGCTAGGCTTCCCCTAACATCCAATGGAGAGAAACAGACCAGTTAATTAAGACTCTAATTGATCCCATCCTGAGTGGATGAACCTCCCTATGGAAGGGTCTTTCCCTCTCTGTAGACTCTAGAGGCAGCCTACAAAGCTTTCTTACAGGAGAAACGTACCTTTTATAGAGCCATGTGTAGCGAGATGAGTGCAGCCAGCTGTGCCCCTCTTAGCCTCTGAGCGGTACCCACCCCCTGCCACAGCTGCCCCCCCTTAACTACAGAGCACATTGAGTTTGTGTGCGGGTTGCAACATTCACCCCAACTCTGCCAATCAGCTGTAGTTCAGGAAAGCAGTCTACTTTACCTGGTCTGTTGTGTCCACCTGTAATGATGAAGTTAATCCATGGGTGGGTAAATAGCTTTCGGATTAGTTACATGAAGTGGTAAGAAACTTTCATTTTCAGGATAACCCTACAAGACCGGGAGCTACATGAGGAAGATGCTGCTTGAACAGGCTTTCTACTAGTTTTGCATCCGTGGTATGCACTTAGAGGAATTTACTGTCTTTGCAGTGCTGCATTTGTGTCCGTGTTATGCCAAAACATCTCAGGTTTTTGACAGAAGTTAAAGGATTCTCTTTATATCCTCTTATTTCCACCCTGAATAGAGGAAAAGCTGGAGCATATCTTTTACTCTCTTACAGAGGCAGAACTTAACGTAGGAGCTCTCAGCAAAGGAGGTGCTGCAGAGAAAGCCTCCTGGCAGCCAGATTAAGAGAGGAACTTTGGGCTGAGGGGAAAACAGCATACCTCTGAGGCAAACAGTGGAAAATTAAGCAGTTTTTCTCATTTATCAAATCTGAATTTGGAAATATGACTCACATAAGAAAACAAATCTGGTAGCTTTGCTTCTTGCTCATTAGAATTTATTATTAGGAAGTGCAGAAGATACATTTTCTTAGCCCCTTTTTCAGCCTTGAGGAATTTCAGTAACTGCATTGGCACCCTATCTGTTGTGTTGGCGTCTCTGGTTTTGACTGTGCTTTGTGTCCATGTCTGTTTGTGAACGGATACAGTTCCTGCCACGTATTTACCCCCGTAAACTGGTTTAGGCCTTTTTAAAAGTATACAACATGGTCTTCAAGAGTTTCACTTCTTTTAACCCTTTCTGTGACGTGTAGAAATAAAGGCTGGATCTGCTGAACACAATCTAAAAGCAGAAGAGTTCCTATCACTCAACACTTTTGCAGAAGTCAGAGCGAGGAGTAAAGTGAAAAACACAAAGTTAAAATGTTTATTCAGTTAGGAACTCACTAAATTTATATTTTAAAAGCAGTAGAGAAAAAGGCAAGTATTCATAAAGTTACATCTCAGTTCGCCATTAATGTCACCCTGATAACAACAGAGGACTAAAAAGCTTTGCAGTGTATGTTACTGCCAATTAATTCTTAACTGTACAAGACCTTCCCTTCTAGGTGACATGAAGGTTTCCAACACAAGGCAGCAACAGGTTCTTAAAGAACAAAGCACATAGAGGCATCTTTTTTCCCTTCTATATTATTCCAGGTTTTGTCGGTTGTTTGGATTTCCTGAAACAGAGGCAGCATCTGTAGAATTGTGTTTAAAATTCATTAATGAACCTGTCCTCCAGGGACTCATTTAATCCTTTTCTTGATTCATTTTAATTTTGGTCTTCACCCTGAAGCAATGAGTTCCACAATTACATGGTGTATAAAAGTATTTTCTTGTTTGTTCTAAAACTGCTGTTTTAGCAGCAGAACTGCTGTTCTCTCCGCCTTAATATTGTGAAAAACAGTGAATAAGAATTCGCTACCTACACACTGACATAATTTTTGTTTTATAAATCTCTGTCATGTTTGGAACCTAAGCTATTCTGTAGCTTTTTTGCCAAGATTATTGCCATCTTTGCTTCTGGTTAGTTCTACTGAAAGGTTTTTGAAACAGGGTTACCAGAACTGCATGCAGCATTAAACTTGTCACACATCCGAGTTTTGTTAAGATATTTCCTGGTTTGTTCTCAGTTCCTTTCTTAAGAAGTCCTAACACTCTAGTTGCTGTCAACGATGGCATCATCTGATGGATGATCTTCTAGAATGAACCCCACTAACCCTCAAATCTCTGTCCAGGATGGAGGTAGTTTGTTCAGGGTCCATTCATTTTAATCGGGACTGATTTACTACAAATGTGTTACCCTGCACTTACTGATAGTGAACTTCATTTGCCATTTTATTCCACTGTCCTATCCAGTGAGCTCTGGAAGTCCCTGTTGCCTTACATCCCAGGAGGCCCCTCTGCCAGGTAGCACAAGAGAGCAATGAATAGTGCAGACCAAACTATTGGTATTTAGGGGATCTGTTGGTTGAGAAAGTTGACCACTTACAACTTTGTCATCTGCCTTTAAGTCGTTAACTAATCCATGGCAACAGCTTCCCATTAATCCCGTGGTGATTTATTTTGTAGAAGCCTTTAATGAGGGAATGTGTCAGAAGCCTTTTAAGAATCCAAGTATGTTAAGCATTAGAATCACTGTAATCTACATGCTTGCTGACAATTTTAAAAAACTCAAAATACATTTGTAAGGAACACCTTCCCTCAGTAGAAACTGTATCATGCAATATATTGTGTTTGTTCAAGTGTCTGTTAATCTCATCCTTTATTACGGTTTTACCATTTTGCCTGTACAGAAACCAGACTTGCAGTCTATAGATCCAAGATCTCTCTGGAGTCCTTCATAAAGATCGGTGTCACATTTCCCACCTTCTGTTCCTCTGGCAATAGGTTAGACACCACTGTTAGTAGTTTAGCAATTTTATATTTGGGTTCTGCTATAAATCTTCAGTGAATACCATCTGTTCGTGGAGATTTCTTACTGCTCACTGTGTCAATTTGCTCTAAAGCCTTTTCTATTGACACTTGAATTTGAGCCAGTTCCTCAGTCTTATCTCCCATAAGGAATGGCTGATATCAGGACCTCATTCTCTTCTGTAATGAACACTGATGCAATAAATTAATTTAGCTTTCCTGCAATAGCCTCATCTTCCTTGAATGTTCCTTTTGTACCTTGATTGCCTATTGGTCCCATCTGACTCTCTGTCAGGCTTTCTGGTAATGGTATGTTTGAAAAAAGTTTTAATAGGTTACCTGTCCTTACCGTTACTCCTTCAAATCCCTTCTGGCCTGTCATACGGCGTTCCTACATTTAGCTTGCTACCATTTATACTCCTTTGTACTCTGTTTGCTTGGACGTAGCTCCCAATCTTCACTTCTGATAGGTTTCTCTGACCTACTGTTTCACATAGGTCGGGTGCTTTTTTTCGCCTGATTTTATATTTTTGATGATAGCATATATTTTCTCTATATCTCTAATATGGCCTTTTCCCTTTCTATGAAGATAATGAATGTGGTTACTATTAGGGTACACTGTATGGGTATATATTTGTTCCCTGGGTAGTTGCTCCACAAAACAGTCATAATTTCTGATACCTAAAAAGGTTCTCACATAAAAGAATGTGCCAAGAAGTAGCATTTTTTTAAAGTAAATTAATATATTCCCAAAAAGTCTACTTACTCTCATTTGCAAGTTAGTAAAAAAAAAAAAAAAAAGGAGCAGCTCCAGATTTTGATCCTTTCTACCTAAAATTACAGAAACTTTGTATAACGTTGACTGTACCATCTACTGGGTAAATATCCACGTTCAAATTCTAAGCTTGATTTTACTCTGGAAATTTAATTTGTTTCTTAACCCAGTGTAACTTTGAGTTCAATAGATCTGCTTTTCTGATTTATACTGAAGCAGAAGTAAGATCAGAATCAGGTCCTAAATCTGCAGAGGTGCCTAAAAGAGATACTATATTTTGTTGTAGTTGCAGACATCTGCACTACATGGTCATTTTCAAACAGCCTTTTATTCCACCTGCTTTCCTTCTTCATAGCTGTTTTAAATTTATGGCTTACATGATTTATTTTTCAATGAAATTATCAAGAACTCTACAAATCTTCCGACTAGCTAATTTTCACCTTCCCTGCTAAGTTGTGTACTTATGAAGGAATTTAGCCATAAATCACCAATAACACAGCTATCTTAGCAAAACCAAATGTCATCCATTCATTTGACTTCCGGTCTCCACACAGTCAAAATGCCAAAGGGGTGAGCAGGAGATGAGTGTACAGCGGTGCATTTAATTTTTCCATTTGTCATATCATGTCAACTCATACTCTTCAACTTCTTGCCACTTAAGATGTAAGCAGGAATAGCTGTCAATATAATTTTCAGGACATCTACAAACAAATGTAATCAGCTGAACAGAAGGGTGACTAACAAACTCCAAAGAGAATCGAGAGTCTTCTCTGGGAGCAGAAAAGATCTCAGTGTTTAGCTCAGTTTATCTGTGTCATTGCCCTGCAGTCTCATACTAAGTGCTTTCTTCTGATGTTTTTCACCAGTGGACATGAATCTCCACCTGCATATTTTACCAGGAGTCCCATTCAATCGTCACAGGCATCACAGTACCATGGGTTCTTGCACAGAAGAAGTTTTGAACCTTGCAGAGTTATCAGAGAAATTTCTAATTAAGGCAGTTTTAAGGACTGATAATAATTAACAAAAAAATCTGTAGAGTGAAAAGGTGAGAATGGTAGTAACAGATCATGGAAATTTCCTCCAAATTAAATGCATATTTAATTCTGGTACAGTTTCTGTCATTTGGTCACTTGTGTAGTTTGAAAGTGATTTTCTTATACAGCTAAATATATTTAGTTTGTTTAGATCTAAAAATCTAAAAGGAAGTTGCTGTAGAACCTTCTTCTTGTACCAGAATTGGTCTTGTTCAGAGTCAGGGGGGCAACTCTTGTTTCTGTGCCAAGTCAGCTTCTCTCTTATGCCAGTCTTAAATGTTCAGGAGATGGAAGGCAAGAAGGCGCTTTTCTTGCTGAGTATTTTGTTGCAGTAGAGGGAAATCTAAACTCTTATTTCTGATCTATGACAACTACTGGCACAAACTTCTGGCAAGCCAAAGCTGATAAAAGCCAGCTCTGATTATGCCTGTTTCTTGCCATCAAGTGTTGTGTGCTTCTGTCATTCTAAGTAAATCCATCCAACTCATGAATCATAATCTATCAGAGGTTGCTTTTATCTTTCAGATTCCAGTGATATCTATTCTGTACCTCTACTTCCTGCTCTTACACCTAGTATAAATCTTATATGCAGTTATTACTTAACTAGTCAACTGCTCACTTAGTTTTCACATGTGTGATTAAATTTAAATGGGTAACAATTAAAAATGCTCATGAAATTTCATTTCATCTCTGTAAGGAAGAGTTAATTACTGTATTATCTCTACCAAAAGTTTTGGCCAGTGTCAGGACAAGCTATAACTATTTTTGCTTCTTTCTTTAATGAGGGTACATTTCTTGCACTGTATTGCGTCCCATTTCTTTTTTTCACCCCTTTTTATAATGAAGAAGGGCTTGCCATTCAGTTTAGATCAGCGTTAGTGTAGTGTAGCCCTGGCAGCTAGCAGTATTAGACAAAAGGAAGATAAAAAAATCATATTGCTTCTCTTTAATCTTCCATACCCCCTATTATTGCTATTTCATTTTTCAAGAGAGGGGACTTGAGGACTTTGGATCCATTCAGTGCCTCTGCATTTGTTTATGCTCTTTATCAAGGAGAGCTATGTTTCCTAACTGAGTGCGACATCCCTGCTTTATGAGTGTCATCTCTGTGTGCTATTGAGGAGAAATTCTTGAATTTCAAATCTTCATTACAGTGCTGCTTTCCTCAGCCCACTATGAGTAACACAGTTTCACTAGTGATGAATTCTTCTCTAGTTCTAAAATCTTGGGTTTGTGCACAGCAGTTTTAACAATATGTACAACTATTATGACTATTGTATTTTATCAGAGGTAGGACATTATGTGAGGAAGGGGCTGCTTGTGAAAGAAATTATAGTGCATAGCGCTTTGGCTCTACATCCTGCAGGTAAACTGACTGATATTTTAATTTCCTTGGACTCTTTTGAAAGCTCTCTAAATGAAGGTTCTGAAGAAAATATATAACATTGGTTATCATACTTTATGGTTATTACTGTGTACACATTAAATGTGAATTAATGCAATAAAACAGTACATTTCACATAAAAAATACTGTGAATTTCACTGCTGTTGCTGACATGGCACATGTATCAATGTAATTATGGGTTACAAATCCTTGGTAAGAGAGGCAGCGTTACAGTTTTTGAAATTCCCCCATTATGAGAATTCAGAAAGAATGCTGCAGCTTGTATTTAATTTATCTCATCTGGTAGGCCTTTCAAAAAAGCAATATTGATGCTGGATTTATCTTTAGTTTGATGACAGTCAGAGTAAATAAGCATGTGGCATGTACTGGTGCCAGTGAAAATGTTGGGGCTTGCTCCTCCCTGGATTAGTCTGATGGTGTGAAACAGTCACAGACAACTGAGCAGAAGGGCTCTGAGGCATTTTGCCACTCCAGGGCAGTTACAGACCTAACACATCAGGGAGCTCTCTAGTACTCATTGCATTTGCTTCCACTCCGCATATTTGTCTCAGGTTGCCTGAAACATGTTGGTTGTTTTTTTTTATAAATCATGTATCAAAAATGTTTCTTCATAAGCAGTGATGCAGAAGAATGGTGAATCTGCAAAATCCCATATTCTGAAGGTAGCAAATAGCAAAATTAGATGTGCCCATACCTGTGCATCTTAGGACTTGGAAAAACAACTGAATTATGATGACTTAAAGAACTGCTGAGTATGTGACCATATACATCTCCTTAGCCTGCTGAAAATCTCCAGCAGAGGTTTAAGCTAGCACATTTTACTTCATGCTTCCCATGAGTGGGAAGTCTGCAGATAGTCGGTTACCATGGCTCAGCTGAGATACACTATCTGAACCAGACGGGATAATTCAGTTGTGCATCTGAGTCTGTGACAAAGTTATTTATTATATTAACATATAATTTGTTCTACTGTGCTGTTCATTCATTGCCAGCAGAGAATGAATATGGTCTTCCTATCTTTGCGCTTCACAGATATCAAGGCTAAATACAACTTTTGCACTCTTTCCCAGCATCCATAATCATATGTTATTTCTCCTGCTGATCTATTTAAATGTGGAATTTCCTTCCAGTGCTAATTCTCTCCTCATTCAAATCCCTCCTTCAGTACCAAGTCTTCCAAAAAGCTTATCTATGCTAATCCGTTAAGATAAGAAACATTGTCATGACCCTAGCGTTTAGCAAAATTCATGTACCCTAGTACATGGGGAGTAACTTAGACGAGGAGAAGGTCAGAAAATTTATTGTAAGAGTGTACCTGTCCAAGCCATGGGCCGCCAGCTTCTCCAGGAGAATGCTGTGGGAGACCATGTCAAAGGCTTTGCTGAAGTCTAGGTAGACTACATCAACAGCCTTTCCCTCATCCACCAGGCGGGTCACCTGGCCACAGAAGGAGATGAGGTTGGTCAGGCAGGACTTGCCTTTCACGAACCCATGCTGGCTGGGCCTGATCCCCCGGTTGTCACGGACATGCCAAGTGATTCCCCTCAAGATGACTTGCTCCGTAACCTTCCCTGGCACTGAGGTCAGGCTGACAGGCCTGTAGTTCCCCAGACCCTCCTTACAACCCTTCTTATAGATGGGCATCACATTAGCAAGTCTCCAGTCATCTCGGACCTCTCTGGATGACCATGACCGCTGATGGATGATGGAGAGCGGCTTGGCAATCACAT
>VWZZ01001164.1:607946-679448 GCA_013399095.1 Psophia crepitans | reverse complement strand
TGGACCCCTTTGCCCTTCAGGACTGACTCCCAAGGGACCCTCCCTACCAGCGTCCTGAACAGGTCAAAGTCTGCCCTTCGAAAATCCAAGGTAGCAGTTGTACTGTGCACCCTCCTGACTTCGCCAAGAATAGAGAACTCTACCATTTCATGGTCACACCGCCCAAGACAGCTTCTAACAACCATATCTGCCACCAGTCCTTCTCTGTTTGCAAACAGAAGGTGTAGCGGGGCACCCGCCCTGGGATGCTCACTGATCAGCTGTGTCAGGAAGCAGTCTTCCACAGACTCCAGGAACCTCCTAGACTGCTTCCGCTGAGTTGTATTTTATTTCCAGCAAATGTCCGGGAAGTTGAACTCCCCCATGAGAACGAGCACTGGCGATTGCTTAACTTCCGCCAGCTGCTTGTAGAATGCCTTGTCCGTCTCTTCATCCTGGTTCAGCGGTCTGTAGCAGACCAGTTCCCTACACATCAGTGCTAGAGGTAAGTTACAGCACAGCAACAACAATCCTGGGTAAGCAGACAGGTAGCGCTTTGAAAGGGACAGGGGAAAAGGAGTAAGGTTGGAAAGGGAGGGCAGAGGGCAGGGGAGGGAACAAGAATGAGTATCTCAGCTAAAAAAGGAGACTGGACTGAACCTATTACGGCTGTGGGGAGTTAGGTCTCATTCCTTTGAATAAATCATATCTCAGTGTTCCATTTATTAATACAGCTATTACTCTTCTGCTTCCTGTTTGTAAGAATAAATGATTAGAAAGCATTCAAACTTTGTAACAATTAGGTATTATAACAATATAACTATTTCAAGACATTAAACGTCATCCGACTATAGCTACGAGTTTCAGCTTAGAGTCCTTTGTCAACGCTTTCGATATCCACCAAAGACATAAGATGCAGATGGTCAGCACCTGCTTGTCATCGTATGGTCCTTCGGGCATTTGCTTCAGCTGTATACAGTCCTAAGTGCATTGTCACTGCTTAACAAAAACATCATAAATAATTACTGTAGTTAATAATGAAGCTACTTCCTTGGGCTAGTCATGCTTTCTTTGTCAGTTCTGCTGTATGTAATAGTGCTAATCTTTTAGGCTAAGTCGCTATTAAATTCCTTGAGTTTTTGTGAGTTGTTTCCAGCAGCAGAAGAGATGAAATATAATTAGAAATTTGCCTCATATTTCTGTTTATCCTCAGAGAATAGGCATCAATTCTTGCTTGCCTGAACACATTAGGAATCAGTCAACAGGAGACTGCTCGTAATCCTTAATCATAATTCCACATTTTTCTACCCAGTACCTAGCCCCGAAACACCATCCCTTAGCCATGCTACCATGAATTCTTTGCTATCCTCTGGGCTTTCCTGATGCCTTCATGGTGGCATCTGACTTGCAAATATTTACAAATACAGCAGAACAACACTTAGTCTCTGTATTTCCATTCAGACCCCAGGGAAAACTCTCAAGTGTGTAGTTCCATGGATATTTTATCCAGTAACAAAGAAGTTTTAAAGGGTCCTTCCACTGTCTGCCCCTTTTTACTTGTTTCTATCCCCTGCTTTAGCCCCCCTGTACTGCAGTTAGTCCTCTCTGAAGTACCAGTGCAAATGTTTGTGGGACCACTGTGTAACCTTGATCACTGACATGCTCCAAGATAACCATTTCTTCTCTTGTTGTTGGAAGCATTTTAAAAAATTAAAAAATTAAAAAGAATGACGACTGGATTGTTTCATGGCTTTGCCTTAGCATACAGCCCTACTGCACAATTTGAGAAGGTAAAAAATGAGGAAGACCATAAACAAACAGGACCGAAGGGGAGCAGGGATCTCTTGCCTGCTGCAAAAAAAGCAATGCCAAAACACACCATCAACCCTCATAACTCAGTGCTTATCCCAGCCTTGTGTGCTGGTTTGTAATTGGGACACAGTCTGATATTGTTCCAAAATAGAGAGGAATGTGACTGTTTCCTGATTTAACCTGACTTGAAAGCAGCAATTACACCTACAGGTTCCATAAGGTTTGTGATGGCCAAAAGATCAAAGACATTCTCTGGGACCCAGCCAGCCTCCAACATAACAGTTAATCAGTATCTCCCTACATTGGACTATGTTTCAGTTTTCATTTTCACCTAAAACTAGCTGCTATCAATTAGCAGTCCTGTCTTTCCTCTTAGTTTCAATGGGCAATCTGAAGATACGATGACAGAGGCTCAAGAAATTGAAGGAGACAATTGTCTATGATGATTTGTTATGTATTTTGTTACTTTAAAAACTCTTCTTTGCCGCCACGCAGCCTTAGGGATGTTTTGTTATTATCACTGTTGTCAGTTCTGAACACTAAAATTTACTGTATTTGATGTTAAAATCTCAACTCAAGGTTGTAATATCTATAAAGAAAATATTGCTATAAAGATTAAACTCTGAAGGGGCTGTTCACATCCATGAGCAGACAGTGGAATAAATACTGAAAATCTTATCTTTTTCTATTTATCCGAGAAGCAGGAAACAATATGAAAAACATTTATTTCTATTTGACAGAAAATACTTTTAACAATATGTAATCATTATCAGTCAATACTCTGAGAGGTTGCTGTTGATAGTAGGTGTCTGGAAGATGCTTTTCATGATGACCTTTAAATGCCACAGGCCTAAGTGATCATGCAGAAAGAATATTCCTTCATTTCAATATCTGCTAGGAAAAAATGAGGTTGCTTTTAGGTATAAGCGGTATGTATGACAGTGGGACATATCTATACATCGGCTCGCTCTGCGCAGTGAGACATGAACAGGATAACATTCTGAATTCCGAATCACTACCTTTGGGCATGGCATTTCCTACTGGAAACAACACTTGATTCATTACTCTTTAAATACTATGTCAATGATTTTTCTTTATCATCCATCTCATTTTTTTTTCTCACTAGTACATCAGACATACTATACAAAAATATGCTTCCAAATGCAGTTCTAACATATTAGTGTTTGTCTAATTGTCAGCCACAGGATTTTGCATGAATACGAGCCTATTATCCAACTATGCAGCTAATAGGATTATTCAGTCACATTAATAATATATTTTCTCAAATCTGGAACTACAAAACTCTTGTATGGTGCCAGATTATTCAAGAGAAGAAGCTGAGACAAAACTTTTTGTATGAGGAAGGTACTCAGTAATTGTCTTTTTAGAGTTTTTTGTGTCTTCCTCTGAATGATTTCAAATGACATGGCCAAAATTTCGTACTGGCCATAAGACACTAAATTGAAGAGATACATGGGGTCAATAGGTCTTACTTCTGTTGAGACGATCCTGTATACGTTGGACAAATCTTGGGTGCCAACACTGTTTTTTTTCATTGAAAGATGAGAATCTAGAAAGTAATTGCAGTGGCTGATGAATTTGGAAATTCAGAGTAAATGTGAACTTAGACAAATACAATCTGCATATTTAGTCTTGCTGAAGTATTTATATTTGTTGAAATATGGTATTTCAGCAGAAGAAATACTGCTTAGGAAGCAGATAATTACTCTTATAAATCAAATTATCTTCAGAAGAAAATGACATATTCACAAACGGAGAGAAGTGTCCTCAAACTCTGGCTTCTTGCCAAAAGAAAAAGAAAATATCTATAATATTTTATGTTGCAGCATGAAGCACATGAAGAGTAGGGAAAACTAACTTTGTGAAAGTGTGTGGAACTGACACAGTTTTCTGTTCTTTTTTCTTTTTCTTTTTCCTATTTTTTTAGAATCTCCTTCCTGAATTTAACTTCCCTTTTATGCCCCTTTACATCCAGTAATCTTTAAATCATTAATGAATGAACCAGGATGAACCAGGGTGAACCAGGCCTCCCACTGATTTTATAAAGCAGGAACATATAATTAGACTAATTTACAGAAGAAAGAGCTGATGTACTGGAAGGGTGAGTGACAATTCCAAGATCCCAAAGGACACCCAAAACAGAAACGGTTATAAAACTTACGCCTTTTTACAACGAATCTGGTTTTTTTACCCAATCCACTTTTGTAGTAGTTGTACAGGAAGAGGTGCTGATGTAAAATAGCATCTACTCTTACAAAGGGAGTTGTGCTAAAAAGCACAAATCAACTAAGCACTAATTCAATTAATAGGCTGATCAAGTTATGCTTTCATCCCTTGTTGCAAGTTCAGATCTGCAGGATCCAGGCCTCGGGTCCAGATTCACAGTACCAGTAGAGGGAGACGCCCCAGTACTTCGGCACAGCTAGGCCTGTTTCCTGAGGCAATCAAAAACATCTGTTGCTGTAATAACTGCTGAGGAGCCCGTACTTCTAAAAAAAATTTTACTTGATGAGCACTGAGGAAAATGAAACAAACTAACCAAAGCACAACTTAAATTTTTCTTGAAGTCCACCATGAAAACAACATTCAGCAATAAAGTGGTCTCTGTGCCTCAGTAAAGGACTCAGTTTGTTGTCAGTCCTTTATTTAAAGCTCTGCCGACCTAACCACATAAAGGAAAATAATCTTCAGCCTATTTTTGTGCTATGATTAAGTCTGCATGAGCTCCAAAAGCAGCCACGACTGACAGTAGCGAAGAGGGTCCTGGGATATTTAGCTGTGATACGCTGCTTCTGTGAAGGTCATCACTTCTTTCAATCAGAGTGAATGATTGACTCAACACGAAGTTCATATTGCACGACATACTTTCAGAAATGATTCATGTTAATGGTGTATCTCAGGGGATTGATGTTGAACAGAAGCTACATCTCAAGCTTAAAAAATGATTTAGCAATATGAAAGCCTACAAACTAGAGCTCACGTAGACACATTTGATGGTAAACATCAGAGAATAAATACAACTAAAAGTCATAAAATTGGATAGACAATAAATCTGACAGTTTAAGACCTTTTGGAACTCAAATCATAAAACCCAAAATTACTTACGCAGCCATTCCTTGATTCTGCCGTGCATCTTTTCCTCAGATGCGAACAGAAGACATTTTCACGCTTCTGACAGGTTGGAGCAGCTCGAGGAAGTAGCTATGCCAAAAAGCCCAACAATTACAATAGGGAGGAAACACTGCTCCCCATCCTAGCATACGTGGGACTTATGTTCAGCGGGAAACCCTTTTCCAGATTTGGAAATGTGGTGGTGCAGGCTGTGGCCGGAGGAGAGGTGACATGCCATGCTCATGCCCTTCTACCTGGAAGCCACTGCTCTTCTGCCTCCCCCAGGCCACCACCCCCCTGGTTTCACACACATGAAAGCATTTATTGATTAATGTTGAGCACCTTGAGACCCCATTATAGGAGAGACCATGCATTACACCAGAGAATTAAAAGCTTCTCTGTCAGTGTTTTTCTCTGACCTGACTGTCACTTTTGTGAGGAGGCATGGCAGCTCTGCTCTCCACTGGCCTGGCTATCAGCTCCACGCAGCCCTGTTCCCTCATGCCCCACCGAGCATACAGGGGCTCACCCGCTCAGCTGAAATGCCGCTGCCCTGTGAAGGAGTCCATGGGTGAGTGTGGGCACAGTGGGGGATGGCTGGGCGATTGCCCTCCTGACGGAGGTGGCATGGTGACCGTCCCTGGCCTGACATGGCACAGGCCCATAAGGCACACGTGTGTGAGCGTGTGCCTGTGTGCATACATGTGTGTTTACATTCACAAGCAGAAAGACAAGTTGGGAAATCAAAGTAATTTTGGAGCAATTGTGCTTGAAGTATTGCTGAGTGCTTAAGAAGGAAGTTATGGGGCTGGGAAGTCACCTGAACATCTACTCAGATCAGTATGAGTTTATGTAGCTTTTTTTTTTTTTCTATTCAAAAGCGCTTTTTTGTACTTTTTTAAATGTTGGCATTGATATGGGAAAAGGGTCCTTGGCCAAAAAGAAGGTATTTAGAAACAGGAAGTCAGAGAAGAAGATGGCTTGACTTCTGACTGATCTTGCAGTTGAGGGGGATTCCTGCTGAGAGGAGGTGGTCTTCTGCCAGTGATTATCTGTCTTCTTTTGGATAGGCATAAGCACAGCAGTGGATATTGAAGATTAGGTTGGTAACTTTAACAATTAACTCAGTATACTTTTGTTATTATGACTATGTTATGGCATGACTAAAATATCTTTTTTGGTACTGGGCTCAGAAATGCAAGTTATTCTCAACTTCTGCTGTCCAAATAATATGCCTAGCACCTTCACCTTCAGAGGAAGTTACAAAAAACCTCACGGCCAGTGAGTGTGTCCTGGTGTCAGCTGGGATAGAGTTATTTTTCTCCCTAGTGTTTTGGTTTTAGGATGAGAATAATGTTGATAACACACTGATGTTTTAGTTGTTGCCAGGCAGCCAAAGATGTTTCAGCTTCTCATACTGCCCTGCCCACAAGAAGGCAGGGGGCACCCAAGACACTGTGAGGGGACACAGCCAGGGCAGCTGACCCCAACTGGCCAAAGGGATATTCCATACCGTAGGACATCATGCTCTGTATATAACTGGGGGAGTTGGCCAGGAAGCAGCATGGCTCAGTAACTATCTGAGCATTGGCACTGGGTGGTGAGTAACTGTGCTATGCATCACTTGTTTTGTGTATTATTATTACCATCATAATCACCATCATCTTCCTTTTCTGTCCTATTAAACAGTCTTTATCCCAACCCACAAGTTTTACCATTTTCTTTTCAATTCTTTTCCCCATCCCACAGCGGGAGGGAGGGAGCAAATGGCTGTGTGGTTGTTTTAGCTGTCTCCTGGGTTAAACCACGACAGAGTGTTACGAAATAGCTATTGATCATTTTTTAAAATCAATACTTATGATAGGTCTCTATATTCTTGATATTATATGATTATTCAGCCCTTTTTTACCTTATTGAATTCTCAGTCTTAATGATTTCCAATGGCAGTGAATTTCTCAGCTGAAATGGATTAAAAACGGATTGAGTTTTCTGCTTCTTAGCTGGACTGTGTGGTTCCTTTCTTTACAAACAAGGTCAAGTTGCAGGTCCCTGACTGCCTGCTCTAGAATGTTCATTAGTGTACAGATTCCTATATGTAAGGTAGGCAACTTCTATCTTATCCAGGAAAATTCTTTTCTTTCCAGTTCAGCACCCATTTGGAGGCTGGGTGACACATACCCCATCATGCTACGCCTCTGTTTCTGTACTGCCATTACACTGCTCTCCACATTCTTAATTACTACAACCCTTTGCAGAGTCTCATTGCTTTTTTGACTGCAGTTGCCCATTGACCTGTGTGTGGTGGTGTCCCAAGTCTCCTTGAGATAATATAATCAGCTTAGAGCTTTCCAGGTTGAACAGATTATTTTCCCTTTCAGCCTGATTTTGAATCTCGTTACCATGCTGACTTTTTGCCTATCTTATTCAAGTTTAATGTTCTCTACAGTCATATCAGGTCCTTGTACATATATACAATTTAGTCTCCATGACAGACTTTGTTGCCATGCTATCCTTTCCCCTTTCCAAGTCATTAATGAACTCATTAAACATCATGGCACATCATAAGAACACCTGGGCAGTTAATCTATCACCATGATGAGATTTGGTCATTTAATCTTGGTTTTCATTTCCAATCAGGTCTAGGCTGCAGCAGTCTTGAAATCCCATAGTTCAAATGTTCAAAATGTGTCCTGACCTATCTGTTAAATGTACATTAATTTCGTATTTATAATTAATTCCCCTACAACTATGGGTTAATTGAAAGCCAAAATTCCAAAATCTTTCTAAAATTCTAAAGCCCGCTTAAAAAACCCACAAAGCTACCAAGCTGCTATGTCATTACCTAGTCAAGTCTTTTACACTAGTGTGGTAAGAACTGTACAAAAAACATCTTTTGATGCCTAACCACGTGCATAGTCTTATGTTGCCTTGTCCAGGCAGTGTTCTAATATATGCAGATTTTTTAATCTGTTGGCATTTCATTCCTTCTAACCATAGGGAATGCTTCAAATCTACAGTAGAACAGAAAGGCATATAACATGAGAAGACATAAATAATTCGTGGAGCAGAGGCAGCAACCCAGGATTCCCCTATCTCAGGAGATCAACAACACCTATATCTCTTGATTAATGATCAGAGGAACAAGAAATTTATCATAATTCCCCAGTGATCTCTGCCCTGATGTTTATCTGTCATTTTCTAATGACTTTCTTCATGTGAATATGCCCAGTTCTATGCGAGCAATCTCATATTTCTATAACTCTTATCTATAGTCAGACTGTCTTGTACTGTAATTTTTCATACAATTTTCCCATCTGATTTTTTTATTGTACATTATAGGACACAAATGAAACTGAAGGTTTTTCCCACTTTATGAACAACAGCACATCTGACTTTCTATTTTGTAAAATGTAGACTGATACAATTTTTTCTAATATGGGCAGACAAAAGGCAAAACATTTCAGCGTGGATGCATTATCTCACTAGTTATTCTTTCCATAACATTGGAAGTGATCTCGGCATTCTAATATCAGGATATGGATCAATAATAAAGGAAAAAAAAAGACTGAAGAAAAATAATCTTCCTAAAAAATCTCAGGATAACTTTTTTAATGTGTTCTTCATCAGAATTCATTAAATTTTCCAATTAATTGCCAACATGAAGATTCAATTTTTTCTAACTTGACCGCAAAAATCCCTACTTGGCCTCTTTGAAATCAGAAAGAGATCTTTACTTCATCTAATAGGATCTGCTTTTTAGCAAAGAATAATATGATAATGTCAACGCTTAGGCTGGAGAAACCCTGTTTTAGTTGTATTAATCACCTCTGCTGAGCTTCAGCAGCTCGAGCAAGGTTAGCAAATGTGCAGATGTAATGGTCCTGTAAAAACATTCCCTGTTTCTTTGAGATTTGGTGATTATTTTTGTCTTTGAATTAACCAAGTAACGATTAATATTGGCCTGATAAGTCTTACATAAAAGTGGGGCATTAATTTTACCTTTATCATCATAAGGCTGTCTAATGTTGTGAATGGCTGCGAGAGGTGGGAAAAGATTAATTTTGAGAGAAGGCTAACCTTTCTGATCTGAAAAAAAAAAAAAATCTGGATTATTTAATTACTTCCTTTTCTTCTAGCACTAATGTGAACTGCAGCTGAGATTTATTTAGTTTACACTTATGTTGAGTTGCAGTGGCCCAAAGGGGGTTGCTTTGCTGCTTGTATAGTTAAAGCATAGCTTGCATCAATCTTTGTCTCCTTCTGCCATTCCAGGGTACCTCTGCATGCTGTCCAATTTACAGATTTCAAGGTGCAACACGGCAAATACGTACCAAGAAACCCCTTGCTTTGAGAATATTCCTGCAATATTCCTGGAATATTCTCAAAGTGCTGCGCTGTTTACCTAAGAACACCAGATGAACACAGCCTTTCGTGGATAAAGTCGCATTTCTTTGGGGGAATGTGTTACAAGCACAGTCATACCCACATCCTGTTACTGCTAACGGCAGGATGGTTAATCCAGTATAAGAGGGACCCCATAATTCATACTTCATTCACAGGCAGCCAGTCAAACACACGGCTGAGATCTTAAACACAAATGGAGGGTAAGCCTCCAATTCTCTTTGACTTTCAGTAGAGCTCAGAAACATTTCTTCTCTTTGTGCCTCAAAACATCTCCCATAACCAATAAAATGCCAAGCTAGAAGCATTGCACTGCAGTGAGGCTGACATGCTGAAGATAAGACAATGTCTCTGAGTTTATTGAAGCTATTGTTTTGGGTAGTTTTATAGCTTAACCTTCAGTAAGTGTTATGAACACCATATCCTTTCAGATTACAGGGAGAAGAAATTTATCTGAAAGATAAAATGTCTGATAAGTAATGAAAGGAAAATGCTAGTTTTGAATCGAGTTTAAGATTTAATGCATACAAATGTGAAATGAATTGCCTCAATATGCTTATTGTAGTGTCTGCATTAAGACGTGTTTACAGAGGAGAGGGTGTAAAGGCAGAGGAAGTTTCCCCGTGAGCATTGCCCCATGAGGTACCTACCCCAGAGACATCAAGGGGGGGCCAGCTGTGTAAGTCCCCTTCCCTGCTTCTAAGGACATTGAAGCTGCATCCAGTCTTGGTATCCTTTCAGACATCCTTAATCGCGGTATTTCAATTTATTGTACACTAATTAGATAGACCTGTTGGTTCAAGGAGAAGAATCAACAGCCAGTAATTACTTCACTGTAAAATGTAACGAGTTTTGGAACCTGACTTACTGTAAAAATTGCAGCATAATAAATAGAACGCAGTTTTCCAACTATAAACTAGCAGTGAATTCTGTTAGTGTATTTCTTCATGAAACATGTTTATGTGATAGTCTTCCAATTTTATGGCTGAAGTTTATCACCATAAGGTGCATTTCATGACAGCCAAATAACTACATTCAGTTAGACTTGTCACCATGTGCCTTCAGTATCAAGACACATGCTGATTGTATCAAGTACTGTTGACTGTCTTAGTGCTGCAAATAGAAAAGATGATTACACTGTTCTCTTTAGATGTGATGTAATATTATTCACCTCACTAAAAACTGAAGGTCAAGGTTGTCTAAGAACATGAGAAAGATCATCTATTGAAAGTTTCATAATGTGATGATAATGCACTAAGAGACACAGCAGTAGTTTTACATTAATATTTCTGTGATTTCTGATGCAAGAAACAGTGCATATTCTACAAACTAAGCAAGTGACCCACTGGTATATTTATACAGACACCAGAACAATTCCATGAGTTCCAATGCTACCATATTTTGCAGTCATTTATTTGTCTCAGAAAGGTCAATAAAAACAGTTTACACTCTTAAGTGAAATTACAGCAAATGATTAGTACATTATCAATACATTTATGCCAGAGTACTACTATTGTCTCCCTGAACCGCTGAGAAAGCTTGTATAAAAGAAGGGATAGTCATGGAATCTACTGAAGTAGTTTTAAGTAAAAAACATCATAGCCAAGACTTGTAAAACCACTGACAACATTATTTATATTGCATGTGGCTAGTAGAAATGCTTGAACTTCATTCCAGAAGAAGATACTGAATATATTGCACACCATGGTACATCACTTGTGTAATTTGAATGGAGGTATAAGACCCACAGTAGTTTTAACTTCCCCCTCCCCCCCAAAGAATTCTTGTTATAATTTTTAATTCTGCTGTGGTTCAGGGTGTCTATCTGCTGGTCACGCGGGCTGGAGACAGGCGTGAGAATTTGGGCAATGATGTATATCTATGTGGATCCTAGCAGGGGACTCAAGATGTGACAAAGACTGAATATACAGAAGGCCGTAAAATTATTTGTGCAAGAAACTTGAAATGCAGGGGAGACTGATTTCTGGCAGTTGCACCTTAAGCAAGCGGTGCATCGTTGAATGAGGGGCAAGTGGAAGGCAGCAAGCATGGGATCATGGTGAGATGCTGCCCATTACTGAGCCTGATGTGGGGATGGCTCTGGCTGCCTGATTGCCATGACAACCATGAGAGGACACCCCCACACACACACTTTGCCCTCCACTGGAAGGACTTGGTCCCCTGCTGCCTTGCTGCCTGCGGCCCTGTGACAGTGAGATTCCTCACTCCACCTATCTTAAAAGAATGATCTGTGAAAGAGAAACAAATCTGTGATGGGTTTTCAGCTTCCCCATCTAGCGTGTGATAATAGGAAAGTTCAGGAGATAAATCCAGCTTTTAACACTGACATAATAATCATAAAGAAGTAGAGGGTAATCTGCTTGGTAAAAGTCAGTTTAGTCTAATTTAGGACTGCACACAGAAGTATTTTGATGGCAGACATTGAAAGGCTTTGTGCCAGCAAAGGAGGACAGAAATAAGGTTGTTTAAATGTCTGATTGGGCATTTTCACGCTTAAAATATGTGGATTGTAATACTTAACCTTAATTTCTTTCATTTACGACACTCTGTTCAGGGATAGCACATGATCTAGTTATATCATCTTAATGTAAAATTCTGATACATATTCTTAACTTCAACCACATCTTATTGTAATTTAGGTTGGGAAAGCATGTAGAGCCTGGAATGATGACAAATGCTGAAACGATCTTATATTGAAAAATATTGTATTCAGGGATTAATTTTAATGAGGTTTTCATATTTATTTTATTGCTTTAATTTTAATTTTTGCATTTTGGTTAATGAGAGTTGCCCCCTTAAGAGCACATTTACAAATAGAAGCAAATCAGCTTACTAAATAATTTTGATAAAATGTCACCCATGACACTGCTGAAGTTTTGGTGGATGTTTAAAAATATCAAATAACATACCGGTGTGATCAACCCATGTTTTCCTTTCAATAAGCAAAGGGAGGTGTAAGGAGACATTACAGAAGTTAAAAAAAAAAAAAAAGGGGAGGTGGAGAAAGTGAGCGAGAGAGAAAAGTGAAATTGAAGTCATTGAGAGAAGTGAAGTAAGAAGTAGAGGGGCTGCCATGTGAGTAATGAGCTGGAGCCACAGACATGGATGGGTGGCTCTCAGCTAGCTGCTATCAGTGCCGCTCAGAGCACCTCTTGCCCCATGTCCATGCCAGCAGATCTCTGCTGGGTGCCTGGTGTTCCTCCCCCTTAAATTCTTATCAAGAAAGTATTCAGACAGAGATCGCTTCTTCAGATCAGTCATCACTGAGATCTGTACCATGACATCAGTTTTCCTGGCACAGTGGTTTTAGAAATTTGAGCTCACACAAGTGCAGCTGAAGTCACTGAGCGCTGCAGGTGCTCAGCTGTCTCATTCCCTACCCCCTTTTCCATGAGCCTGCCTCTCTGAGGTGCTCTCAGTCAAAGGGAGAGGAAAAGAGATCTGGGGAACACCAGACACGCTGTAGCTTCCCTACCTCTTGCCTTGCAGCATCCCTGCACCTGAAACGGGCTTTGCCCTGCATGTCGTAAGGGGGTTGTGCTGTACCTGTCTGATTCTGGGCACTGGGACGTGGTCAGGTACTTATTCTGTTCTTGGCATCCCTTCAGAGAGATGTGAGCTGCATCACTCATGTAGATAGAGTGGCTATATTTGTTCTTTAAATAGCCACATGGTGGGTGTGGGGGTGTGATTTTATCATATATGTAAACCATTATATTTAGACATTATAAAACACCTCTTTTTCTAAGAGCAAAAGTGTTCCACGCAGGCTATGTTTGCTCCCACAACATGTGGCAGAGTTCAGTTTTGTCTAAAAGTATCTGGTGATCAGAGTGGGCTTGTTTTGTCTCTTTTAACTGAAAGTAAAAGAAGACTGCAAGAAAATTAAAATAACTATTATTAACTTCTAATGCTAATAACCCTATGCATGATAATCAGTATTTTGTCTTGATTGTCTTTTTCTGTTATTCAATTTTCAAAGGGCCTAGGTCAGACTATGTAGTCTTCATTACTGAACATGCATAACATTGTCTTCTAAATTCCCTGTAACTATTCAAATAGCAGCTCGAAAGACAAATTGCCTATCACTCCAAAGTCTTAAAACAAAACAAAAGGCACCATATTGCCACTTTAGGGACACATTTGTTGCCTGCTGTTGTATTATATATGTCATTTCAGTCCTGCAGTTAGCTATAAACTACATCTTTTCTTTTTCCAGAGAGAAATAAGAGATGCCTGAAGGGAAGCAAGAATGGAAAGCATCCTTAAAATGACTGATTTACAATTGGTAAGGAGATACAATATGAAATTTATAGCTTTCTTAGTGTGTCACATCCCAAGCTTACGCAATGCTCTTGATTCAAAAGCTGCCCCACAGGCCAGTGTGATGGCTCAGAGGACAGCATGGCACACGAGCAGCCGTGTGACAGGCAGAGGCTCCAGCTCATGGTCCCAGGACGGGCAAGAAGCTCCTCTCAGGGGCTGAGCTCATGGGACACCTCTGCTGCAGAGACTGCTCCATACGACCCCCTGCACAATAAACAGTATGCTGCAATCCACCCTTCTGCAGTACATCAGAGAATGAAAATTATAATGGAGGCCCCAAAAACATGAGTTGAGAGAAAGAAAAGGGTCCCTGTGATTCAAACCAGACAGAGGCTGTTTCAGAAAGGAGGCAGCCTCTTAGCATGAAATCCTGCCCAGGTACTAGTGAATAAATGAAAGCCAACGTGTATTTTATGTGTCTGTAAAAAACCAAACACGCAGAATGTTACTTCTAGGCTCCTAGGATTTAGGAACCTGGCGTGAGATAATCTGCTTTAGCTCCTGTGCACCTCGATCTCTAACCTAGAGATGTTAAATAGGATGTGTTGCTGCAGCCTCTAGATTGCAGAGTTTTCTAGAGTGTTCACTTTCACTTGATCTGCAAGGTATAAGAGGAATATGGGCTTTTGGGGAAGTAGGAGATACATGGTTGTTCTTTGCTTGCATATGAGTCTAAGCTGATAATGGCTAGGAGCACTGTTGATTCATTTGCATTTTAAGCAAAAGCCATGTCCATCATGGCACTGTGTGAAGAATTTGGCCCAGTTACGTGGTAGGTATGGTGCCTGTGATGTCTGTATCTGAGGCTGATTCATAATCTAGTTTTTCACAAATCCTGCCAGCATATGTAATTTGGGCTTGTGTTGGACCATCACATCTAATATCTACCAATATCTTCATGAATTTAACAAACGCCTCTTCAATACCTTTTGTATTTTTGCTGTGTGTATTTCACGGTAGCATGGGATTCCATATTTTACTTACATCCTTTGTGGAAGAATACTTCCCTTTGTTTTCTGTTTGTTACCTGGTAATTTAATTCCATGCCTGCTAGTTCTCATCTTGTCAGAAACAGAAATGATTCATCTGCAGTTTTGTTGTCCAGGACTGCGAAACCTTTTCTATAACTTTCACAATCAGCTTTAGGTTTAACCACTTCAAATAATGTAGCATAACCTGCAACTTTACTCTTTTCAGATTTACACCGTTTTCCAAATAATTTATCAATAGTAAAGATCCTTAGGAACCTCCCACACGTACACTTCTTCCACTGGGCATCTGCAATTTATTCCTAGTCTTTGTTAGATATGAATATTTCATTAGACATGAATCCATGAGAGAGCCTTCCCTCTTATCAATTAGTAAACTGTAATATCTATAAAAATAGATAATTTACTTTATTTTAAAATCTATAATTTCAATAGGGCAATCCAGAAATATGGAACTAGTTGCACCAGTGTCTCCAAGAAGCAAATTTGGCTTGTTATACTAAAAGTGAGCTACTCCACAGAGCATTACTAATAAGTGACACAGTGATTATCACTCTGGTGTTCACATTTCCCCATCACATGCTGGGACTGTTGTTTAAAAGTCTTTCTTGTGGACTTGTTTTGAAAAATAATCCTTGATGCAGTAATCCAAGAATGTAAAATAGGGTGACATTTCACTTCATGTGGCTCCAGCTTTAATTTGTATTTAATAAGCTAGTTTTTGTTATGTTTATTAAATTTGGTTGACTTTTAAAAGAGCACCCACTGAGTTTTATGAATATGCAAATTGTATGTCTGTTTGGTATAGAATGAAACCCTCAATTACAATGACAATAAAGATGTAGTTATAGTTTTAATAATCAATTAACACGTAAGTATCCTGATTAGCACTTGAAATGAAGTGACTAATTAAATATTTCTCTATATCAGGGGTACAGGAACTGTAAGTCTTAAGGTGACTGAGCCTCAAACCAAAGAAAGAGTACCTGAGTGCATATCTGTACATAAAAAAGGTAAAGGAATTTGCTCCAATATTTACATTTGTTGCCATAATAAAAGATTGCAGGTCTGTGTCAAGATTCCTACCTGTATCAATGATCATTCATTCTGAACCAGGTAGGCGACTGAAAATAGGGATTCAGTGTTAATTCATAAACTGTTCATGAGCACTTACATTGCTTGAGACAAATCTCTTCAATTTCCCTGTGGGCAAAGTGGAAATAACAGACAGGTACTACATATAGATACTGTAAAAAGATGCTTGAAGGCATATAAATGGAAGATACAGGCACAAAATATCATTAGTCTGAGATGTAACTATGACTGAACAAATAGCTTGGGGGGCGGGAAATCAAAATACCTGAGCTATTTTTCTGGCCCTATTGCTAATTGTTTCTGTGATCTTGGGCAGTGCCAGGCAGGAATTACCTTCGAGAGCCTCCTAATAGGGTGTCAAACTGCACTGCTTAGTATTCTAGACTTTTCTTATCCTGCATCTAAGTCTATAGTGTGTTTTAGTGAAGTGCTTAAAAATGATCCCATATTTTCAGAAGTATGTTCACCATTTGACATTTTGAGTGAGTTTATTTTCCCTATATTGTCAAAATTAAACCTCCAGTGTTTTCCCATGTTTGTGTGCTGCTCAGAGCATCAATGTTTGCCTTGTTTTCCCCTTAGGAAATCTGAATATTTTTACCTTTTAATCTACATAGATTTTAGTGAAAACTCTTTTGACTGTTAGTTCACAGATTTTCCTTGCATTAAACAGAACCTGAGGTTTTTTCCATTGAAATCATTGCCCTAATGCAGTGAGAAAATGCCAGCACCTAGAAGTAGTGACTTAAAAGGAATGAATTACTATTTGAATTAAAATAGTACAAGATACTAATTCGGACCATATAAAAACTTTTTAAACAGTAATGCAAAAAAGCAGCAAATCTCAGAGATCACATCAGATCTTAGAGTGTAGACAGAGAGCAAAAATAAAGAAAACAGAGAGAGATTTCAGAGTCCTGGAGAGAGCAGTAGGTTAGAGGGCAAAACCTAGCCTGTGGACTTGGGAGACTTGGAAGTGGGGAGACAGAGTTATTGGTTTTGGAGGGCAACAGCAGGAAACAGTGAACAAGCATTTCTTGTAGCTCACTCTCATTTTAAAAATTTGCAGCTGACAGAGAGGGTTTGCCTTACCTGTATTCTGGAGCCTTCAGTTTAACAGGTCCTTCCAGACCTTATACATTTTGGCACATCATTTAAATCACACTACCCAAACAGGTCCCTAAAAGTCTTTCTTGCGCCCCACCAGTACTTTATCTTTGCTCTGAATGTAATAATGTATGAAACACTTATATTTAGAAAAGATTAGGTTAGAAAATATGACGGGGGACAGCGTCTGCTTCCCAGAAAGTGAAAAACAGACTTAGTCATTCAAGCATTTGGATCCCTGCAAGAAAAACCTCACAGATCTCAAGGTATTCCCAAAGGACTTATGGCTTCTTTTTTCCCCCTGATAGCACTTAGCAAGAAGCTTATTTTCCAAAGCCTCCTGACCTGCCTGTGGCTCTCTCTTTTACTGAAAGCTCTTACTAATATGCAGGCCATATGCAAGCAAACAGGGACATCGTTCATTCCTGTTGCTTCACTTCAAATTTCACAGATGCTGATGTCCTGGAATCTCTGCCCCACTGCTAACTCAGAGCTCTCCAGACACAGGCAATTCACCCTACTTTATAATAAAAGCTTCTGTCATGAAGTTTGAAGATATCCTAAATGTCGTAAAAAATGGTGCCAAAGTGGAAATGCTTTTACAAATCTTGGCATTCACCACCAGCCTGCAGGGATAATTTATTCTGATCCAGGGGCATTAGGTACCAACAGAAAAATCCATTCCAGAGAATCTCCCACTTCTTCCTTTTGTGTGACCGAGAGAAATAAAACCAATAGTGTCCACATTTCTGAAATTTTTAATATTTTCAGAATTCCATCTCTTTGTCACTGATTGCTATGAAGCCAAAAATGCTTCAAAACAGGAGGGGAAAACTAGAGATTTCTCTGTTTTACAGAATGGGCAGAACAAAAGAGGAAGAGGCAAAATACTAATACTTAAGAATTCAAAATAAAACACCTCCTTTTTTTAAGAAGGCTAAATATTCCTGTGGAATTTTTTGGTGCTGAAAATAAACACTTGATTTCAATTTGTGGGAAAAAGGCTGCAGACATAAAATTTTAAGTGGAGCCATGGAAATTCTAAATAACCATGGGTTAGAAGAAATGATTGTTCTGTGGTACACACTTACTGTGCAACAGACAGTGTTTTTTCCTGTGATTATATTTAAGATTGGGGCTAAATTCTGCTTTTACTGAAGTTACTGAGTGTCCTTATACAATGAATATATCTTCCAGTCTCTAAACCCTGGAACATAGAGTGAGTGAAATCAATTATGTTTCTACTCTGTTCTAGAGCAACCTGCACATCTTTGTTGTTTCAGCAGCATCAAATACGTATAGCAGGTGCCATCTTCTGGCAATGTCATTTTTTTGAAAATAGCATTAATCTTACCCGGGTTACATGGAATAAACTATGAGGAACTGTTTGGGTTTTTTTTAATATTTTTGAATGATGCTTAATGTGAAAGAAAAATGTTATGTCCTTGGAGTGTAATAGAAAGTATTACCAGTTCAGAGAGAGTAGCTAAATGTTTTGCTTTTCACTTGACAGTTCCTAATAGTATTGTAGTAAAGAACTATATGTTGAAAGTTTAAACACATAAATACATACTTAAAATATTTTAGAATGCTTGAAATGACAAAGTTTGCAGGGAGGTGTTAATTCCTTTTTTTTTTTTTTTAACTAACTAGTACAGTTGGAAACAGTAAACAAGCTTTGAGACTCAAAAGGGAATTTGTAAACTTATCTTCCAATTCTTGCGTAATTATACACAGAAGAAGCAGGAGTCATAAAGTGTAATGATTTCCAAGAGAGACATGTCTTGACTAGCACAGAAATCTAGTATAGAAACACAGAAAAATAATTCAGAATGAAAGTGGATAAATTGTAAACCAGTTTTATTTCATTTGTATGTATTTAGAATACTTAATTGCATTTAATGAACAATTCCTGAATTTCAGTAGCATCCCTAAGCAGCAAACAAGTATGGCTAGGCTACACAACAAGCTCATGGAAATGGGGTCTGCAACTTCTGACATGCAGTGATCTGTTTTATTAGACCAAGAGATTGCCTGGCGCTCAGCAGGGCACCTTCACGAGACCTGTGGCACTGCTGCTTTCACAAAGATGAAGCAAAAACAATAGTGATGATTGCTCCAGCTAACTGTAATCTGTATTGTTGTGTGTTTCCAAGTCCTTTTGGACTTAGTGATGCTAAAGTAAGGAACACAGAACGGGCATCTCTCTGTTCTGTATCTTTCTGTTTGTATCATCCTTTGTTCTGTGATTTTTAATACAGTCAAATACACACAAGACACCAAACCAAAAGGAGTAAGGAAAGTCAGAAACAAACTGCAAAGTGATCTGAAGATGTCAGGGCTTCAGAAAAAGAAGGAAGTAGTAATGCACCAGATCAAGATTACTACAGTGTGGACAAGGTGAAAACTAAGCTACACACATTTTAGGACAGCGAATTTAATTTTGCTGAAGCTTCTCTAGTGTATTAAATGCAACCTATTGCTATAGTTTCTTCTGAAGCATAAGAGAGCAGGCGATGCAAAAAAGTTGATGCTAAAAGAGGATCCTATGTCACTTGCAGCCTGTGAAGTTCACGGCTTAGGAAAGGAGCCTTTTGCTGGGGTCAGCCATGGAAGTAGAAGTCAAGTATTGAAGCGGTATTGGCTAAAGGGATCGTGCATTTCCAGGCAGGAAGGCTGTCAACTCTAATAGCTGGGTGCTCCCACCCACACGTGTTCCAGCACAAAGCCCTGGTGATCCATACTGGGACCAGGGTGAGTCTCTCCCTTGGAGAATGGTGGTGGTAAGCACAGCTGGCTCAAATCATAGCATGAAAATCCAGGGGGGCTTCAGAGAGCCAGCCATTGGGAGTATCCCCAAGAGATGGGAAAGGTTTTAGGAACTGTACCTTGCTTACACCTTCATGGCTGCAGCCTTGTTAGTCGACGGCTGTGAGCCTCATGTAGGTGTCCATCCATAAAACAAACCCCTTAGGAGGCTGTACTCATGAGAATTTTGTTCTTAAAAAAGCTTAACACAGAAGAGCCTGTGAAGCTCTGTAGTAGCCACTGCCTCTATGTAGAGTAAATATATCTGGGGGGGGATCAACGTGATACACATACTTCTAGATCCACGTAATGCTATGCATTCAAGTTTACTGCAAGCAGAAACCTGTGCCTCAGCTGCTGCAGCTGGGATTGTTTATATTACAAATTAGTACTAAAGCCAACAGAGTGCTGGTTACCAAAATTATACCTTTTGCAACAGTTTTAGAAATTCTCAAATGTTTAGCGCTGCTTTTTGTAGGGCTTTCTTTCGCTGGCTTTTTATGTAATTCCTCTCAGACAGCTTTTGGCACTGTTTTGCTGATGCAGCTGCATAGGGAACACGGCCCCAGTCAGGGGCTGGTTTTGCCATCGTCGCCTGTCTGGGAGCCGAGAGCCCGTCCCTCTGGGGTATCCAACTTGGCCGAGCGCTTCCCCCCTCTCACTGAGCTTGTGATCTTCCTAGGGCAGAGACTGTTTCCATAGCCCTAATTGCTCAGTTTGCAAGGCTCCTTGTTACAAGTGTTCTTGCGCTTACTGAGGCATGTGAATCAAACTTGTCTGTGTTTGCTTCAGCCCCATAAACAGGGCTTGTTACAGTGCGGGCTGTTTGCCTGATTATTCAGAAGTCTAATCATTGTAGGCTTCATTCTAGCAGCGCTCACACTGAGCTTGTTTTGCAAAGCCCTCTCACGACTTCCATTATCGGGTCTGTGTCTGGGAGTTTTAGTACTACGAAATTCTTTCTCATCATATTGTTTTTAGAAACGAAGCATAAAAAAAAAAAAAAAAGCCGACACCACAGAAACAGCTTCTTTGCACAGTGGAATATTGTTTTCCAGGGCATGCCCAGAACTACCCTGGGCACTGGTTGGTTTGCTTTATGGGAACAAGGACTGTTTCCCATTGGTAATTCTAATCTGCCCGGTCCTAAGCCTCATTATAATCTCCTTTTCCCTATTTAAGTAATTACTACCTGGTTCCTAATTCCAAAAGTAGAATAAATTAATAAAACTTGGAAATTGTTATCACTGATATATGGAAAATATAAATTGGCCATGTTTTTCTCCTGGAGGTTTCAGCTTCAAAAACTGGAGCATAACTGTTGTGATTGTCTAAAACTTCTGTAGTTGCTGGTAATTTACATTAATTAAGCGTGCAAATAGATGACATAAACAACAAATTGGCCTCAGCATTAACAGTTCTCCTCCCACATTCTCCGACAGGCAAAAGTGGTATAATGGTATGGAAGGGATCTAATTCATCCTAATTCTGGGCTTCCTCTAGGAGTGGAAGGAATCCAGCTGAGCTGCTGGTGGTGTTAGTAATTTTGATGCACAGAAAATACTGTATTTAACGTACTTTTAGATGAAGACTACTTTATTTCTTCTTTCTTTAGCAACATTTACAGCAAAACAAAATATGATGAGAATTAAGGTATTGCTGGTCAATCACATCACCTCCAACATGGAGAGTTCCATTTTTGTAGGTGGAAACAGAACTTATGGTTTATAGGAGGCATCAAACTAGTTCAAATATTTCTAGGTAATGTGCAAGAAGCCTGGTTGCATTTTTTACTGCTCCGAAAGGACCATGTTGTTGGAGCTCTGGAAATTAGTACTTAAGTTTATTGATCTGTTTTCTCTCCAGCCATGGTAGAGAATGTGTAAGTCAGAAAAAAATTGTAACACTACTCGTTTATTTCTAGAGATACTCTTGTTTTACAGCTAAACAAAATGAATAAAGAATATTCATTTCCAAGAGAGCTCTGTAAACCTTATAGGACACACCTACCTTTACATTTCATCCATCTTTCCCTGCTAGATCTCAGAATCTGCCTCAGCCTCAGAGCCCCTGTCCTATTTCCCCACATATTGTCCCACAGGCCATTTGTTCTCATCTCATGTGTTGTTCATCATTCAGTCATGTCACACATGCTGTTTGCTGATTGCAGGGTGGCTACGCTAATACAGATCTGTCACCCGTTTATATGGGCGGGGGGAACTACTCTGGACTGCTCGTGGGCCCCAGCAACATCACTTGCAATATAACGCTGGGTAACTAGTAGAGCTGCGTTTCATCGGTCGCTTAACTTTTCTGACTAATGCATTTTCTCTGCAGATGTGTTTCTACAACGGTGAGCATTGCTCTTGTCTTCACCCCTGTATGCATTTGCTGTGTGTAAGTCAGTGGGTTTAGACTAGAACTGTGCATTGGTACTCTCATTGCCTCCTCCTCTGCAGATCACTGCAAGTTTTACAGATTTGGAGTCAGATTTACTTATTTGGTTTGGCAGCATCATTCGTGTGGTTTTGTCTTGTCTCTTCTAAGTGGAACTGAGACACAAGTGCAAATTCTACCTTATTTTGAGGTCAGAATGTTCCCCTGTCCTTTGCCAGTACATTTGTTCACCAGAGCACTGGCAGAAGCCAATGGAAAGCAAACCCAGATAAACCATATTCAGTAGTTATGGAAAATTGTGTCAGGTATTAACTTGGCTCCACTTACAGCCTTTTAACTTCTAAAGGAGGAAGGAAATGTTTCATATTTAATATAGAGTGAAAATAAAAACAAATACAGCTGTGTTGCACAATCTTTATTGGACCAAATTATTTACTGTTGCAAAATCTCCTAAACCTTTCATTATTTAGCTTTGCTATTTTGGAGGCCGATCATTTTTCTTACATAGCTTTCTGCTCAGTAAAAACAGAATGAAATCATTTGATCCCATATGCTACAAGCCCAAAATAAGAACTTCTTCCATAGTAATGATTTCTCTTCAAAGTTTTTGTGTTTCAAGACATGAAGACAAATGCAAGTAGGTTACTTTAACACTACTTTGATTTGGTATATTTTATTATAGCTTATGTATGAGCTCTACAGACTCCAGCAATTGTCACACAGACTAGAATTAGTCTGAGGGAATTTCTGTGTGACCACTGCACAAAAAATGTGTTCTTAAGAAATCAGCTGTGTTATAATTTCCTATCAAAACTGCAGACACTGTGAATTTGCTATGATTGCACTGCGGCAAGAAGTACAGGAAGAGTCAGGCAGCAGTCTGGATTTCAAGGAATTAAACTTACACAGAGAGCCATATTTGCATTTTCTAGCTTTAATCTAGGGCTATTTGAAGTGATGATATCAGGAGAGAAAGGCCTTGACTTACAGCGAGGAAAAATCCGTGTCTGTTATGTGGTAGTGCAGGCATGAGTTCAGAGAGGAAAGAGGCGATGAGTGCCTGCCATTTGGGACGGGCAATTCCTAAGGCTTGCAGGCTGCTCTGGTTGGTGTTGGCTAGTAGTGTGTAAGGGCAGCTAAGCTCTACGGAAGATGGAAGGAACGTGGCTATGGACTTACTTTTCCTTTGGTGAGATTAGGAAATAGGGATGCAAAAACCTGAAAGGCTCGCTCTCTATGGAGATGTTATTTCTGTTTATCCTCAGACTGCCACTGCTTGGATCTTAGTTAATTGTATCATAGTCTATTCAGAACAACATTCTAGGCACCGTCCATGGGTAGCGCTGCTGGAACTGCCATTAATATTTGTGCAGAAGGTACCGAAATACAAGTTCTGATCGGAAGTTATCTGGTCCAAATTCTGCTTCTTCCAATTACTGTGTGGTGATGACCGCAAAGCCTCTGAATCAGCTGGTGCTCTAAAAGGGAGCCTGACTCGGCTCCCAATGAACCGCGATGACCTCCTTAATAAAATACGCAGTTGAAAACTTGATATTGAACTGCACCTTGCAGGCTTTATACCATGCCAGGTCATTCTTATAAAAATAGTAGACTGTGCTTAAAAAAAAAGGCATACATGTACCTTAACAGCTATCTTCATGGGGAATCTTCCATTTTTGTATTTAAAAAAGAGAAAATATTCTTTAAAGAGATTCTGTGCTTTAATTCATTTTGGCCTTGTGGAATCTCTGATATTGCAATAGAACATCTAAAGATTTTGGTGAGATGTAATGAAATCTTCATGCTGAGGTAACTTTCTTGCTTAATAGCATGATGGGAGAGAATCCATTATGTATTAAATCCATCTTTGTCTCTGTGGAGACATTCATTTTAAAGTAACATTTTAATCATGGCTGGAGCCCGCAGGGGAAAAAGAAGATACCCAGAGCTGAATAATGCATGTCCAACTACCAAAGGGGATGCTCTATTAACTCTGATTTACATATGACTGCTTGTTTAAATTTGTAATATCACCATTCAGATGGCATTTTGGAAAGGTGAAGACCTGGGTTAGGGCCTGCCATAATTCAAGGGGTAAATGAACAGAGTTTAAAAAACATAATTTGAAAGCGCATATTGTCAAAATAAGGCTGATCCCAACCATGATCACTTTTCTAATAAACCGTCTTCCAGGGTCCTTTGCCTACCTATTTGGCTTATAAATTGTTAGCCTGGATGTTCTTTACTGGGTCTACTTCGATGCACCTTTGGCAATTTTAGGGTCAGAAATAATTAATATCAATGGTGAATTATAATTTAACAAACCTCATTGCAGGCACCCATTTCTTTTACCCATTTCCTTGTCACATCAAGTAGTTCCACTCAGCTCATTTTGGCCAGTTGTTTTGAGTTAATTGGTCTATAAAAAGCATTCCTAAATTTAGTTTTCAGTAGTATCTCCTGGCTTTTCAGGGCTGTGTGCACAGAGGAAGATATTTTGCCATGCTGGCAGTATATGTGCTCACTACTGGTGTATTCTGCAGTTCGGGAATGCCTGGTTAAAGACTTCCCACTTGCTGGACTGGCGCTGCCTTCACTGACAGCCCTTCAGCTTTGAGCACTGAACTGCCCACTCCTGCCTTTGTGACTAGTTGCCACATCGAGTGCCACTTACTGCTGGGTAGGGGTAGCTAACGGTGCCGTATGCACACAAAATCTAATAGCTTATTCAGAATACTTACAAAGTAATCTCTATGAGAATACTTTCAGGATTTGTTTTATGAGCTGGAAGCAGTGAACACTGTTATAAATGCTAGCATATAACACTCTGAGAGGAATAATTGCGGCACATAGTTACTTATGTTAATACTATCACATTATCTTGTGATAGCTGTGCAATTAAATGACTCACCACTACGCCAAAATCTCATTTGTCTCCAAGCACCCCACAAATATGCTGCATTCACTGTCTGTGCTTCGGTCTGATGGCTTTTTAGTCATTGCATTCTCTTTGTGTTTGGAGAGCGGGGCTGTGGAGCCATTGAAAAGATGGAGCATACTGTTTGAAATTTAATAACAGAAGGATATTAATTTAATGAATAGTTTTCCCATAATGTGTTTGAGAAGATACTTTTCTGACTGATATTTATATAGCCAAGTCTGAACCTTAAACAAGTATTTCAGAAACAAAAACCACTGCTGTGAGACAACAGTCTGCATTCTATTTATCCTCTACGCTGACTACCAGCCTGTGTGCTCCATATTCCACTCAAACAAATCCCATTGGCACCGTTTATTCATTTTCAGATATTCCCAGAAATTTATGTGGTACTTTTGTGCTGAGCAATACTGGAACATCCCAAAAGTGAGGGAATATTCCACCTGAAGAATGATCAGCCCTTGGTTTCTGGAAAAAAAAAAAAAAGGAGCCTAGGATAGCAAACACAGAGAGGAAAAAGCTCACTGACGTGGGAGGAAGCAGCTTTAAGGTAACAAACATAATTTGTCCCGTTTGTGTTACAATAAAGGTAGCAGATTTTCGCTGGAGAAATTGTATCACGAATGTGGAAGAAAACTCATTGAAAATAATTGGTTTTTTCCTTGCACAGTCTCTCTTCTGTTTCTCTTTATTAGAATCTGCAGTTTGATTTTTGCTTACTTAAAGATACCTCTCTGGCCTGGGAACTCAGCTAGGTCTAAATGTGGGTAGCAATTACACAACTTCCACCTAAATCATTACAGAACTAGAACGTTACCTCAATGCAACCGAGAGCTAAGTACAAGCACAACAGCTCCTCTCTTGGTTGCTGCAGCAGCTCAAAAAAACAACTGAGGAAAAACAAAGAAAAACAGAGTTAAGCAATGCTTGAGAAAATGTTCCCTGTGGCCTCAGGACAGCATTCTGTTATGGTCAGACACTGTTAAGGTTTAATAAAACAGAGAAGTGAGGAGTGGTACATTTATACTGCAGAGTTTAATTGTGACCTTTTGTATTTAGGCAATATTTTTTCCCAGCCCAGGAATTAAATATAGTAGAGAGACACTGCTCAATGTGACATCAAGTATCGTTCTTCCCCTGAAGAAATAAATGTGAATGATGAAAGCAGGAATGTGGAAATAAAAGTGTTACTTCCACACTTATAATGCCAGCTAGCACTTGTTACCAAACTTGTGAAAATAACACGATTTACTGTAATAGTTTACACTTGACTAGTGAGGTATAAAATATCTTTATCTTATAGCCATATAAACTATGGTTAAATTAGGCAGAAGAGACACACAGAGCAGTTCCCACAAAAGGGTTAGGAATACAAAATCGTTAGGAATACAAGAGGCAGAAGCAGAACATCCTGTTCAGGGTATATGTTGAATGGAAAAGAAGAGAAAGGAATTAAACCAGAAAGACGATGAGACAGTTCACCTCCTAGGTAATTCTTAATTCTTAGTTAATTCAGGCTGAGGCTGCACAAACCCTATATTACCCTGCAGCATTTTGACCGATAATAAAACAGGGATCCTAAATGTGAGAATGGTAAAATAATGTGATTAATCTGACCACTCAGATTTGCACTGAAACAACAAAAGCTTTGATTTAAACAGTACCATTTTCTTTGTATGCTCTCACCTACCGAATTATTTACATTGGATACCAGAAATTTCAAGGCTTGTTTTGCTTTATTTTCACATCTGGATTACTGAGAGATGTGAGGTAGGAGTATCCACTATTCTTCTCTTCAAGAGAGATGGGGATATCGAACTTTCCCTTCCAGATATGTGAATTAGCAGCACAAAAATAAAGGAACAAACTAAACAGCTGAAAACAGCCTGCACTGAAAAAACATCTCAACTGAATTACACTTTTCCCATTTCCCTGATGTGATAAACCTTACACTCTTACAAGATCTGTCTTTTAAATGGAAAATCAAATGGAAAACCTCAGTGCTTTGGTGGTTTTTTTTTTCAATACATCATGAAATATTGAACAAAAAAGAGGTCATAAGCCATTTTGTTGACTTTATAGGTCTCCTGAGACATCTTCAGGCTCTCTTCTTGATTGGTGCTGTACATCTGGAGTGAGAGGCAGCCAGAGACAAGATGGCAGGTGTAAGTTGCTCTTAGAGATGTAATACATTTTTCTCCACAGCATGCAAGACATACACTTCCTTTCCTGTTTCCACCAGAAGGATAAGAAAACTTTATAAGCCATGCTCTCTCCCCCAAAAACCAACTGCATTTTCCCCAGAAGTTTCAACATGACCAGGATTTTCTCCTAGAAATTGAAATATGCAACTTTTACATTTTCAGAGGGGTTTTTTTTTTTTCTGGATGGAAAAAAAAATAGTTTTAGTAACTATCAGGAAAAAGAATGTTTTCACATATTCTCCTAGAATAACTTTAGTATTTAATGTAGTAATTGCATTTGTATAAAGAGCAAGCCACAGGAATCAGGCTTTTGAAAATAAACATAGATAGTGTAAGATATAATGTACACTAAAATTAAAACCATCTATGTCTATAGCAACAGCAACTAAACTACTCAGAAAAACGCAGTCACAGTAAGTTTGTGAGAGACAGAGTTTAAAGTTAGAATCCTTCGATGCATGAGTGCTGCTAAAATCAGCTTTATTAGGCTCAGCTTTTTCTAAAGGATACCACCAGATGGCACTGTAGGAGAGAAAAAGAAAATGCTTTGCCAGGCCCATGTCAAGTATGATTAACATTCGTTTTCATCATTTCATTATTGTACATTGCTGAAATAGTCTGTTCCTTTCTAGTATACATGCAGCTGTCTTATATTAAACATTTTTCCTGCTATATAATCAGTTACTAATTTCACTGCTCTTGAAAGTTATTGGGCTGAGAAAATAATGACTTGAAATCTGGATGTGACTTACATTCAGCAGAAGTGCAATGTAAGAGTTGATGGACTGAAATTATTTCATTTTGCTCAGGAAATCCATGAAACTTCACAAAACAGTTCTGTGATAGTTAAATCTCTATGGTCAGTTCTGATCTCACATTCTTTTAATTTACTTGCTTTAACCAGAACTATTTTCAAAATTAACCTCTCTAAGTTGCACCTGCCCGCACTACTGAGTCTCCTAACATTTTTATAGTTTTCCTCATATTCACAAAAGCTTTTGCAGCTAACTGTGCAAACCCTGAGAGCAAGCGCAGAGTGCAGGAGGAGCTCATCAGCCCTAGTTCTGCTGACCTACTCAGTACTGTTTAGACCAGCTGGAGGGTGATTTACTCTGTGCCATCTTATCTGAGATCTGATTGATTCTCCTTTCATCAACAAGTTGGTCAAATTCCCCAAGAAACAAAGCAGGATTCTGGGAGAAACTAACAACACACAGATGTTATTAGAAATCATAATTAAAAAGAAATTCCTATGTTATGAGGATTTGCCTAGGAACCAAAAGACACTATCAAAGTATGTGTATCTCCTGTACGTTATTAGACTATTAAGTGTATCATTGAAATATGCAAATCATGGCTATTAAGGAGGAATTAGAAGGAGCAGCCAAAGGAGTAAAATGTTTGCAGGTGGCATGCTGATTGTTTAAAGATGCTGTACCAGAGACTAAGAACAAACATTTACTACTTATCAAAAAAGACTTTAAAAGGACCACACGCACACAGAAAGCTGGCATGATTAAACAGAAACGTGAAAGCGGCTGTTAGAAATAAAAGTCAGTCTTCAAAAAGTGGAAATTATGTTGAAATGAGGAAAACAGAGAAGAACATAACGAACATAACCTCTTCCACTTTTAATATAGACCTTTTATAAAGTGGGCCAAAAGTATTTTGAGGAATAGCTTGTGATAAGCATAAGAATAAATAATAAAACTTTCTCTAAATACATCAGAAGCATGAATTGTGCCAGACAGTTTATAGGCATTCTATAATGTTTGGGATATAAAAGGAACATTTAAAGAAGATAAGCCCAGAGCAGAAATGCTAAATGAATTTTTCACATTAATGTTCTCCATGGACAAGTTTAGTCAGGTTTCCACAGCAGAACCTTTTTATGGGGCAAAGTCAAGGAAATTATCTCAAATTGAAGTGTAAGAGAAGAAAGTTCAGATTAGATAGAACCAAATGGTAACAAATCACCTAGATTAGATCAGGTATTCAAAACACTTGTAAAGGAAGTCTGATGTATATGACAAATTATTAACTGCAGTGCAGCTCAACACATAGATTGTCCCGTGTTCCAAAGGAATGGAATGTGGCAAAATTGTTTTTAAATTCAGGGGGACCTCAGGAATTACAGACCAATAAGCCTGACCTCTGCACCGAGCACACTGTTACCAGCTTGATGAAAAATGGGTGGACTTATAGCTAACCATGACATAAAAAGGGAAAGCTGATAGAGCTTTTGCAAAGGGAAAGTATAAGGCACAAATGATCGGACTTCTTTGAAAAAATGAACATGCGAGTGACTGAGAATTATTTGGATAATACAGTGTAGACGGATTTCCAAAAACCTTCAGCAAGATCCTTCAAAACATGCTGAAGAAAGCAAGCATGAGATAAAGCATATTTTCGCAGGTGTTCATCTGTACTGGAAAGACAAACTTCAGAAACGAGGATAGGGAATAAAAATGTAGCATTCCATTTTCACAATGGCAGTGGTTTACTCATAGGTGTTCTTCAAGGTTTTATGCTCACTCCTGTGTAGCTTTACATTTTGAGTGTTTTGGAAAAGAAGTAAATGGTGAGGTGACAAAATCCGCAAATGATACAAACCAAGAGCCAATTGTTCTCTCAGAACGTTCTCTCAATACAGAGCAATATAGCAATAAATGGCAGAAGAAATGCAATATTAAATACGAATTAACGCCCATGGGGACAAAAAAGCCTCATTATAATTGTACAAGTGCAGCTCTAAGTTATAACAACTACAGAAAGAGGTAGCTAAGTTCTTGGAAAGATACTGTATGGAGATGTCAGATTAATATTCATTAATGGCAAGCAAGCAAACAAACAAAGTATTAGGAGAAGAAAATGCAGAATAAAACAAAAACCAGGATGCAGTTATAACGACGATGCAATTTACAGATCCAGATTTATAAATTTGACCCACATCTTGAAATCTGTGCATTGTTCTGGTCATGTTTATTAAAAAAAAATCAACTGTAGAACTAGGAAAACTAATAATAATGACAATGTGTGTGACTATAGATAAGGAATGACTTCCACAAAAGATGAAACTTCATAGAGCAGGGATACTTTAACTTGGATAAGAAATAACTGTCTGGGATATAACAGAGGTTATAAAATCATTAGTGGCATGGAAAAAAATGACTATGGGGTGATTCTTCCCTTTCTCTCACTGTGTAAGAGCTGGGGTGCCTGAAACACCATTGGCGTATGGTAGGTTCAGCATCAAGAGAAGGGAGTAGATATTTTTTCAGTTGCCATGGAACAGTAGCCGCTGTCTCAGCAGCAACTCCTGCTCTACGGAGATTTGAAAAAGCCCACAGAGGCAGAAGCACATTAGATAAACAGCTAAACTATACCTCAGTCAGGTATAAACAAACATGATTGTCTACTGTTTATGAAAGATAGACACTAGCTTCAGGGAACTGTGTTGTGAGAGGGGAACAAAATCCATAGGCCTGAGGAAACCATGCGTTGTGTTGGTCTACGAAAGGAATCTATCAGTTGCACTGTTCAGTTTTACCACTCTTTATTACAACAGCCAAATCTCAGTGAAAAGTTGCCAGTATCCTAGGAAAACATGAGGGAATTTTTCACTAAGATGTTCACCATTACCATGGGATGGGATGCATCCCAGCTAGGTTTTGCGATTTGTAAGTAGGTAGATCTAGGCTAAGGTAGCTTCAATATCCAACAGAGCAACATTCCTTCTATACAAAACGGACAGAAAAAAGTCCTGCCGCAGGATTTCTCCCATTCCGAAGTACAAGCCAAATAAGTGACTTACCAATTTTCAATCGTACCTGTCTCTGTCCCACTAGAGACAGGGAGCATTCAAGTCTTCCCAACACTACAGTCCCACTGTCTTTGCTACAGAGTTAAGTTGAGTTGAACTGATATCTCTCTGCATTTTTTATGCAGATGCTTTTGTTCAAGACAGCATGAGAGGAGTTAATGCAATGTGGATTACAGTTTAACTCTGCAATGAAAACAACTGCAACAACCTAAGCACCAGTCTTTTCCCAAAGTATATCTCTGCATAGCATTTACTCTTTAACGTAGTAAACACCTTCAGTGCAAAACAAAGTGCATCATACTATGAGATGCAGCCTGCAAGAGTAATTAAGATAAATGTTTACACAATCGGTACAGGAGATTGTGAAGCTCTGCACAATCCATAAACGATTTTAGATGCATTGGTTCAGGACTGTGTTCAAGCTAAGTCCTGGGGTTTACTTATATTTTTATAGATTTTCAGCAATTGCAGGTAAAGTATTATTGCCAAGACTCCTAGCTAATTAAGAGCTTAGTTATGATAATAGAAAGAAGAGTAGGATGGTATATGAAATGTCTTACCTCTGACACAGAGAGGTCATCTGGTTTTGTTAATGGCATGGTAAAGCAATAAACCTTGTTACTTGTGAATCTGTTAAATTGAAATCTGTGTAGAATGGGAAATAGAAGTGCATTATCATCAAATTCCATGAAAATACATTTATAAGGTCATGATATGCTGACACCAAGCATTTTATATAAGGTTAAGATCTTATAATAATATATTTGATAACTATAATAGACTTTCAATGGGAAAAATATTTAACCATCATATTTAACTTAAAATTATAAACCCCAAATGTATTGTGGGATATATTACCGCTATAACTTAAAATTATTGCAGACATTACATAGTTACAAGGGAGAAAAGGGCATTTTTTTGACTAATGGAGTTGTAGTAGTTCTGTCTTCTTTCACTCGTTCCTGCAGAGTGAATGACATGGTGAATATGAAAGAGAAACAAACCATTAAGATGTTTAGATGTTTAACTTCAGCTTTACTTCCACCATGCAAACATAATATATCCCATACTAGTTGATGACTTTCCTGGGATCTTCAGAAGGATGAACATGAAAAAGAACAAGAAAATCTGGTTTTCTGAGCAGACTTTGTCGAGCAATCAATTTTCATATTAAAGGCTGAACTGTGTTATTTCAAGCTGTAGCATATATACCTCACCAAATAAGGGACCAGCCAACTTACGTAAAAGAATAACCTGCCTCTGAGCAGAACTTATTAGCTTGGGCACAGTTCCACATTAGCATGTCCAAACAGCTTTTGGATTGAATGTGTCTTCCATTTTTCACCTTAGAAAATGAGCTAAGCTATTCCACAGCTGTCTCCACCTGACTATGTAGACATGCCTTCATAGTATGGCTTGGTCCAGGCCCCTTCCCCAGCCTGCTCACACAAGTTGGCTGTCAACTACACTTACTTCCCAGATGATGTGAAGCAGCCGCAGCAAGTTGAGTTCAATATCTACATTTACATGAAAGTCATTAGATGAGCATTAGATGAGCACTCAAGAACACGTAGCATAGTTTCTGAATTTTTTTAGGTTCCTTCAAAAGTGTTGGGGGAAAGTAAAGAGATTTCTCTGCTTGCTTACTTCCTTAAAATAGGGATTGTCTGAAAAATGATTGCAGTTAAATCTAGAGACAGAAAAAAAGGTAGAAATCCCTGTCATTAGCCCTATAGATGGATCAATCTCTCATGAAAGACAGACTGTGCTTGAGTAAGGTTTAGGAACTCTTCTCTGAAAAACACATCTTTGTCTGTGGAGCACCTACAGTTCAGAAGAGAAGGACCATCCCGTTTAACAGAGAAGGTCCTGCAGGGACCCTGCTCTGGTGAGTGGCTGCGTGGCACTTGGTAACTGTGGTTCTGCAAGGCTTTACAGGGAACGTGCACCTTCCAAAACCCTCAGTTCTTCAGTGCATACACTTCAGTCTTTTCTGCTCCTCCTCTGCCTTTCTCTCTTCTCAAAACCCAAAGCATTTCGAATTTGACACCTGGAATCTATGTGACAATTTCAGCATTACGGGGACATTTGTATAACTATGTGATTGCATGCTATAGAGGAACTTGATGCAAGCCCAAAGTGAAGGAGGCCACATAAACAAGGGAAACATTAGAAAGAAAAATAAAGATAGGGTTCAGCAGCCAAAAAAAACCCACAACCCAACAACAAAAAAAACCCTTCAAAGAAATAGGAAAGAGAAGGGAGGAAGGCGGAAGAGGAAACAAGCAGCAGTTTAAATAAGACATTGATTACAAAGTTGCTTCATTGTTTATGTTTGGTGGTGTAAGAGGAGGGGAAAGCAGCTTTTCGGAAAGCCACATGAATATTAATATTCATGTCCTCATAAAAGTAAATCTGGGTTTCTTGAGGGAATGCAAACACTTCTTTGCATTTAAAGATGAAGTTCGTGTGGAGGAGGGTCACAAAAGTCTTCAGTCTGTGTACCACGGGTACTCAGTAGACCAGATATCTTTGGCGATGTGCCTACTCAGATGACTGCGTCGGTGCTGCTTGCGCCCTTATGTAAGGCGGGATACTGACGCTGAGGCAGTGAAGCGGGAAGCCTAATGTGTTCCAAAAGACCAACTGGGATTTCCCCAGCTCCTATTGTTGCAGCATAGCCGCTATTTTTAATTTAACCAGTATAAATGAAGTTACTTATCCTTTTCTAGACTTAGACTGCTACTTAAAAAAAGCATTCAGGCAATGCTAGTGGGATTTTAAACATGTTAGAGTTTAAACACACTAATTCCCTGCCCAGTGGGGAGAAAGTTGGGAGGCCAAGGAGCACAGCCATGTCTGCCTCATGCAGTATTGTGATGCTTGATGATGGGGGAAAATACTTGGCTGCGGTGCAAAGGTGGTAGAAAGCCAACTGATGCTGGCAACTCTGCTTGCATAAACTAGAAATTAGTTTAGCCAATGTTCTTAGGGGGATGCATCGTAAAACAACAGAGGGCAGTGTGATGTAATTAGTTACTACAGCAGAGGAATGGGAACCAGAATGCTTTGATTTCCAGCGTTGTCCAAGTTACACACTGAGGTTCTAGTCTTGACAGGTCCTAAATGTCTTCTGACTTAGGTCTTGTCTATTCAGGATCTTGCTGTGTGGCATTTCCACCTTCAACTGCTTTAGCCAAACACTTGGACTACAAATAAAGTTCAAAATGTTGTTGGCTTACAAACTAGTGGGTTTGCTGAATCATTGTTTCTAGGTGAAAAGCATTATCTACACAGACAAAAAGAGTTTTTAAAAGAATTTTTTGAGAACCTGGTTCCAATAAGATAGATTGTCATATTGCTTTTTTGAGTGATAATTATATGCTGCAATATCATAAATCCTGTGACACATCTCTGCAGGATGTATTTGCCCATGATAACTATACAAAACAATACTAGCTGTATCATGGCTGGGTTGCTGAGGAAAGGACTCAGTAACAAAGACAGTGAAGTGTAAAAAGTCGTACATTAGTCACATATGAAGCTAGAACTAACAGTTCCTGGCCCAGTGTACTTTTGCTTCAGCCAAAGGGTAAATCCGAGGGTAAAACAGAAATAAAATGTTTAACAATGTCGATGGTTACTTGAATTCCAATGTTGAATGCGTGACCTAGCTAAAGGAGTGACTCAAGCGATGCAGAAAAATTTGGGAGAATGTGATGAGTACTGGTATGTTCTGAAAAGTTAGGAAGTGACTAACAAGTGCTGCTATGCACTTGCAGTTTATTGTTTTCCAGAGATTCATAACGTACTCCATGACTTTCATGGCACATCCCACAATGACCTCCGGCTGCAGTCCTGATATCCCCACTAAGGCCCTTGTTTAGTCATTCCTTCTTCCCGCTCTCCTCCCTGATTTCTAAAGCCTACTGTCTCCCTGTCATAAATTATTGACTCAGTTTTTCTTTCTCTTCCTTTCTTTCTTTCTTGCTTACATGCTTTCTTGCTCTCCTGCTTTCATGGAACCATAGAATCATTAAGCTTGGAAGAGACCTCAAGGATCATCTAGTCCAACCGTCCGCCCACCACCTATTACCCGCTAAACCATGTCCCTAAGTACCACATCCAACCTTTCTTTAAACACGTCCAAGGACGGTGACCCCACCACCTCCCTGGGCAACCCATTCCAGTGCCTGATCACCCTTTCCGAGAAGAAATTTCTCCTCATCTCCAACCTGAACCTGGCATAACTTGCAGCCATTCCCTCTTGTCCTCTTGCTAGTTATCTGCGAGAAGAGGCCAACCCCCAGCTCACCAAAACTTCCTTTCAGGTAGTTGTAGAGGGCAATAAGGTCTCCCCTCAGCCTCCTCTTCTCCAGACTAAACAATCCCAGTTCCCTCAGCCGCTCCTCATAAGACCTGTGCTCCAGCCCCTTCACCAGTTTCGTTGCCCATCTCTGGACACGCTCCAGGGCCTCGATGTCTTTCTTGTAGTGAGGGGCCCTTTCTTTCCATAAGCCTCCAGTTCCTTTTTCTACCAGGTTTTCTCAGCATTTTCCTCATCTATCAGCTTCACACCTATTTGTACCCAGCATTTCTGTCAGGCAGCTTCATCCATACCTGTGACAAAAAGCAAAAAAAAAAAAACCAACCAAAAAACGAAACCAAAAAATCCAGAGGATAAAACCCCAGGAGAAACAAGCTCTTGGTCCTGATCTATAATATTCCAAAGCTGCAACTGTAGTTAGAAAAAGCTCTGTCACTCATGGCTGAGAGTGTTGCTGCACCCTTTGAAATTTCAGGTGCAAAGTGCTAGCGAGTCCCTCCTGAGCACTGATGAAGAGATTTTTCAAAGATTTGGACCCAGGTCAAGACTTTTCACTGAACATGGGAAAAGACATATATCCATTGCACAGAAATTGTCCCCTTACAAATATCACATCACTTCTCCAAGGTGTGAAGTGCTGCAGCTGTTCAGAGAAAAGGTTGTGAACACACACAAACCCATTTAATTTGGCCATGACTTTGGAGGAGTCAGGGAGGGAGGGAATGAAGGAGGAAGTGAGGGAGAGAAGGAAGGAAAGGTGATTTGGTCTGCAGCAGACACATGTGACTGCAAAAAATTCAAAAGTGTGAAATCTTAATGGTAAAATAGCCAACAGTTAACATACTGCTAAGTTACAGCAACAGAATATAGGGTATTATCATAGAAAGTGTCAGGAAAACTTACTCATCAGCACCACCTCTTACTGAAAATCACACATAGTAAACTCATAGTTTTTCTGTCACAGGTTGGTTTTATGTTCCTGAAACACATCATAGGGTGTTATTTTTCTTGAATGCTTATGGCCAAAAAAATCTCACTGTTGATCCTTGCGTTTTAAATATTAATTTACCATTTTAGAATTACTGCTGTGTAAACAACAGAGAAATTAATATAACACTGTGGGAAATTCTCACCCATTCATTTGTTAAGATTTCATTAGATTGCTAAATGCATGGATTTCAGCTATGACTTTAAAACTATTGACACTTCTTTCTCTGTGGGCCTGCAAACTATCAATTGCCTTCTGTGAAGCAACCCCCAAATCTGTCAAAACTTTGTGAATCAGGTACTCAACCCCTGGAGCACTGAGCCTCAATACATCAATTTTATTTGGATTCTGTGTTTGGTCTCTTAAAAGTCCAGTCTTTTGTCATTATAATTTATGTTCTTGTATATTCAGCTTGCAGACATTGTTTCTGTTGATCACTGCAAACTTTGGCATGACTGCGAGTAAAACATGCAGCATTATGCACTGCACACCAGATGTGGATTAACTAAATGGTGCTTGTGTTCCTAGAAATCAAGATCCAAAAATATACTTATGCATATTCATTCAATATAGTAAACCATATTTTAAGATGTGATCTGTTTAATCAACCATTTTCCAGATCAGGGAAACATAGTTTTATGCGGTAAATTAGTCTGTATGAGATAATCTGTATTTTTCAGATTTTCCTAGGTGCTTATTCTAAATGGCATAATTTTTTTCAAGTTTTTTCTTTCCTCTGGAGAATCACAAAGTGCTAGACAAATGTGGCATTGAGCAGTAGAACGTTTCTACAGTGAAATATGGTAAATGACTAGGTGACCTGCTTAGTGGATGTGTCCCACACTGTTTCCCACAGCATTCTACCGGAGAAACTGCCTGCTCATGGCTTGGACGGATGTATACTTCGCTGGGTAAAAAACTGGCTGGATGGCTGGGCCCCAAGAGTTGTGAATGGAGTTAAACCCAACTGGTGGCTGGTCACAACTGATGTTCCCCAGGGCTTGGTACTGGGGCTCAGTCCCGGGTCCTGCACTTGGGTCAGAACAACACCAGGCAACGCTACGGGCTTGGGGAAGAGTGGCTGGAAAGCTGCTTGGCAGAAAAGGACCTGGGTGTGTTGGTCAACAGCCATCTGAATATGAGCCAGCAGTGTGCCCAGGTGGCCAAGAAGGCCAACAGCATCCTGGCTTGTATCAGGAGTAGTGTGGTCAGCAGGACCAGGGAAGTGATCATCCCCCTGTACTCAGCCCTGGTGAGGCCATATCTCAAGGGCTGTGTCCAGTTTTGGGCCCCTCACTAAAAGAGGACATTGAGGTGCTGGAGCGTGTCCAGAGAAGGGCAACGAAGCTGGTGAAGGGGCTGGAGCACAGGTCTTATGAGGAGCGGCTGAGGGAACTGGGCTTGTTTAGTCTGGAGAAGAGGAGGCTCAGGGGAGACCTTATCACTCTCTACAAGTACCTGAAAGGAGGTTGTAGCCAGGTGGGTGTTGGTCTCTTCTCCCAAGAAACAAACGATAGAAGAGGAAATGGCCTCAAGATGTGCCAGGGGCGGTTTAGATTGGATATGAGAAAAAACTTCTTCACTGGGAGGTTTATCAATCGCTGGAATAGGCTGCCCAGGGAAGTCGTTGAGTCACCATCCCTTGGGGTATTGAAAAGATGCGTAGATGTGGTGCTTAGAGACATGGTTTGGTGTTTGGACTTGATGAAATTAAATGTCTTTTCCAACCAAAATGATTCTATGATTCTAAATGCTAACTGACATGCAGGAAATCTGCGTGCCATTTAAAGACAGATTTGAAAAAAACCCAACAAAGAAACATCCCAGGTTCAGGTTGAAATTATTGAGATGATTAACTCCCTGCATGTGAAACCATGTTTCACCTTGTACCGTTCTGATATTTTAACTGAAGAATTCAGTTTGCTCACAAAAAGGACGGGGGAGCACTCAGGAAGCCAGGCAAAGTCCTGAGCAGGCGCGCGCTGTGTGAAGATCCCTACAGAGCTCTGCTAGTGCCTCTCAGGGACTGCCTTTATTTATGGCAGATGCTGCTGGGCAAGAGCAGTTCTGCATAGTTTTGCAACATGAACAATCACCCCGCAGAAACCAGCATTATTATTCCTTGTAATTAATAATTATTCTCAGCCTAATGGAACTTTACAAAATACACACTGAAATGCATTCATTGCCACGCGGGCTCTCAAAATCAAATGGATCTGTGATAAAGGCAGGGACTTCCTCCATGTCTAAGGCAGCCTGTCATGCACATTGAGAAAGGTTTTCAGGGAGGAAAGACGCTGGAACGGCTCCAAACACAGCAGTACGGCAGGGCTGCCACATTTCTGATAGCACCTGGCAGTTTTGCTAAAGACATTCTTGTGCGTGTTTCTACTTCTGAACTAAGAGTGTGGGTAGATGAGCTCCTGGGGGATGATGGCCACACTAACCCCTTCGGAGGTTAACCTCTCAGGAAGACCAAAATTCACGAGCTTTCCATTCCACCCAATCCAAGGAGGCTAAAGCCTGCAGATTCTACAAAACCGTCTGCTCCTTTCATCCAAACCTTTTAACCCCCAACACCTTTTGCCACTGGGAAGTCTCCCATTCCTTCCAGCTTTGCAGCTTTCAACCTCCAGACCTGCAACAGCTGCACGGCCCCACAGAAAGGAGCTTCCTGCTCCATACAGCTGTTTGCCTGTTCCTTCCTACCTCTCCTCCCCGGAGCTGCCACCCCAGCCTGCTGCTCCTCCTGCTCTGCCCATCCAGATGCTGCTAGCCCTCCACCTACTGCACTCCCTCGCCCTCCTCTTGGCTGCCAGGGCCACCTGTGCACGTCCCCTCCTTACCAAGCAAGGTTTAGCTTTTCTTCTGATAGCGTTTCACAAGTGCAGGCTCCAGATGTGCTGCCTGGGAGTCCTCTCTGAGGGCAGGATTGGAGGATGTATTCTGGGAAAAAAAGGTACATAATTAATCCCACTGCAACATAAAAAGAGACAGGAGAAATCATGACAAAGCACGGTGTGGAACCCCACCACGCCTAAGACCATTATGTAGTGAGGATGGGGAGTGGAGAGGTGGAGTTTCAGGACCTGAGGGAAAACATGAATGTTGGTCAGAGACAGAGTTCAAGTGATTTTGGTGAGGCTGGAGATGAAGGTAAGGAATGGATGAAAGGAGACAGATGTGCTGAGGCATATCAGGAAGGTTGTTTCCTTCTTGTAATTGTGGAAAACGGTGAGGGAAAGATAGGACTCACGTTTTATTTGCTTTCACCTAAACTGGGGAGTGTGTTTGGCTACAGACAAAAGTTGTAATCTGTGGCATCCAGGAGATCTCGTGCTGGACACCACTAACAGGAGTCTACGGGATATGATGCCCCCGCCTTTCAAACACAAAAACATTTGCTTTTCAAAAACACCTTTATAAGCCACAGATAAGTCCAGGCAAGGAGAGATCTGACAGGCACTTTGCAAAGCGTCACAGCCACTCGTGCTTGGCCACAGCACACCGGTGCTGTGATGCAGCTGCACCAAGCTTACAGCTATGTCCCTGTGGGCTCGGTAGGCACAAATGGTTATAGCCTCGTAATCCACACCAACAGCTGACTCGTGATGCTTTGTTACGTGTCATGCAATCGCATGACTGCACTCTCTGTATCAATTGTCTGCATCCTGGGTATTTCTGTAGCTATAATCCTAGGTCTGTGTGGATAGCTTTCAGATACTCTTTATAACTTGCCTTTTCTGCTTCTGGCTTCCATTGCCGTGACACTAGAGGGTGACAAAGATCCAAATGAGAACCACAGTGGAACCATTTAGAACCAGAAACTTGAAATTCAGAGGAATTTCTTAAAACTAACAAGTCTTCCAGCAGAACAGGCGTGAAGATTCAGCGCTGCTAATGGCAATTTAATAGAAGCTAGTGACACTCAATGGAAGCTTCTTTGATTCAGACCAACCCAGAACCAGGTTGTTCAAAATGACAAAGGCGGTAACCAGATTTTCTGGGACTTTTTCAGGAAAGAGTTGAAAGAATGGAATGGTATTGCAAATTTGAAGTAGTGACAGAAAATTTGCATTTTTAGAAAGTATGAAATAGAAAAGAAAAACCCATAATCAAATTTAGGCACTAAAAGCACTGTTTCTAATATCAACAGCAGTGTTCAGTTATAGAATTATATAGAAAAATAGAATTTTTCTGTGTGTAGTAGTGTTTACAAACATGAATACGTTAGTTAGGAAGTGCAAAAGGTCCAGTTCGTGCCTTTATAACACTAGGGAAACCAAACTCCTTTTTTAAAACAGTCTCATGCTTTGCTACTGCATTTTTATGGGCATGCAATTTATTTTGCACATGAAAACAGGATTTGGATATCTATTGGTCTCTTTTAAACACATACATGGCAAGAGATTCAGGATCAAATGAACCATGTTTTCAATTCCAGATGCTGTAGCAGTCATGTCAGCCCTTGCATCACTTAAAAAATGGTCCATTATATATGTTAAATATTTAAATTATTAAAAAATAGTAAGAAATGCTCTGCTGAGTTCATTTCCTTAACTTTATTTGCAGATTCAAAGTAACCATTTAACAGGAATTTGCCTGATATTACCAGCTCCCAGGGCCTTATCATGAAATTTGATAGAAACTGTAATGTAGTGTGTAAATCTCAGCTTTCATTTCTACAAAATATTTCCAGTCTGCAAGACAGTGGAAAAGGAGTGGAAAAAATGAACTCAGATTTCCAGCATCTGAAGTGTAATGAAAAGAACTTCCCTTTGTTATTTTAAAATGTTATTTTAAATTTTATTGTTATTTTAAATTTTTTTAGGCTGTCTTGTGATGTTTGGGCTTTCATGACTCTCAAGACTTGCTGTTGGCAGGATGGCATGTAAATGGCACCAGCCTGTGCTAGTGGGGATCGCTGACTGCAGTGAGGGATTTACTCCACCCTTTAAAACGAGCAAAAGATGTGTAAACCAGTCTGATGGAAACTTTGGGAAGAAATAAGGGATTTGGTTAAATATTCTGGCTGCTCTAAGCACTTGGCCGAAAGCAATGATGTTTAGTGGTCAGAATAAGACGCGGGTTTTAGTATTTGCTGTCACCAGAACTGAGCCAGCATTTTGCCTCACAGAGCCAAACCGCCTTTGCCCTCCCCTCGCGCTCTGCACAGGCGCCCTGCTGGAGGATATAGCGGTTTTAGGCACATAGGCTGGGATGATATTATATGGCATACGTGCACAAGACAAAGTAAAGATTAGAGAGAAGGTGTGTTTCCCCTGAGAGAGGAGGAACGCCCCACATGGACTGCAATGTGGAAGTTCTCCGCTCTGGATAGCCCCGTGGGAGAGGGGCAGATCACCTCCTTTGGGGTCCCATGTGCTTGTTGGGTGAAGCAAAGAGGACAGGACCATGTTTTAGGACTTGGGAGTGGAAAATATGCCCCTTGCATGCTTTCGCAGTCCACCTCTCACTTCAGTTTTCTCTCTAAAATAGTATTCCTGCCATACAAACTTTTGTAATGTGTTTTGAGATCCTTATGGTCCAACAGAAACACTGGTAAAAGCTGGAGAGGAAGAAGTTGCTGTCATAGACGTGCAGGCTGAGCAATAAAGCCTGATGTCATCCTGTCTAACTGCAGGTGTACAACCACCATGCGTGTGTTGGGGCTGTAGCTGCCCTTGGTCTCTGAATAAGCCGTGACTGGAGAGTGACTGGAGCCTTCGGACTTGAACTGACCCTTCTGACCAAGCCTGTCATTTGCCTTAGTGCCATATTTTCCACTGAAAGCTACACCAGAAAGCATTCTCAAGAAAAAAAATATATATAATTGCTGCCTTGTGTAACCTTTTGAGCGTACTAGCAGCCTTGACTTATTCTCAGTAGTAAAAAATGAGGGGGGAGCCACCCAGAAGTTGGCCTAAGAGGAAGACAAGGAGTTGCCTTCCCGTGGTGCAAGGAGTCAATCCTAGGAAAGGCAGGAAATAGCAATTAGATAATCACATACCCACTGGGCTGGCATACCTACTGGTGGTTTTGGTGCAGTAAAGAGGAATAATGCTAATGTGCTCAAGATGTTGTCCAGAGAGAACAATCTGCATTGGTATCTCAAAGACTGCATCCAGGGGAATACAAATGGAAGTCAACGAAAAGGGAAGGAACTCAAAGCTCAGGGCAAGTGGGGAGCTTGTGATTTTGCTATGAGATCTGGGCCTCTGACATGTATATGCAGGACACTCAAAAAATTGTAGGTGAGAGAGAGCAAAAAACATGGTTAAAATAATGATAAGGAGAATGTAAAGGCATTTGTGTTTATTTTGCTTGCAATGTTTTTGTTACACTTTTTGTTTATTTTATAGAATAACAGAGTCGTTTAGGTTGGAAAAGACCTTCAAGATTATCAAGTCCAACTGTTAAGCTAACACTGCCAACTCTACCACTAAACCATGTCCCTAAGCACCACATCTACATATCTTTTCAATACCCCCAGGGACTGTGACTCAACCATTTCCCTGGGCAGCCTGCTCAAGTGATTGATAACTCTCCAGGTGAAGAAATTTTTTCTAATACCCTATCTAAACCTCCCCTGACACAACTTGAGGCCATTTCCTCTCATCCTATCACTTGTCTCTTGGTTTAAGAGACCATCACCCACTTTGCTACAACCTCCTTTCAGGTAGTTGTAGAGAGTGATCAGGTCTCACCTCAGCCCCCTTTTTTCCAGACTAAGCAACCCGAGTTCCCTCAGCTGCTCCTCATAAGACTTGTTCTCTAGATCCATCATCAGCTTCATCGCTGTTCTTTGGACATGCTCCAGAACCTCAGTGAAGCCTCTCAGGCTGTGGGTAGGTATGTGGATGATCGTGAGGTATCTGAGGTATTTGTTACATGTTTAGCAGCCTCATGGGCCAGGAAGTGCTGCCTGTGAGGCCACATGTGCATAGCCGATGGGGAGGAGCACAGAGCTGTGTGTCCCCCCCTCACAGAGAGCAGTGACAGAGGAACCTCCCCAGGAGACGGCTGTGGTCCAAATCACCACCCTCATGTAGGAGCTACTGGGCCAACTCTGCTGCTGTTGTTGACGTTACAAAGCAACAGACCACCAGATTTTTCAATGTGTGCTATGGAAGTCTGTTTTTACTCACACAAATGGTCCCCGGGAAAGGGCTTTGTTGTGTTTGACACAAGCCAAGAAGGCATGAATGCAACGTCTTGCCAGTTTGTTTTATTCAACAAGCTTATTTTCTTTTGCCATTTAAAAGAAAATGCCTACTTCCTCTCAGACGGTTCCTGTCTGTGGCTATTCTGTTTTTCAGTAGGAAGATGGAAGGCTTTTTCCCCCTCCAGTCTCCAGACACTTGTGTTTTGCTTGCTCTCTCTTAAGTCTTCAGTACATACCTTCCAAAAAATAACTGCCAGTGTATTTCTCTTCTCTGACCATTGTTTGTGAGACATTACAATTAATTATCTGTATCTTGGCATGTAGAAATCTAGAATATTCTCCACCTTCCTCTAAGTGACATTATACTTTGCATGGGTTGCAAATTATTCGTAGCATTATTAATGTCAGTACTTAAAAAGTTTATCTAATCCTGTGCTTTGCATAGCAACTATGCAGACACAGCATATTCCTCCGTGAAAATATAAAATATGGTTCTGAAGTTATTTAATAAAGATATTAAGAATATATAATACAGAAAATCAATAGGGACCTTGTAAACTCGGCATACATCTGCTTTTTAGAATCTGAGAGTAAGAAGACGATACACTTACTCATTTTGATCTCTACAATTATTTTAAGACTCCATCTATTTTTCAGATGGTCTGAATAAGCGTTGTGCTAAACTCATGGTGATAAATTTCTTACATTCAGCACTGTCATTCAGTCCTGTGCCACCAAAACTTTGACTTTGAGCTTGTAAGTCAAACAGTCACTAAGAAGTTGCTTCATAACTACTTAGTGATTTGATGGTTAGAGTCATGATTCTTTGCTGACATTTACCATTCGTCATCACTGTAGCCTCTGTGAACTGGATCTTCTATGGTTCATAGTCTTGATGTTGCATCAGAAACATAATTCGTATAAGATTGGTAGTAGGGACTTTTCTTGCTTTCAGAGGGAGCAGAGCAGCTTAATGGGTTGTCAACATCTCTTCTATGCCCTGGCTTAAGAACATAGGGCAGGCAGGTCAGGCTGGAGCCCTACTGTCCTCTACATATACCTTGACTGCATGAGAGGTATGTTGGGAACCGCTGCAGTCAAAACACATTGGACATCTCTAGCACCTCTGGCTTTGGTAAGGCAACCTTCAGCAGAGTCAGAAAAAAAAAGAGGAACAAAGGTGCTGCCTATCCATTTTCTCCCTTCCTTTCTGCACAGGCATTAAGTGTGGGTTGATAAGAGTGGAGGATTCTGTCCCACAGACAAAGTTTCCTGATGATGCTTTTCAGGATTCTTAAGCGCATGATACTACTAAATCTAGGGCTGATGCCCCTACAGATCCTTCTCTTAAGCAAAGCCAAAGGAGTAAACAAATTGAAGTATCCTAGAAGAAGCCATTGTGGAGATCTCATGGATCAACAGAAACATTTGGAACAGTTTCAAAAAATGGATGACAAGTTAATGTACAAAATTCCATGAGCCAAATCCTCATCTGGTTAATATAACTTTTTTTCTATGAAACTGAAACCTCTAGGTTCATTAACAGCAGATGAAGATCTGGTCCTTGTCTGAATTTTTCCAGGCAGACAGCTATTACTTTCGCTCTCAAGTACTAGCCCTATTCCTTCAATAAAACAAGGCAGCCAAAAATTCAGAAATAAAGGAGAGGGATATGAGACAAACTTCAAATTTAAGCCAATAGTGAAAAGTTGCTTCGATCTAATCTGGAGGAATAACTAGTGGTTCTCCATAATGGTCACATTAAGGTGGTATCATAAGGGCAATTAGTGGCAATTGATATGACTGCTGTCAGTGCATAGGTTTTGTTCAATGTCTCACGTTTACATAAAAATATAAAGTCTCTATTGTTACAAATATACAGAGTAGGTGATATTAATAAGAAAACACAATTTGTTGTTTGCCCCTTGTCTGCAAGCAAGAGAAAAATACTGTTGGTTTTCCAAAAATAAGTCCACAGAATTTTGAGAAAACTGGCTAGGGTCTGAAAAGTCTCTTTTTCGTGGAAAAAGAAAACCCAACATGAGGAATTGAATTGTATTTTTTCCCTGGTCATAGTCTGCTGAGACTCTCTGAGCAAAACTAAGTTATTGTGGTAATTGTACATGCTGCAAGACGCTGTTCCTCAGAAAGAGACCTTCCTCGCATTCAAAGGATATTTCTAATGCCTATAAGCCAATATCCTGCATTTTGTAATGCATACCTCATAGCTTCTAAAATGGATCCTTTGTGAATGTTCTTAATGGAAATCTAAACCCATGCATTTCCTCTAGTTCATATAAGCTTGACAAAGTTACAGACTCTTTCCTCTGTCGGTGGTCGGTGTGAGAAATATTGTCTATACTGCATCTTATCACGAAGTGACACCCACTGGACTTCCTGTGTTCTGTCCTGACACATATTCATAAATATGTAAAGGGTGAGTGTTGGGAAGATGGAGCCAGGCTCTTCTCGATGTCATTAAGTGATAGAACAAGGGGCAGTGGGTGCAAACTGAAGCATAGGAGGTTCTATGTCATTATAAGGAAAAACTTTTCCACTGTGAGAGTGACAGAGCACTGGAACAGGCTGCCCAGAGAGGTTGTGGAGTCTCCTTGTATGGAGACATTCAAAACCCAACTGCACACGTTCCTGTGTGATGTGCTCTAGATGGTCCTGCTCTGGCAGGGGGGTTGGACTAGATCATCTTTCAAGGTCCCTTCCAACCTCTAATATTCTGTGATTCTGTGATTTATTAGTGGATAACAAACAGCTTTAAGATAAGTGGTTCCTTCAGAAAATCCCCGTACTCTTAGGATCTGGCCTGAATAGACAAAATCCAGTAACTCAGAATCAGTACAGAAACTTTGAGCCCTGGATCATCCAAATGCACAGAAATACGTGAGAAACTCTAAACATTGCATGGGGTTTTGTTGTAACGTGTAGAGCCAAGTAAGGTCAGTGGAAGTTCTTCCCTTGACTTCAGTGATAGCTACTAAAAGAGATGACAGACAGAAAGGAATCTGTGTGTTTTATAGCTTTGGGATTACCCGAGGAATTCACTTCTCAGTAAAAATTTAGCTGTTGATCATCATCAGACACATCGCGCAGTGCTCTCATTTCAAGCCAACATTTTATCCAACTTTGTCAGATACTGGATTTTCATAATTATTTTTCAATAATTAAATAAAAGGACTTTGTCTAGGATTATAAGTCTGGTAGCAGAAGGCCTCAGAACACAACAGCTGCTTGGAGGGGTTTCCTGAAAGGCTTTGTTCAAAGTGAATCACAGCCAAACAAAACATTACTAAGACTGAATTAGTACTAGCTGCAAAATAGGATGTTTAAGAAACCACACATACATATCAGCCACTTAAGAGCTGATCAGGGACAAGATAAAAGACATGCAAAAGCAGCCAACTTGTGTGAAGCACTCCTCTTCCTGCCTGCCTGCTTTCCCAGGCTAATATCACACAGTCCTGAGGCAATCTGAGTCTCAGTGACTAGTAATGGTGACCCTTCCAGGCAGAACCACCGCTTCAGTCACCTCTCTCCAAGTATTCACGTCCTCCTTAAAACAGTAGCAGTAGTGCAAACTTTGGATGGTTTCATGGACTCTCTGACCCCTATTTCTTTTTCTTTCTTTGGTGTGTGTGGAAAAGAATTAAACTTCCATTGAGAGTTATTTTATTTCTGCATTTGTTTGTTTTTTCTTTTTTTCCTTCTTGATTGTTTGCTCTGAGGTCTGTGTCAAAAAGCCTTTCTGAGGCTGGTTTCAGTGTTGTCCTCCTGAAATAAGTGCATTTCTTAGGGCAATACAGAGGAAATTCCATCTGACAACCCACCCTATTTATTTATCCATCAGAGACATCAATGTAGGATCAGTCATTATTCAAACAAAAGCCCAATAAATTGCAGTGAGGCTGCATAAAGAATGACAAGATTATTTCATAGCTAATAAGATGAAAAGGCCTTTTGAATATTTTTACTTGGTAATTTGTTGCTAATAAATGGTAAGATATCAATAGCATCTGGTAAGATATCAATAGCTCCACCAAGCGAACTTGGGACAGGCTGCTGCCTGGCAAAGTCAGATATCTAAGCATGAAGGACAGAGGCTCTCCACAGCCTTAAAGTATTAACAGCTCAGAAAAAACCCAACCAAACAACAAAACAAAATCAAGACCTGAGTCTTTAAATTTACAATATTTATTGAAGTCTTGTGAGATTTCTACAAGCATACTGTGATATCACTTCTTGTTTTCTGCTGCTATGGTTGTTGCCATCATTGTGCTCAAGAAAGATATTTTTCTTAAGAATCAGCCCTGTTTCTAAACCAGTATATACCAGTTAAGGTACCTCCACAGAACAGTGACAAATGGGATGTAGCCACTCCCAAACCGATAGTTCATTTGGCTTTCTGTCATGCAGTGAACTCTTGTTATTGGCAGGCAGTTTTCCATAAAAATGGAGACTAAAAGTAAAAGTACATGACAAGCCTTTTTGGAGTATTGCATATAAAATTTGGAATTGCTGACAGGTACCTTACAAATAATATCTGCATATGGTTAACACAGTTCTCCATTGTTGTCACAGATCTCTCTACAACTCAAGTAAAAATGCCTCCGGCTAAAGTACCTAATTAATGGCACCATAAAATCTTATTCTGTAATATCAGAAAATTATTTATTACAGCAGATATATGCATTCGTCCAGAAAACAATCAATTCTTGCATTGGAGGCAAACTGTGTTAGGTAGGTAATGTGGTAAAATTACCCTTGATACTCTTCAGGTGTTTATCTGAGAACTTTAATGAAAGGTAAATGAAATCACCTTTTGCTATAGTTGCTTTTTTATGTATTTATCTGGGTACACTAAATGCAAAGAAAAAAATTAGTAAGGGTGAAACTTCTTTCTTGTTCATTTAGAGAAAGCTAGATTTAGTCTTTGAAAGGCACGCATTGATAAATGTGTAGGCCAGTTACATTTCTGATTTTGTCATTATGGAAAAATACTGTAATATGCCCATTCTATTCTGTGTTTTTTCCTAAAATACTTAATAATTAATCATTACCAACAGTTTCAATGTGGAAACGTGTTTCTCCACATCACTGGTATATTTCAATCCTCATGACAGAAAATCACTACCATAAGATAAGCAGTTTGACACAGCAGTTCCGCAAAGCAACAAAAACTCAGTTTATTTGCTTTTTTTCATCCAAAGTATCTGGAAAAAAATAATCTGTATTTCTAAGACTATCTCAGACATAATTTCCTCCCAAAATGGAAGTTTAGGTCTCTGAATATCATGTTCAGTAGTCTGTGCTGGAGTTTAAAATAGTTCCGACAGAGTTACAAAAATGTCACATACTTAACTGTCCAAAAACATGACATAGCAGCCTACTACTTTTTGTGATATTGCCTTTTCCAAAATTCTCTCATGTAAGTGGAAATGTTTCCACTGATTACATGAGTTTCGGAACAGATTGTGTATGTCTTCGAGCCGGTTAAGGTTCTGCCTAAGGAAAGATTACAGGAATATGATTCTATTCTGAGAAATTAAGAAAATGCCTATTTTAAGAGATTTCCATTTAACATTTTTTACTGGACAACTGAGTACTTAAATGAGACCAAAAAAACCCCTGAGATAAAGTCATCTGCTTACCAGATTGCATACTTTTCTGCTCTAACTTCTTATTTTATTCCCCTAAATGACAGGTTCTTTGCAAATATTTAACCTCTAAAAATATTCAAATGTCAAGGAAGCAAACTGAGAGAAATATTTGAATAATATTTCAATATTACTAATATTTTGCAAGTAATTAATGTAATTAAAATTATTCAGTAGGACTTAATTAAGTATAAGTAAATTTGGGCATTTGCATTGCAAGATTTAATTGACTTTTTTGACTTACTAACAAATACTTCCCTTTTCTCACATACAGTAGATCAGAAAACTGCTGGAGGTAAACTTCTGAAGTATAGAAAATTGTGTGAGCTTCATGACATCAATTACAGGCTAATTATTCTGGCCTGTTTAATTTCTGTTGGTTCCAACAAGTATTGTAATGTCCGTGTTTTGCAATGATATCAATAAATACATTAATGCTGAAGCAATAAATATAACACATTAAATTTATGGCAGGTCATTACTAATGAAATAGAAATGAAGTAACCTTTTCCATGTCTTTATCATTAATAAGATATTATATGAAATGAAATTTGTCATTAGAAAATGATACATTTTTCATCTGTCACGTAAATAGCAAGATTACCGTACAGACATTCCACATATGGAGAGCAATCTGTCATGATGATCTTTTTCACTAATGAGTACATATGGTTTTTCCTCATGTTTTCTCTGAACACTTGTACCTAACGCACAGCATTCCAGAGCAATCAGATATTGTGGCAACAAGCCCACACACAAAAAAGTAGAACTCTGCTTACGCAAGGAAATCAGAAGTTTGCTATCATGTACGAATATATGATATATATGAAGCTATTTTCCTAGGAGGAGGGAGAACAAAAACGTCAAACTATTTTGAAGAATGAAGATTGATTGGCTGTGAGAGGGATTGCACAATGTAGTTGCTTGTGATAACAGAGAACTCGACTAGATGACTCAGTCCTGTATTCCTGTTTAGGACAAGTCTGATGTAGTGTCTACAAAATAGCTTAGGGACCCTCCAAGAGTCAGCTGAAAAGGAATTGAATAAAGCTAACTACAGTTTTATTATCTATATGTAGGCAACAACTAGTACGTTTGGCATACGTTAAGACTTGTATTTAATTTCTTCTCATGAATCTCAATAAAGTATGGCTTTTTAATTACTTATGCATGAGTTAGCAAGCCCTGAACCTCCTAAAGGGGAAGTTATTTCCTTCTCTTTTGCTTGGATGGGAATGTAAACTATACGGTGTGAATGGAGCCCAAGTTTTGGTATTATTGCGTTGGCCGCTCCTACAGGCGTGGTATTGGGTGATACTGCAGACACACAGGGTACCAGTGTTTGCTCCTGAAGAACCTCTCAATTTATGTGTGCAGGTCTCTACAGGAACCTCACGAACAAGAAGACCCTTAAAAAAACCTAACATGCCAAGGATATAAAACTGTAGAATCAGTTCTGTAATACAGAGGCTATGTCCAGTGGGGCTTGGTTGGCAAGAAGACAATCTCTGGGCTTAACTGCACCTAGGGTACCAATCAGATAGACTGAAACCCTTTTCTACTCTTCCTCAAGCCTAAGTTATCCAGGGGGAGTTCATGGAGTTCTGTTACTTTTCAACCTCATTTTTCAGCTTCACCAAGGAACTCACAGTCTAAACCCAGAAAGGAACAGCTTTTCTCCCAGCCAGCAGGTTCATGGCTAGCCCATCTGGTGTTGATCCATCAGCTGCCAGTGCTTTGGTAGTAGGGAGCTGTAAGACAGTTCCCACCAAAGATCTGGGATGAAAGGGAAGAGGGGAAAGAGGAGGTTATCAATCTTGCTGAAGTCTAGCCAGAACTGGGAGATTTGGGACATGGATGGGAACTGCTGCCTCTGTGGACATACTTCTGGGCAGCACCTAGAAAATACATCACTCAGCTCTGAAGCTCAGTCCAGATAAGCAAAAGGAAGTAAAACATTTCTTCCATGCTCATACCCTAATGCAGGAAGATGATCTTGAGGAAATGTGAGGTCATCATAAGGGGGCAGAAATGACGATGTGTACTGTTGCAGTGTCTGTATCAGTTTGTGTCCTGTTGCTTTTATGTAATTACAGGATTTTGATAACATTAACAACTTTGCAAGCAATTTTCTTACTCTTTCTCATGTGTTTACATAGCAACATATAGCACAGTCAAAACAACTTATTAACAAACACAACAGGAGTCCAAACCATGCCTTTTTAAAAGCTACTGTAGACTTTATCTGCTTGCCAAAAACGAGTGAAAGCACACATGGAAGTTCAGATGTGCACAGAACTCTTTCCTCTGGAGTTTTCGGTATGAATGGGTTGTAGCTCATGTGCTGATTGCCCTAAGTGAGTGACACCAAGACTAGGAATGATCTGCTTATTTGCTGTGTCCACTCGTCTTCTGGTGGTGTTTGAGGAACCATGTTGCCTTTCCCTTCCCTTCCCAGGCTTGCTTTGTCTTTCTCCCAATGTCCTGCTCCTCTCTCCTGTCTCCTTGTGCAGCTGACTTGTGCCCTGTACTGTGCAGTGGGCCATCTCAATCTTCTCTTCCAGTTGAGGTTCCTCTCCTTGTGAGCATCATATAGATGCCCACCTATGCTAGCAAAAGCTTCTTCTTTGCTAGCTGAAGAGCAAATGGAGACATAGAGAAGGCTGTTGATGCTAGGACATGGTGAGAACTTGCTGTGTTGAGGGTGACAAAAAGGCAGGCAGGGCAGGGGCCTCACTGACAATGGTCCAGTTCCACAGTGAGAGCTGCTGCCACATGAAATCAGCCTCTGCTCACTAGCTCTGCATTATCCCAGACTATAGCTGATATCTGATCTAGTTTGTGTAAAGCTACTTTGAGTATCTCAGCTGAACTCTCCAATCTGCAGATAGATGTTCACCAAATCACAGCGTTTAGCAAAGCTGGGCTTGGACTGGGGTGCCTTCCAGCCCATCCCGTGAAGTGGCTGTGTCCAAGGGTACTAGAGGGAAAGGTAAAATCAGAGTGCTGCTTATGAAATTAGTTCTTTCCAAGTATTTTTTACTTGGAAAAAAAAAAGTTTTCCCCGGATTGATGAATTTGTGGGGATAAAGGATAGACTGCCTTGTTCCTGTTTTCTTTTGTAGGTGACAGTATATATAACTGACCAAGGCATCTTTTCTCTGCAGTCTGAGCTCTTCGCTAGTTTTGTATCACCACTAGAACAGAGAAGGAGTCCAGATTCCCCATCCATGCCACAAGTACATGGACTGGAGTTACACTGCAAGAAAATGGGCTGTTTTTCAAGGATCATGATAGTAAATTTTCCTAAGCTGTGCCAGCACTGTTCTGAAACTACAGCAGAACTCATGATGAAGTACTTCACCACTAACAGGCAAACTTGGCTGGGATAACAGTCCATACATTTTCACAGAATAAACAAATGCTGTGAATATTAGATTCAGTTGTTATTTCCAATTTGAAGTCATGTCTAGAAAACAAATTGAATGTGTTACTAGAGCAAGAAAGCATCAGCCTACCAAAGTTTTTTTTCCTCACCAGCTTTTGCCTGAAAATTTGTTACCAGCGATCCAGACTTTAGTTCTTGTGTGACAGATGTTTTTATCAGCACAGGGGGGAAAAGTCAAAGTGGAAAAAATTACAAGGCTTGTGTCTGTAGCATTTTATGGATTGACATAAGGTTTATTATTGTTTAGTAATATTAATGGGTTGACATCAAGATGGAGATTTATTGGAACCATTCTAATATCAAGATGCTTCTGCAAACACGAAAATAGATTTAAGACCTGAAGGGTATCCAGAATCATTTCAATGTCACGTACAAGTTTGGCAGTCCTCTTTACTTTGATTTATCTGCTCTCTTGCTGAGTCCATAGTCTCCAAGACTGGCTCCTTGCTGATTATCACAGCATTATGGATTTTACTTGCTGTAAATGGGAGAACTATTTATATGGTATTTTCATAAAACATGATTTTATTATTAAATCATTGTTTATATAATACAAATTACAATGATAGTTAAGAATGACTAATTTCTTTACATAAAATCTTTGATTTCTCTTTTTTTAAATTACCTTTTCTAGAGATTTTGTAACTGCACCAAGTAAACTACACAAATACTAAACAAAATAATGGAAATACAAATAAATCTCAGCTGACAAAACAACATGTAACCTAGGCTATTATTTTCTCTTCCTCTAAATATAATACAGATTTCACATACCTTTCCTGTGTTTACCTAGACTTTTCTTCCATAAAACTTATGACTACAAGGACTCAAAGACCTCACGCAAGAATTAGTTTTGATAAAAAATTTCACAGGCATCCAGTGATTATTTTGTTAGCTGTGTGGAGACCTGTGAAATCAATGGTCACTTTTGAAAATTATTGCCTGTCAGAGATAATGTTTATCTACTCTAGTTCTGGTATTTTCTACCTTTCACCATTTTTCCACTATCTGATTTTCACTTCCACTTGAAATATATTTGAAAGTTATTCTCCTAGTGTTGTTGTGCATTGTTATCTATAAAACTGTACCTAAAAAGAAAATTAGTGTTTTTCAGCTTTCTGCTGTGAGCATTCGGCAGCACCTTCACACCAGTTTCACTGTCTCTTTATACAGCCCAGTTTCTCTTCCATTTGTACACAGCAACAAGGGGAAGTAAAACAGTTTTAAAAGCCAAAACACGTGTTTGAAGCTGTAAGAATGGACGGGGAAGCAGATAGTGTGTGAAAATACACTTGATATATTTCATGTCTGATCTACTGACCCAAGATACAACAGTCACAAACACGTTTAATGACTTATTTCTTGTGCTGATGATCTAACTGAATTTATTGTCCATAAATCCTTCTTTAAAAGTCACCTCCACCCTTATGTATACCCTGCCTTTGCAAGGCAGCTAGGTTGGGTTCTCTTACCTAATTTAGCCATCTAAAAGGCATTTAAGCACTAAATGCAGACTAGTTACTGAGGTACCTTCTGCAGTCAATGGACATGACCACATGCAGAAAGTGATTTATCAGGTCCTAAAATATGTTGGATGAATGGGTCCTCCATGGACTATGGCAAAAGCCTAGGTGTCTAAGACCTAACGCCTTTCTTTTATACAGCTGAAGTTAAGCAAGAGAAATCCCACTACTGGCATTTGCATTGGATTTGCTGTCTTGATTCAGATAGTCTTATTGTTTCTTTGCCTGTTCCATCTTGTCTGTGATAACTACATGTAATCTTGTTTATTCTAGACATATGTTCTGGTTTTTTTCTTCTACACATAAATTTTAAGCTCTTAGAGTAGGAACATGGAGCAGTCCATAGGTTTACCTCCCCCACCTCCCCTCAAAATAAGAAAAAAAAGAAAGAGAGAAGAAGAAGGAATAATTCTGGTGCCAACAAACAATCATTTAACACGTATCTTTTAAGCAATCTAATTGCTAATTTACTCAGTAGAATTTATGGCATCTGTTCATGAAAAAAACCCACAAATAATTAGAAGACTGATGCTGGAAACTTACTCTCACAGTTAGTACTACTGAGGGCAATGGAAAGATTTGAATAAGGGTTTGAAATCAGTGAGAAGACATGCAAAAATAAGAATTACTTGCATCAGTAAGATCTGCTGAATTGAGCCTTTAATTTGCCATCTGCAAATGTGGCCCAGTAAAGATGTATTAAGATTCGCCACCCAGTAGTTACAACTCCAGATTGTGTTATGTGATAGCCCGAAATTGAATAAATGCATGGTATTTCTGAAGGATTGTGAAGGGGTATAGAAAGATTGCTTTCTTTATTGCTCTTCTAGTGAAATTTCATATATTTGAACAGTGTGTAACTGCAAGCTACATTTATTCCTTTTCCCATTTTTTAATTAAAATTTATGAAGGTGGGAGCCAGAAACAATATCTCTGGGTACATTAAACAGGAAATTCTTGGCACCTGACAGGATTAAACCTTCAACAGTGAAAAATAACTGTCCTTTTCAGAATGACTAAGGCTATAACAGCTTCTGAAGTTGTTGATTTAAACAATCCATAATGACATTGTCCTCCTACACTAAACCTACTGGATTGTAACAGTCCCTATTCCAGCCTGTAAAATATATTCACTTTGTGCCAGTTCTTCAGAAGATCCTTCTAATACGATTACACCCAGCTTAGTCTTTTCTCAAGTTTTCTCACTATAAATCACGATTTCATAATTTTAGTTCATTGCAGTGAATTCTTTGGCCAGTTTCATACCTTGGGTAAAGTTTCAGCTTTGTTTCATATGCTTGAAAGAGAGTTATGGTGGAAGGGGTTTGAAGCAGAGTCAGAAAAGGCAGTTCCTGCCACCATATCACGTGTGAAGGAATAATCCAGAGAGATCTCCCTTCCTTGCTGAGCATGAGGCCAGACTTTGTGGAGCATTGAACCCCTGCCAGCTCTCAAAATTTCTCAGCAGCTACTGTTCATCCTCAGCTTTAAACACATAGCTGAACATGCTGTTGAACACATCATTTAAGACAATTCCATGGAGTAACTTCCACCAGCTCCGATAGGGACTAGATATTACCCATGATTAAATAAAAATAGTAACCCCCTTGACTACTTATGTGGTAAGTGTTTTAGGTATCATATTATTCAGCTTTGCAAGAAGAGTTTATAAATATTGAAATGATAGGTTACTATCTATGTGATTGAAACATCTACTAATAACTGTGTCTGTGTATTTAAAATTTCTGGATCAAACTGGTATTTTTCAAGAGTTCAGAAACCTTGTGCTTGCCTCCACAGGAACATTTAAAATCAAATATCTCATGAACTTCATGCTGATGCATTTTTTTACAAAACAATCTAAGACTGTGTTGTTGAGGAAATCACTTAGAACAGAATCATAGCATCCTGAAGTCCAATCAAGTCCAAACCTGGACACTGAGTCCAAACTTGCCTATTTCTATCGCTAGAGTGGCATTTTACTTTTTCCATTCTGTGGATAGCTGGATCAGTCATTGACATCCACAGAGGACTATTCACAGTGAAGTCAGTGAAGTCACTTTTGATCCAAAAAAGAATTTTAGGATCTGAGCCTCTTTGGCTATGTCCATACTGGCTGAAAGCTTTTGGTCTCCTGGGGGTGGGTATTTGAACCCACGACTAATTTTCAGAAAAAGCATTGCCAACGTGCAGCCACGTGCTCCCTGGCACAGTGCCCAGGTTTCTGTGGAGACAGAATGGAGGTTCACCAGATGGAAAAGTTCTGCTGTGCACCTGAGTCCAACCTCTGATTTGGGTGACTGGAGAACCCAAATTCTGGGGTTCAGGCATGGTGCAGCATGCAAAATCCCTCTCTCTCCTTTCTTCAGGTTCTTTAAATTCTCATGCTGTTGCCAAGTCGTTTGAAATATATTCTGTGGTGCTCAAGTATTCCTTGCATGATTTTCTTATGTAATAATTTGATTGCCTTTTGCATTTCTAAATGATCCATCTATTTTTAATTTAGGTAATGCACTTAGTTCCTTCTACATTGAGACATCTCCCTGTATGCATAGGTACATAGATCAGCAGAAATCTTAAAATATTCGTAAGATTCTCTAGTTGTTTTTTCCTAGGCTATGAATCGATCCCTGATAAAAAGGATCTGATCCTGCTTTTGTTTAAATCAACAGAATAACTTTCAATTCCCCTCGGAGAGAGATGAGCTCATCATGATACTGATAAAAGTTTGTTTTACTTTTCTTTCCCAAGTAGAGTATGTGTTTTGCTGTCCTTCTGTAAGATTGAAGTATTTGCCAATATTCAAACTTTATTTAGGCAAAGCTCCCACGAATAGGGAGCTTTGGTCTCTGTATAAGACCTACTGGGTCTTTTTAATAAAGGGAAAAAACAAACAATCAATCAAACAAAACCCTGACATATTTTGCTTTTCTATTAAAGAGAAGCAGTAAGCGATATTCCTCAGTTCCTCATGTGACCACCTTAGTGCTCACGGTTGTCCTTAGGGCAGCAGGATGCGTGAAGTGTCCCAGGCTGCTGCCTGTGAGAGTTTGGTTACAGCTGGCTGCAATCCAGCGGATGGGGGGGCCGCGGAGGCTAGTCCCTCTTCGAGCAATCTAAGATGGATTATTGCGTGGAGCAGTACAAAAAAAGGTTATAATCCCCTTGGTCTCTCTGACAAACCCACCATGGGCTTGCTTGGTCGATGCTTGATGTGCACTTTTTCCTCACAACTTTTTATTTCTCCTCTGTCATATTAGGACTTAAGTATTAAAGTGGAATAACTGATGCATTCCAAATTCAGTGCATGAAACTTCCCTGCCAAGTCCCACAAACAAAATTACAAGGTCTGGTGAAATCTTACACTTAGTAGTTATTAGATCTGTCAAATGAATCATGCTTCTGTGGAATCAGATGTTGTTAGGATTTAAACATACATAGCTGTAAATGCAGAAAAATAATATATCAGAATAAAAGCTTACTGTTTAATGAATTTGGACACATGATGTCTTCAAGCTATCCTGTACACAGAATGCAGGAATAACACAAATGTAGCACGACACAGATAATAGCTATCATAGCCCATGCTAAGCCATTATATGACAATTGCAATTTATAATTAATACTGACCCATCTCTTGTGGGAAGAGGTCCTTTTTTGGATGATTTCCAAGTCATTCTTTGTGTCCCCAGGCACAGACTCACTGCAGAATGTCACAAAGATTTCTTGCTTCAGAAGCAGGAAGGATAAAACAATGCAAAAAAAGATTTTAAAGCATTTAATACAGTGAAGCTTAGGGCAGATTCATTTTGTAAAATTTACAAAGGAACAAAAGCATGTGTTGAAATATTTTCCTGCAGTTCCTTTGACTGTTGAATTCATTCACAGCTTTTCCTTTTATCTGCTCTGATGTGTTAAACATAAACAAATACATTCCTGGGCAAATAAAAACAGTGTAACCAAATTTTAAAAATTGTCAGTAATTACCATTGGATTTCTCTTCATTTGCAAATTCAGTACTAGCTCTGAAGAAGACAAAGATGACAAATCCTATTTGTACTATTTTTTAGAAGATAAAGCCCATTGCAAGAATCCCTTGTACAGCAAAGCTTCGGATGGAAATGAGGAACCCAGCGTAACTCTAATCCAATTTCGAGGCCTGCTCCTGCAAATAATTGGGGAGTACTGGAAGCGTTCAGCCCTTTGGTGGTATCTTCTGTCTAATTCAACAGCCACATTGTAATTTAAGCATGTGAGAGATCTCATTTCTTACAGTATATGCCATATAGAATAGGCTGGCCAAACCTGCCCTGGATTACTGAGGGAAGCAGCAAAAATCCATAATCTGATACTTTTGCTAAGTTTAAGTGGCACCTTCTTTTAGAAGTATCTCTCCGGAGCCAATGAGGCTCTTACGTGTATCTCTGCCGGAAGCTGTAGGTCCATACTCTACCTCTATAGATTGGACAGTTCTGTGTCCCAAGGGTAAGTATATAACTGCCCACAGTCTTGGTGCAATGGCACCATGTCAGTTAATCTACTGTAGTGATGACATCAAGCTACCAGGGAATCTTTCCTTTCTTGCCTATGTTGTCTGCTACAAACAGGGACACAATTTAGTAGCCCTGGCTACCAGCATCCCATGGATGGCAAACCGCACTGTGGAGCTGTGTCGGGAGGTGCGCCCAGCTTTAGCTGCCTGTTACTGAAATGCAGGTATGGCCACTGTGTGCAGCCATCAGTCTGTTCCTGTAGAAAAAATCCCAACCCCAAACTTTTGAAATAGAATAGAATAGAATAGAATCATTAAGGTTGGAAGTGACCTCAAGGATCATCTAGTCCAACCATCCCCCCATCACCTATTACCCACTAAACCACGTCCCTAAGTACCACATCCAACCTTTCCTTAAACACCCCCAGGGACGGTGACTTCACCACCTCCCTGAGCAACCCGTTCCAATGCCCGACCACCCTTTCCGAGAAGAAATTTCTCCTCATCTCCAACCTGAACCTTCCCTGGCGCAACTTGCAGCCATTTCCCCTTGTCCTGTCACTAGTTATCTGCGAGAAGAGGCCAACCCCCAGCTCACCACAACTCCCTTTCAGGTAGTTGTAGAGGGCAATAAGGTCTGCCCTGAGCCTCCTCTTCTCCAGACTAAACAAGCCCAGTTCCTTCAGCCGCTCCTCATAAGACCTGTGCTCCAGCCCCTTCACCAGTTTCGTTGCCCTTCTCTGGACACGCTCCAGGGCTTCGATGTCTTTCTTGTGGTGAGGGGCCCAAAACTGGACACAGCGCTCAAGGTGCGGCCTCACCAGGGCTGAGTACAGGGGGACCATCACCTCCCTGCTCCTGCTGGCTACACTATTCCTGATACAGGCCAGGATGCTGTTGGCCTTCTTGGCCACCTGGGCACACTGCTGGCTCATGTTCAGGTGAGCATCAATCAACACCCCCAGGTCCTCTTCCTCTGTAGAACTTTCCAGCCACCCCGCCCCCAGCCTGTAGTGCTGCCTGGAGTTGTTGTGGCCAAAGTGCAGGACCCGGCACTTTGCCACATTAAACCTCATCCCATTGGCCTCAGCCCAGCGATCCAACCTGTCCAGGTCCCTCTGCAGAGCCATCCTACCCTCCGGCAGATCGACACTTCCCCCCAGCTTGGTGTCGTCTGCAAACTTACTGAGGGTGCACTCAATTCCCTCATCCAAATCATCAACAAAGATCTTTTAAAGCAAGAGAAAGAAACCTCACAAATCCCCACAAATTAAAAAGTAAAACAATAAAAAGCACCCCTAATACATTTAACAGGCAACTGAAGGGGTTTTTTTCCTAGATGCCCAGTACTGGAAGCACAACAGCTTTGAAGGAGGACATTTAATGCATCTATGGGATTTCATCTCTTTAATTATATTCTCATTACACAACAGAAGGTGACCTGGGTTTTGTTTTTATGTCTTTTCTATTGAGCTTAACTCTGACTGGTAAATTTCCTTCTGCTACAAAATGTTCTCTGATGCTCACTATTGTAAGAACTACCCTTACATTCTCTGCTTCTGAACGCATTATGTTTTAAAATCCATTAACAAGAAAGACCCTTCTTCTTCACTGTTAAATTCATTAAACCCAAGAGACACAATCAGTAAAGGAAATACTCGTTTCAAAGAAATTTAAACTTCTGAAGTCTTACCTTGTATTTTGTTTGTCTTCCATCTGATATCATTCTGGTATCTTCTTATTGGAAAAATAGTGTCAGGAGACTTTGATGATGTAGCTTGTATTTCCATTAATTCATTCTTGCCAGATAAATTATTGCCAGACCTCTTCAGTCACTGTCTTTATTAACTCAGCTAAATTTCTCCTTTGGGTCATTGTCCAACAGTTTGTCCAACTCACTGAGCTTCTGGCAGACCGAAGGACCCAACGTCCGGAAGAGCACTCCAGCAGGGAAGATGATGAAATCATAACATTTGTGGGATCACACTTTTTTTAATTGAGAAACAGGTTTATGAAAAGCAGTCACTGTGGGTGCATTTCCCTCAGAATACAAAGGTCAGAACAACTCAGTTTACTAAAATAATTTGTTTGGGTCTGACTAGTTGCTTTCAAAGTCAGTTTTCCTTTGGACACAAAGCTCCTATTCACAAGAACAACCACAGAGTGTGCTCTGTTAGTGAGGGGTGGTGCAGCGTCCTTCCCACTCAGCAGGACCCATTGAGAGGCTTACGATTATCTTCTTATTCATATTACCTACACAGCTAAAAGCTTCCTCCCCATCTAACTCTTCTCCCACCAGGTTCTCACAAGCCTGCATAATGAGCTTAATAAATAAAGCTTCAAAAGGTAACCAGATCAATAAGACACTGTACTTCTGAGCTTTTTGTGGTGGTGAAGTAGGTGTATTCAGCATCCTCAACTAGTTCTCATAAAAATCAGGAGAAGCTCCTGGTGCTTCAAATGGAGCCTGTCCCAGACACTACATAGCACCTTAAATTACAAATCTATTTTCTCAAAAATGATGCTAGAAAAATTACATAACCAGGTCATATTTTTATGTTGTTCTGATTTGTTCCAGACAAAACATATCAAATTTACAAGTGGAAAGGAAAGCTATCTCCCTTCTCAGTCCTAGTGTATTAACTTGCCAATACTTGGCTCAATCAACTTGCTTAGAAGCTGAATGTCATTTGGGATTCTTCCTGTTTTTCCCGTGCATTGTCACCACCAGGCCAATTCTTCCCCCAGAAACACTTGGCAATCAGATTGTCTTCAGTAGCTCTGCACATGTAGAATGGACTCTGACATTGTACATGAGAAATAACAGAATCCATTTCGCTTCCTCTGGTCTGCCTTGCTATGTAGAGCTAACAGGAGTCAAAAATAACCCCCAAAACCCCCATGCAAACAAATCCATATGTGGATCAAGGCTGCAGCTATAATGGCCAAACTTCTAAGCTGCCCTGCCCCAGAAAGCAACAGGAGGCTGTGCTTAAGGCACAAGGAGTCTCCTCCTTACCCACTTGGTGCTCCTCAAACTGTGCTGTTGAATGTCTGGTCCACTCAGCAAGGTTGGATCTGACTTTTCCTGGAGAATTGGCCCACATTATCCATCCATCTTGGCATCCATTCAGCCTGCAGTCTTTCTTCTCTGATTGCCAAAAAGCATGCTAGTAATTCGGATACACTGGTGGGTCTGGGATATGAATAGCTGGCCAGTGGGAACAGTATGACAACTTTATTGTCTTCCATAGCCCATCATAAACCAAGAATGATTTGCCACATGTAACTGAGCTAGTTTTGGATTTTAAATCCTAAGACATCAAGCTTTCCAATCTATTTCAACTACATTTTTTTTCTTTCCATTGCTCTGTGAGAGGAAAAAAAAAAACCCAAACCTTCATTCCAGCACAATAAAAAAATCAGAGGTTATCAAGAGGCAGTTTAGGGATTGTTTGTGGCCTGTCAGGCAAACTTATGCAGCCCGTATTATACAGTCAGCACACCACTGAAAATGGGTCACTTCTGTATGTCTGTTGGGACAAAGCATTTAGCAGGTTAGTCAGATGGAGAGTTATGCAAACATGGTTAAAAAAGCAATGCTTTTGTAGATTGCTTCAAAAATCAGATCCAAAATTTGCAATTCATTCAAAAGCTGACCAGAGGGAGAGATGGGGAAAGAACATAGCTAAAAATTAAAACACTGGAAGACAGATGGGATTTGCTCCAACAGAGTGACGAAGAACTGGCGGTGAGAGTTGACTCTTAGTGGATTCTGCTGTATTATGCTCTCAAAGCCATTAAAAGAACTGTTGAAAAATTAACCACCATGCAGTTCAAGAAATCGCTCAACCATGTGTTTATTTTTCGAGGATGACACAGCTTTATGCACGTAAGAAAAAGAAGTAACCTACCATTTGTTTAAAATAACAGACTCCCCATCAGCCCTACCCCTTATATAGTCTAAAAATAGCAATATTGCAATAGTATCCATCCAATTCTTTAACTGGACTTCTACCATATTTATATGCAAGACGTGTCTTACAAGCCTGCTGAGGAAAAAGAGTCTGCTCTTCCCTTCATAACTGTCAACTCTACAGGCAGGTTAATGGATAGTGCTGCTGCTGCTGCAGCGGGAAGGTACCAGCATGGAAATCCAGTGAGCTTTGTCCTTCTGAGTTTCTTCTGTTCCGTCTTTTTCTCCACTTCACCGTCTCATGGTCTTCCACTGTCTGAAGTATCCTTCAGCCACCCAACTCCTTATTCTCTTGCCATGTCAGCAGCTAGTAATTGATAGCTCTGTTAGGTATGAACCACTGCTTTCGGTGGAGAAGGAATAGCTCTTCTGGTCCACCATGAAATTTCAGTGGAAACCTGTATGGCCAAGGCTGGGCACTGCTACTTGCCCTGCTTTCAGCCAGTGGCTGCGTTTCCTCTGTTCCTCCTTATTTTCCTCTGTTCCTCATTCAGCCATATGTTTGTGTTTTGTACATGTAAGTGAAGTTAGCAGGAGGCTTGCTCCTCACTTCAGTGGGATTGAAATTTAACCCGCTATCTACATTTCTGCTTGTAATATTAAGTGAAAGAACTGGAATTTCAGCAGTGCTCTTACAAACAGAGATGCACACAGTTAAGATCACTTGGGTGAAATTCAAGCCTGTTGCAGTCAATGTGGTAGCTATTTTTTTTCGCTACGCCTCTGTTTAGCCCACACTTGAGAAGAAAACACACACAGACGCTGAAGTATTATTTATTTAGAATAAACATCAGTTGAAGGAATTGAATGGTGGAAACTGCCTAATTGTTTGTATCCTTGGTCACAACTATAAAAACTGCTTCCAGAGTGGTGCATTATAAAAAATAATATTATTCCTTCTGTCTTTTTCTCTTTTCTCCATAACAGCCTTCTTGGTAATACCCTCAATCATTTGGAAATGCAGCAACAGTGTACTATAACAGTATTTTCGGTACTGAGGAAACGCATCTGCTGTCAGTACTAACTTTTGTTTATTACTGTGAAAAAAGCGCAGTAGCATGACATGTAGATCTGAGAAATGCGTGTTGAAATTATTATGTAATTTCTTTTGTTTTCACCCTGTTCAGATGTTCTGTGACTACTCATGTGTATTTTGTTTTAAAGTGTTTATAAGACTGTTTACAAGGCTTTGTTTAATTATTGTGCAGTGAGACACAAGATACCAGAACTGACTACCTCAGTCCCTCACCACCATTGCTCCTGTTCATTCAGTTGCTCACAGGGGAAGTTACTAATGGGGGCACAGCTGTAGGTTAGGCAGCCAGAATTTCACTTTGCAATAAGCGTCAACGGTTCCTCTTTTTTTCCTCTTCACAAAGGGATGCTGTCATCAAGTGGCTCTCCCGTGGAAGAGGAACGAACAGGCTTTTTCCTTCTGACCCTTGTTAAATAACTTGACATGCTTTTCCTTTGTTCATTTGTTTGGTTTTGCAGTTCCCATTTCCAAGACAGTCCCTGCGGACTGTCTTGGGGCACTTCAAAAGTGAGGACTAAGTATTTCTGTGCAGTGTGTCACTGCTTGTTGGCTGTCTGAAACGAAATGGATGAAGTGACTGACCCATGGCTCTTCAACTAGTTGAGTCCATCCATAAACGTGCCAAGGTTCGCACTGTTAATCCTCTTTGAAGCTCCAAAATTTAAACCTATTTTGGAGGTCTGGGGTTTGGGGTTTTTTTTGCATCCCAGACTTCTTTCCCAGTAGAGCTCTGATCTTGGCCCAGACAAGAAGATACTACTTGCGAGGTGTTAGTTTTCCTTGTTAGTCCAGTATCAGCCTTCCTCTCCCAGAATATGAACAGTTAATATTTTTCTGGAACAACTGAGCCAATTACATTTATAGTTTCACAGTCTCCCTGACCCTAGAATAATTTGCTGGTGCAGTTTTACCCCCTTACTAGATTACCTTGTCATAGGTTTTATTTGGTTCCGGCAGGCATCGGGGTACGGTGAGAATCAGGTGCTCTACAAGGGCAGGGGAGCCCTTCCTTGGCTTTGTTCTGTTTGCAGCTTTGGTTGAGGAAAGAAGAGCATAAGACATTTCCCTCTCTACAGCAGAAACCCCAGTGATTTGCATACACTCTGATCTCATCTGAATGTGTTTTTAACATGGATGTTTAAGATATTAATAGACTACTTTTAACTTGGACCTCCCTAAATACCCTCACAGTGGTATTGTTACAGTAACAGAACATACTCCTACAGGATCCTACTTGGTTAGCCTTCAAAATACTTTAAAATCAGAAAGGAAGAATGGAGTCTTTGTCTAAGAATGAAAAAATCTGTCTTCATCTATGAGAAACTGTCGACAAATTGCCATGGAAACATTTACTAATCGTCCATGTAGCCCATAAAATTGTAGTAAAAAAAAAAGGTAAGATTTGTCAAGAAATGACACGTTGTGAGAGGTGACCTGAACAAGGAGAAGATTCCGGACAGAGCCAGTCTGGGATAGCAAAGCCTTTTCTTCTCCAGATTCTCTCTTATACACTGAGATTACGTTGTTGTCTTACCTAATGAGATCACATTTCCGTTGGATAAAAGTAGTGTCACCATGATCTCTAACGCCTGTTTACAACCCATCCTTCAAAACACAAGTGTTAGTGAACTCTGACTTTGATGAAAAATCAGGACACCCCTCCATTCTCTGTCATAGGTTTAAAGATTTGATTAGTCACATTTCTCACTGTTTTTTTCCATTTCTTTTCCAATATCTGTAAAAATTCTGTTTTCCAGTTCCAGATGTATCATTTCTGGGCTAGGTGTGATGCAACCTCAGTGGTAGCTCTTGACCTGTGGAATTCCCAAGGTAATTTAAAAACTCACAGCAAATCAGTGAAGTAAATAGAAAAGGCAGGACAAGAAAATACATTTATGTAAAAATGGTTAGTCATAAGCACATCTTGAGAAGTTCCAATAGCTGTTTGTTGGGGTTTTGTTTTTTTAAATAATCTTGTAGTACTACTGCCAGAGTCTGATATTAGCCATTAGTGTTCTGTTGGCCAATTCAGCAGGCATCTGAGCTCTTAAAAAAACCCCACATCAGGCCTCTCTGCATCTTTAAGGTCTTAGTGTTACTTGTCATACAGCAAAGGAATCTATCTGTTCTAGGAAGCATTTCTGTAGCTGTGTTGGTTTAAAAAAGTTGTGAAATGACAGCACTGATTTTGTTCATGGTCAGTTCAGACTGCCAGCTCGCCATAGAGTAGTTATTGACCTAATATACTTGTGTACTACTCAATCCAAACAATTCCTTACTCATTACATGGGTCATTTAACATGGGCAGACAACAGAACCAAGCACAAGGAGTTGCTGTGCTTGATGGCTTTCTCTCTCTCTTCCTATTACTGAGGGTCTGTTCCTTATCAGGTCCCTGTGTGAACAAACAAATGATGCCTTCTCTTAAGTGAACTGGATTCCTTATCCACTAGCAAAACTGTGGGTAAGCTTAGAATTAGTTTCTGCTGTAAGACTTTCCTCCTTTCTGTTCCTGCAGGGAGTTATAAGGAGAAATACATATATATACTTTGTTTAAAATTAGATGGTATATGGAAGTCTGCTGTATGGGCACTTGGAACACGTATGACAGCACATTACTACAGAAGATATCTTGAATAAAACTGCCATTTCAACCACTGCACGTCTAATACTGATTTTAAACCACCCCTAACAGAGTGATAATAATGGAAGCTTTCAGTGCGCTTTAGATCAGAAAAAAAAAGTAATGAAATTGCTTTGTATGTTCCTACTAGGAGCATCACGAGCCCACATTTCTTTATTCTCCAAAATCTCTATTTTGAAACATGAACAGCCATGCTTTTCTATAGCTGCACAAACAGAAGGTCCCTTAGGGGCTTGGTCTCCTAATACCACTTCTTGCAGATTTCTTCCAGGGATCACATGAAGAGAGAGCGTTAACTAGAAAGCTGAGAGGGAGAGTTGGCAGACTGGAGGCGGAAGGCATGGCCACAGCAGAGCTCCGCAGCTGGCAGGAAGGTCTCTGCGCAAGCAGAGCGAGAGCCGTGAGAGGACAGGAGCTGTCCAAGCAGCCGCGTTTGCTTCACTAGATGGGAACAACTGCACAGCTAAGGGCTTCTCTCCTTCTGAAATTTTTCAACTCTTAAGCCCATCTTGTTGCAGTAACAATGCCAGGAGAGTCCATGAAGTGCCCTGTACAAAATCTGTGTCTGCTTCTGTATTTTTTCTCTGTGGATAGACCTTCTCATATGGTGAGCGGGCTGAGGCAGAGCTCACGGCTGAAGCTTTGGTTCAGAAGTTTTACTGGATATTCACCTCAAAGGATCATTACACTGCAGTCATTTTCTGGTTTAAAGGTAACTAGTTTAAACCTAGCTCCAACATACACCATGTGGCGGCCACAGCAGTGACTGGTCAGTGCATGACCTAGCAAGCTAAAATGCATCTTTCTCCATATAAACTTTGGCTTTTTTATTTTTTCTGTCATGCATCATTTTTCTGCTAATCTGTTGTTACTCTAACTTCTCAGAATGTGTATCAGCATAGTCTAAAAACAATCATCAGCGGAAGACTGAACAGCAAAAAACCACTGATATAAGGCACAGACACTTCACAGCAGCGTTTGACAGTGTCTGTCCTGATTTATTTTGCTGTATCTTGAAGCAATGTGTTTTGTCAAGGAAAGTAATTAATATAAACAGAGCTCTATATCCAGGTGCAGCATGCACAGATACAGCATGAGTGAAATGAGATAAATACTCTGCTCGATGATTAACATTGAACAAGGTTGCAGTGAACAAGATGCAGTGCAAGGTTTGCGCTGGACTTCATGATCTTCAAAGTCTTTTCCAACCTAAACGGTTCAATGATTCTATGGCAAAGATTTTAATATGAAGGCACATGAACAAAAAATGACAGTGTAAATGATTAAATGTTTCAGGGCTGCTACTGTTTCACTATCAGAAAGGTTCATACAGCCAGACTATCAGACATTAAATGGCTCAACAGCACTGTGCTAGAATTTTATTTTGCTGGTGACTTAGGTCTTCACTGTCTACTCAGACATGTAAGACTGTCTGAAAAGGTGAACTAAAAGACCACTGAGCATGACAGTAAACATAGGGTTAACAACCATATGCAAAAAATAATTCCAACGAGAAACCTAAAATTCAAGCGCTGCTTTAGAAGGCAAAGGAGTGCAAGAGATGAGTCAATCTAAATACCTTGGCAGTAATGCGCAAGCCAGTGGGGATGTCTGGAAGAAAAAAAATGCCACAAATTGGCAAGGCAGCGAGTGCATTTGTCTGCTTAAATAAGATTCAGTCCTTGAAAATCTACAACTTAAAGAACAAACTGAATATTCAATTCATGTTATTTTCAACTTAACAGATGGATGTTAAAGCTGGAAATCTACCAGAAGTATAGTCATCTAAGAAGCCTGATAAAACACCCAGAAAAACTTAAACTTAGAAAAATAGTATTTTTTAAAATAAGTGACTTTCTAACAAATTTGCCAAAATATAACAGTATCTTACATCAGATATCAACAACAACAAAAAAAGATGTCTGTATCTGGGATATGTGTTAGTAATAAAAATGAAGAATCTACTGGGTAGAAGCCTATTCAGAAGCAGAAATACATGCAGAAAGGGAGAACTAAAGGGGCACCTTTCGCTGAGCACCACGCAGGGTAATGCTTATGGGACTTCATACAGAATCACAGAATCACAGAATCACAGAATGCTAGGGGCTGGAAGGGACCTCTTGAGATCACCTAGTCCAAACCCCTGCTAGAGCAGGATCACCCAGAGCAGGTTGCACAGGATTGCGTCCAGGTGGGTTTTGAATATCTCCAGAGAAGGAGACTCCACAGTCTCTCTGGACAGCCTGTGTCAGTGCTCTGTCACCCTCACAGTGAAGAAGTTTTTCCTCATATTCAGATAGAACTTCCTGTGTTCCAGTTTGTGTCCATTGCCTCTTGTCCTGTCTCTGGGCACCACTGAGAAGAGTCTGGCCCCTTCCTCTAGACACCCACCCTGCAGGTATTTATAACCATTGATCAGATCCCCCTCAGCCTTCTCCTCTCCAGGCTAAACAGACTCAGCTCTCTCAGCCTTTCCTTGTACGAGAGATGCTCCAGTCCCCTCATTCTTTGCGGCCCTACCAGGACGATGGTACACCCGGGTGTCAGCAGAGCCCACCCGGGTGCTGCAGGTGGGCTCCTCCTGCGGCCCTCACCACGGACAGCTCCCGCCCCACCTCATCCCGCGCCCACCCGCTCCCCTGGCCCTCGGAGCCGGAGGGAGCTCTGGCCAGTCGCTTCCAAACTGAGGAACAACTCACGTTCCAGAAAATAAATATCCACCCTTTATGTGGACTTGTACAAAATTCAAGTCAGGAAAATTGAGGGCGTTCGTGAGTTCCTTCCAGTCTGTACCACGCTCAGCAAAACAGGCCCTCCAGCGCGCTGGCTGTGCGGCAGTGGCAACGCCGTGTTCGCACCCAAATAATGGCTGCGTGCGTCCAGCAGCTGCTTCATGTGCTTGCAGCGGCTGCCTGGCAGTTTTTCAGCAGGCTATTCCACGAGAGATTTTAAGGGCAAAGTCTGTGGGAGAAGATCTGTCTTTTTTGTAAGGGAATATGGAAATGTGCTTCTGGTCATTTTTATTTCTATACTTTCTAAAAAATCATCACTATAGAAAAAAGAGTGACAGTCTATAAGGAAGCATGAATAGCAAAACTTCAGACGCTCCTCCGGACATTGCTTTTCATTACACTGGGCCTTGTCTACTCTAACATAGTTCCCAGTTCCAACCGGTATAAGTCCTTTAGCACAGAAAAAATAAAACTGCACCAACAGTAAAATCATGCCTAGACTTTCACCGCTGAATGGAACCATGGAGACTTCACAGAGAACCCTCAAAATGCATCTGGAGAAAGGCTTTGAAGACACTCTTATTTTCTGATGGTCACCATCCTTCCCTGTGCTCCTGGCTGGATCAGCCCTGTCGAACATTCAACTGGCTTCCCTTGCCCTGTGACATTAAGCCGAAGTTTAGGCCCTGACTTGCCTTCACCTTCCTTCTTTGACATCGATGTTTTTATTTTATCATCATCACTCCCCTCGACTCTTGTCATGTAACAGTGCAGCCTCATCAGATCGTTGGCTGACTTACAGTCTTAGTCTGCAGACCTTCTCCTTCTGTAGAGAACAACGGGGACAAAGGGACAAAGGTGGTTCAATCACACCTTATGTATTTGTGCTAGCTGAAGAACTGCAAGTTTGTATAGAGATGAATGAATGCACTTCAGTTCACTCCCCCTAGCTATTTTAAAGCATGTACTTTTTTCCTCTAGAGCAAGAACCATCTTCCCTAGTGTTTCTAGAGTATATTGAAACTCTTCTAGACATCTGTTTACTACAGTGAGTTCCTAATTCAATAGATCCACAAGCATGACGTGGGGAGACCTTCTGCAATGCGTTACCAGCAGTCAGGGCCAAAATACTAGACGATCTTAATAGAGGAGCTTGTCTGCCCACCTGCACTATTTCCTGCTCGGGGCAATTCGTGTTTGCTGAGTTTTGCTGTCATTTGGTAAGCTACACGACTAAACTAATTTCAATGTGAAATACAGAGCATGTTTTAGCTGGATTATGAAGTTATACTTTTTTTTTGTGTTAGTGAAGGCTGGAAGGTATTAACTCTGTGTGTAGGAGATGTTAGACTTTCAATCTATTTCTGTGCACTGTACTTAAATAATTACTCCATTAGCTGAAGACAAGATCTCAGTTGGCTTTGCAGGATTGTAACTCAGCGGCGACATTTCCTACGTGCAAACTGAGCCCACGATGCAGAACGCACTGAGACGCAGCCAGCACATGGTACCACGTTTTCAGCGCAGAATCACGTTATCGGGGAACAGTGTTCAATAAGCTTAAATGCGAACTGGGATGGAGCTTTAATCCTTTTACTGCCTTTGAACTGCACTTCTGTCTCAGCTGTGATATTATGAGGCTGTCCAGGCAAATTAATTGCATCCCCTAGCAGGAGTCACGTAGGTGCTTATCTGTACGTTTCTAATGCAGGCAGCGCTGTGCAGCTTTGTCCTTGGCTCTTTTTCTTTCCTTGTACTTACTAACTGTAAGAAATACTGGTAACGAAGCTGAAAACAGTAAGAAGCAAGCCAATTAAAACCCGTAAGCCAAGTGGGCATGTATTTTGGCTGCTCCACAGATCAGCCTCCACACCTGACTGCTGAACGGTGGTGTGAAAGGGGCAAAAAAAACCCTACCAACAGATTTCCCCGCAGCCTGGCAGAAGCGCGGCGCTCCGTGCCCGCCAGCTGTGTGCAAAGCCACCTCCGGCGCGCCGGGGGCAGCCAGCTCCTCTTACGCAACCGCGCTGCCCTGCTCGGACCGCGGAACGGCCCGCGCCGCCCCGGCTCCCGTCTGACACAGTTAATGCGCTGGCAGTGCTGGCGGTGAAGGCGGCGTTCCGGCAGGGGGCTGGCGCGGTGCTGCGGGGCCCTTCGCCGCAGAGGGATGCGGACACTGCGGTACCGGCGCCGGCCAGGCCGGCAGAACCGCCCAGGAGAGGCGTGAGGCGGCTGGAGCCGGGAGAGCGCGGAGCTCTGGGCCTCTCCGCCGGCGCCTGCGGGAGGATCCGTTCCCGTGCCGCTCCGTTTAGGGCTTCGCACGGACTGCAGAGCGCAGACGGGAGCGCGCTTCCCCTGCGCCGCTTCACCCGACGGGGGTGCCTTCCTCGGCTGGCGTATCCCCCCCGGACTGACCCCCCCCGGGGAGGGCAGCTGCGCGGCGGTGGGGGCTCCGCGCCGGGGTGCGAGC